>VXAB01001566.1:88609-149986 GCA_013399175.1 Odontophorus gujanensis
TTAAAGAATTTTCATCCAAATGGTCTGCTGTTGAGTTCTGTGCTGGGTATGGAAGGGGCCATGTTGTCAGTGGGTCACAGTTAGCCCATGGCCATCAGGACTGTCTTCTCATGGGGGATATAGCTTTTCGTTCTTGGCAAGAAAAACATCTTGAAGTCTAGCTAGTGGAGCAGTGCAGCACCATCCTGGTGGAGACCTCCAGTCCAGTGCATCGTTCAATGTAGTGAGAGATGTGCATGTAGAAAAAAGCTAGAGAGGATGTGGCTGAAAGTGAGAATGGGGCTTCCCTTTCTAAACCAGTCACCAAAATACATTTCTTTTCCATTAGCTATAAAAGCAACTCCTAAAAAAGTTACTCAACCTTCCCTTGGGATTTAGATAATGGGGAGAACACCTTGCTAAAACACATGCTTGAAGACTATGTGGACAAGATATGAGAACCTGAGAGATAGCAAATACAGCAATAAAGTGCCTTTTTGCTGCTGATATTTTCATAATTACACTTAGGTTGGTTGTTGCAAGAGTTTGGCTGAAAAATAATCCTATTCATTTTCTGTATCTGAGAGATTCTTTAAAACTTAAATAAAAAAGGGGTAATGGGCTTCTGCCTAGGCTTTGAAAAAGAGTCTGCTTTAATGTGACTTAGCTTGAACATTATTACACATTTTAATGAGGTAATATGTGTGGAGGGGTCAAGTAGAGCAAGGACTCATTCTGTTCCCATCAACACTGTCACTACATTGCTAACACAAAAGTAATCTGTTGGCCACAATTTGAATAAAATATGTAGTGTAAGATTCTCTATTGAATATTCTAAGTCAGGGAAGTCTGTTAAGCATTGTTGCCATGGGAACCACATGAAGGTTGGATTAATTAAGGCCTGAGCAGATGCTGTGTAGTATGTAGTGTCATTTGTGCTTTCTACTTGTAATTAATATGCATGTGTGTCTGTGCCTGCATGTGTGTGAGTGAAAAACAAAGGGAAAAAGCTATTCACTTTAATTTATATTATGGATAAAATGAATTATTGATACCCTTCTACATGCTGAAAATACAAATTAAAAGAAAAGAAAAAAGAAAAAAAAGTGACAGTGAAAATCAAAATGTATCTGGGTCATCATATTTCACATAAAAATGCCAAAATCAAACACACAAGCTTCCCTCCCTCTTCCTACAAAGTCCAGGAATTCAGAAGAGCTGGTTCACCTGTGAAATAGATCAAGATTCAAGAGTAGAATTTAATGCTGACTGGAAAAGCTCAGACACACCATTGCTTTTGGGGGCATTTATATGTATACATAAATTTAAGCATGCAAAGAGAGAAGAGAAGCTTATACAAGTGCGTATGCATGTAAAGTTTATGGCTCCTTGCTGTCTGTGGGGTACTGCTGATCTCAAAAGCAGCACCAAAAAAATAATTCCCAAACCTTCTCCCTCTCCCTTTGCTCAATGAAGTTTGCTGTATGCCTATAACAGAGCTAAGACAGCAATGAATTCTTTCCTCTTTGCTTGACAGTGAGGAAACAGTGCCCAGTCATCTGGTGCTTCAGGACATGCCTTGAGCTTCTTTTCTTCCACCACTCCTCCTGTTCTCCCACTGCCACTGCATGTGGGAGAGGGACTGCCTGAAATTTTTGAGGCCTCACCCGAAAGCATGGGGGAGAAAATGAATTATAAGCTGTGCAAAGGGAAAAATATCTGAACATGGTCATTTGAGCTCTTAGAAAGTGGCAGTACAGTGCTCTGGAGTAGTTTTGGTTGATTGGTAAATGCCTGCTTGGACTGGGACCGCAGTTGGTTGAAAAAGAATTGCAGAAATTGCTCACAGTGTTTCCTAAACTGATTTCATTGAAAAAGAGAAATCACCTTCTCAGAACTGTACACGTCTCCAGTGAAAGGAAAATCTTTGCAATATTTCCAGTCGAAATTTTGCAAAAGCCCCAGAGCTCCATGTTTTAAAAGGAAAAGTATCCATCTTTTATAAATAAAAAAATGTATTGCTACATCTCCTAGTACTAGGACAAAATTAAGCATTTTCATCTAAAGAAGCAGAGTGCAAGCACAAAGATATTAACTTGCTGAGAGCTATTAAATAAAATATTTCCATGGCACATTTCATATCCTGGTTCCTATTTTTAAAAGTGATTTTCTAAGCACTCTTGGAGAAATTTCATACCCCAGTCTGCTGCTCATATGACAATCAGGTACTTGAAAAGCTTACTTTTAAAATAGAACTATTTGTAGTGTAAAATTCTCTTAATAATCTATGTGACCAAGGAATGAAAAATGACGGATATTTTTTTCCCAATTGTGAGAAATAACAGTCAGTCTAACGAATGCTGAAGCATGTCTCTTTTCCAGGTGCTAAATCCTCTTTCTCTTTCCAATTTGCCTGCTAAGTCTGCTGCATTTTCCACTCATTTCTTAATATTCAAGGATTATCTCAGATGCTCTCCTGGGAGATGTAGCTTCCTTTGGGTTATGGAAATAATTAGAAAAGATTACAGCTTACTTTTTGAATAAGTTTAGATTTATTTGTGTTTTTCTTGTTGCTTATGAGAGGCTTGCTTGTTCTCACTTTGATTTAGAAAAATTTTTGCAGAAAGAGAGGTACAATCTAATCCACAGTATTAAGAAATAAATCTTTAAGAGAAGGTTGAATAATTAACATGACTGAATGAATTTGATGAAATGAATATGATTAAGTTAAACACAGATAACCTTTTAAATAGAAAGAACTGAAATAGACTGCAGCTGCCATGATTCAGCTACCATGTCAGTAGTGCTTTCAATGAACCATCGTGCAGGGCTGTCCATGGCTTTGTGACAAAATCAAGTTGCGGATCAATGCCCCTGTCCTGTAACATTAAGCAAAAAATGTGTACCATTTCTTTAAGTACATGTAATCTTGTCTACAAGCTCTCTTTAAACAGGTAAAATAGTTTCACCCAGAACATACTTTCATAATATCCTGCATCAGACTTTTCTTATACACTTAGATTCTGAGCACATGTATTTAGTTACCATCTACTGGATTTCAATGTCAGTTTAGATAATTCCTTAGTTTTAGGTAGGCTACACTACCTTTCTGCTCTGCCCCTACTCCTTAATTCTAGGCATCTGTTTGTTGTTGGCTGATCTTACAGCTATTTGCGATCTTTTTCTGTCTAGTTTCTTTCCCTTTTTCAATAGCCATACATAGCAAAATGTTGCTATGCTTTTACATTATTTTAAAAAAAAAATCTTTCTGCAATTCTTCATTAGTTCACCTTCTCCATATACTATTCTCCCTTCCCAGTGCCCTTAGTTGTTTGTCTTCCTTACTGAAATTTCAAATTACTCTTGAAATGGTCTTTCATATCTGAAAGCTATTGGATTATGGCTGTACAAACACCTTAAGAGACTTCACTTAGATATAAATCAGCTAGCTTGGACACTACACAAAATGTAACTGTGACAACCTTAAGCTCTGCATGTGCTAAACTCTTTGGCAGAGAAAATGACCAGTAGTGACTGTCATACAGATGTTTCTAAGATGTTTGTGGTATCCAAACCAACTTAAGGAAATAGAGCTTGGGTACTGTTAAGGAGTTCTGCATCTTCCAGGCCAAAAAAGCCCAGGGTCTCTCAGAGACTGTTTAGTGCTAGAACTTTATCAAAAAGGGCAAGAATAGAAACTCATGTTCTACATCAATGCCTTAATTTGTCTTCCTAGCAACTTATAACTGAACTTGCTAAATGGCTTATTTAGCAGAGTGTTCAATATGGTTTCTCTTGCAATTTTTGAAACTAAATTGGTCAAGTGTTTGTCAACAAAGACAAATGTAAAATCTTGCATCTGGGTAAGCTTAGAAAATAGCCATGGGCCCTAGTGGACTGGCTGAAACTGTGTCAGCAGTGTGCCCGTACAGTGCAGAAAGCTAAGTTTCAAATTCAGCAGTGTTATCAAAACCAGTGCCAGCAGCTCAAGTGAAGCAATTATTTCCCTGCACTGAGTACTTGTGAGGCTACATAAAGAATAGCATCTTGGAATCCCAGTACGAAAAGTTATCAGGAAACTGGAATTTGGAGCCCACAAGAGGATGGAGTGAATGTCATAAATGGAGAGTATAGAGCAACCAGGATGGCGTGGTCCACTAGGGAGAATGCTGTTCTGGAATCTTAGTGCTGTCTTCACCTGCCTAATGGGGGAGGCATAGAGAAGATGGAGCCAGACTTCTCTCTGAGAGCCACAGTGAAAGGATAAGAAGTAGCAGATGTAAATGGCAGCAGGAGGGATTTTCTACTATGTTTACAGAAAAAGATCACTTCAATGTGATGAGATAGGAGAGAGGACATGTGCCAGAGAACCTCTGGGCCTTCACCCTTGGAAATTTTCAACATGTAACTATTCAGGAACCCTACTAGACTGATTTAATGTGAAAGCAGTCCTGCTTTGAGAGTAGCGAACACTTCTAGAAATCTCTTTCAACTTGTCACCCACTGATTTTGTAAGAATTACTACCGTATCTATCCTGTTCCATCCTGTCTACCAGCCTATAAATGCTTTATTGTCAGTATTGTTCTCCTGGTGTCTTGGCATATCATTTGTTTTTTTACCACCTCCTTCATTCTGGCTCTGACTTCGAAGGCATATAACAGAATTTATTACTGTGAACAGAAAGTTTCTAGTCTTTTTTAAAATTCTATATTATGGCATTACACAGAGTTGTTTTCCACTGATAGTATTTCTAGTGGTCACTGTTCTTTACTTGGATTTTATTACACAGTTATTGGTCTCTTCAAAGGATGATATGTAACTGTGTTACTTCAGGCATAACCTTGAAGAAGAATTTTGCTTCTCTGGATTACTTTTGTTTCATCTTCGGTGTAGCTGATCTTCTGCAGGCAGTGGGCTCAGACAATGGGTTGGAATACTTTTGCTTAAAATATTCTTCTTGGTCTGAAGAACACAAGCCTTGGCTTCGCATGATGTCTAGAAATAATACCTGAGGCAATAGACGATCTGAAGCATGATAAACATCAGTCTGCATTGTGTCAGTTTATCAAAGCTACAGAGTAAAATACTAGCTAACATAGAGTTCATTGCTGAAAACCTGTGATCATAATAGGTATTTTTTGCACATGAACATATGATATATTCTCAAAGTAATTTGTATCTCTTTTTTATCATTTGAATCCTGCTAATTATTTTTTTAAATGTGATGAATTGAATTTCAAGTTCTTTCACTTGCACTGATTCTAGTGCAAGTTTAGGGTTACTTTTTAAATTTTGTCCCGATTTTTCTAAGATGGCCAGTTAAAGGAAAGGGAAGATCAGCACTGGTTTCAATAGATTCAAACCAAATACTGTTGTGAGCATTTGGGAAAGGTGCCAGCCAGGCACCCACGGCTATCCCTTTACTTACCAGGGACAGAAGCACCACTGGAAGAAAAGCCAATGTCTGTCCACGTGGTTTGTGGTTTACAAGGGTAACCATGAGGGTCTGGAGAAGAGAAGGGTCTGAGAAGATCTTGCAGCAGCCTTCCAGTACCTGAGGGAGGGGCTACAGAAAAGCTGAGAAGGGACTTTTTATGAGAGCATGCAGAAACAGGACAAGTGGAAAATGTTTGAAGTAAAAAACTGTTGATTTAGACTAGATATTAGGAAGAAATTATTCACTGAGTGTGGTGAGGCACTGGAACAGTGCCAGAAACACTGTGGATGCCCCTTCCCTGGAGGTGCTCAAGGCTGGATGGGGCTTTGAGCAACCTGGTCTACAGGGAGGTGTCCCTGTCTATAGCAGGGAAGTTGGAACTAGGTGACCTTAAAGGTCCCATTCAACCCAAGCCTTTCTATGATTCTATGATTCATTCTATGGTCATGTGGTTCCCTCACTGGCCTCAGTGAAATTGTCTCCTACCCAGAGCCAGTGGAAGAGATCAATATCATATTAAATGAGCATCCAGGTGGTGTATGAGATGCTTGTTTATTAAACAGTGCAGAGCTCTTGCCAGCACTTCTGGGTATGGTGCAGAAAGGCAGAGTCTGAGAGCTGGATCTAGCACTGTGCTGCAGAGTGAATGCCAATTCTGCATGCTGAGTGCTAATACCCTGTCTGGGGAGAAAGTTGCAGATTCCTTCTGCCACAGTCTGCACCTTCTGCAATGGGAGTTAAATGTGAGATAACCCATGCACGTAGGCTTTGGGGAATGCTGTGAAGGGTTAAGGACATACTGACAAAGATTCTAGCATTTGGGTACTGCTTTGTTCATGGCTGGTGATGCAATGACAGGCTGTAAGAGCGGATATAACAGAAAAGAGATAATGAGATTTATGACAGACTGAGAAAAATTAGGGAAAATTCTTGGAAGGTCATATTACCTCTGATATTTCTAGGAATAGAGGCAGGATGTCAGGGCTGCGGTGACTTGAGACAATGTATTGTTTTAAATTTTCAGTATGTTTTTTTCTTATTAATTGTGAATATTGCTTTTTTCAGCCTTGCTAATGAAAAAGCAAAGGCTGAAAGAGGTGTGCCCGGCGTCTGTCACATCAGAGGATATTGTACCCATTTGTTCTGTTCTTAAATGTCACTACTTCTTTTGATATTCCAGTACCAGGATGAGTGACTTTCCCTGTTGACAGCCAAGAAAAATGATTTGGAAAACAAAAGCAAATTACAAACTTTGAAGATTCATGATAGTCAGGCTAACATAGCTGCTCACTTCTGCCCTCCCAGCCCAAGTGGATTAAAGATGTGAGAAAGAGGGATGGGAAAATGGCTTGGAGTTGAGGCCTCATTCAGCTACACATTCTAGAGGGAACCCAGGGACCTCATCTGCTCTGTGGCTGCAGTAGGATTTCTGACTTGTCATGCACTTCTCCTACCACTAGTGTTTGCTGCCTGCATGAAACTGGGGCTGTGATCAATCTCCCTTCAGAGACAGATGGAGACTTTGCTGCAGGGCAACAGAGAAGACAGTGATTTACCAAACTGTGCAAGGACAAAGTTTTCAGCAGCACCCAGCATGTATCCTTGGTGGTTAGACTACACTCATCACATGACTGAATCACTAGCTCTTTCCAAGCACAAACCCACTGAGGGGATGTGAATCAAAGAATCATGGAATATTCTGAGTTGGAAGGGACCCATACAGATCATCAAGTCCAATTCCTGCCTCCACGTTGGACCTCCCAAAAATGCTGCGTACCAGAATACCAAGTGTCCAGAATAGCTGTAATGGAATTACCAAGGCCACCAAAGAGCTAACAGACAGAAATTCTTCTGGGTAATGCTGGTTGTATGCATTTCTCAGGATCCTCCTGTCTGCCTGGACACAACTGAGTTCTTTGGCATGTAGACTACAGTTATTTTTCAGAAGCACAAAGGTAAGGCACACTTGGTAAACAATGAACATCCTCAGTCCAGACTGAAGAAGTGCAGTTTTGTCATTTCACAAAATCAGATGCATCATAACTTGTAAAGAGGGAATATGTATAAAAATTAAAAATAATAATAATCATCATAATAAAAAAGGGGCTTGCAGCAAACATTGAGCTTCCCATATTTTCACCAGCTGCAAGAGTTTGGAACTTGTTACTTGAAAAAGAGAGTTGACACTTCTGGCTGTGATATTCATAATTTTGCTAGTTCAAATCAGTATTGTGGGACCACTGGTCATGCTGACAGTGGGGAGGTGAGGAAAATTCAAATGCATCACTCTGTCAGTTTGTCTGTCTGTCTGACTTCTAATCTATCTATTAATCAAAGTCTAACCGCACATGTATCTTCTTGTCTGAACATACTTCACTGAGCTGCTGTAGGACCAGAACATTTATCATACTAATGTAAGTTTGCAACTGTATCTTTGACCTCAAGGAATTCATCCCAGAATCCCAGAACGGTGGAGGCTGACAAGGACCTCTGGGTCCATCTGACCCAGCCCCTGCTCAAGCAGACACCTAGATCAGGTTGTCCAGGGCAATGTCCAATTGGCTCTTGAAGATCTCCAAGGAGAAGACTCCGTAGACTGTTTGGTCAATCTGTGCCAATGCTCCATCATCCTTACAGTATGTGTTTCCTACTATTCAGGAAGACCCTCCCATTCTCCAGTCTACACCCAATGCCTCTTGTCCTAACACTGATCACCACTGAATTAAATCTGTCTTTGTCCTCTGCACCCTCCACTCAAATGTTTATGGATATTGATGATGATTGCCTGGAGCCTCCTTTTGTCCAGGCTGAACAATTCAAGTTCTCTCAGCCTCTCATCATAGAAGAGATGCTCCATTTTCTTCCCCATCTTTCTGGACTCCATTGGACTCCTGTCTAGTATGTCTCTCTTGTACTGAGGAGCCCAGAATGGATGCAGCACTCCAGCTGTGAATGCCCACCTACATCTCTGGAGTTGAGAAAAAATTTTTGAGCCACTAATTTGGCATTCTTCAATCTACCTCCTATCACCCCATGGGGAAAGCACACAATAGCAGTCAAGTATCTCAGCAGATCGCTGTGCAGCTCTCACTCAGAAGGATGTTACTTGGGGAATTCATCCAGGCTGCAGAAAAAAAAATAATGGTAATTGTTTCTGTTTCAGCAGTTCTCAGTTCTGTTGCCTTTGAACTGTGTCTAGAAACAAATGCCTTTCTTCTTTATTTTCCTCTTGGGACTGTCAGGAGGTCTGCTTTCAGGTGGTTTAATGAGAAACAAGCCTCTGTCAACAGTGTTTAAGGAATATGATTAATTACCTGAGTAAAGGGCTGCAGCATGCCTCCATATAACATCTACACAATCAGAGTCAGGGTCAGGCCTATGTGCCTTCAGCAGTGAGGTTGTTCCCTGATACAAAAAAAGCCCTAATTGCCCCTGACCCCACTCCACAACCTAAGCCATGACACTGCAGATGGGCAATTTTGGTCCTGTTTGGGTCCCATCCCACAGTCCTCTTTTACAAATCTGCTACCTGAACGTTTCTTTGCCTTGCAGCCTTAGGGCTATAGTTGCATTTTTAATGTCTAAGAGAGGGTGCATTAAGTGCTTTGCAGCAGTCTAGCCATAAGGAAGTGGGAAGTAGCTTAGGGAGGAGACAGGGTCCTTTTTGACTACTCCAGCTCTGCTGAAGGGCAGAAGGGGAGCTCTGGTCAAAGGTTACATGTGTTTGTATGTAAAGGGATGAGCTCACTAATTCATGGTGCGTGATCACTGAGGCACAAGGCTGTGTTTTGCTTGGGACCAGGGTTATCTCTGCTCCTTGCAGCAGGGCCTGACAGAACCTCACGAATTGTAGACCTTTGATAAAAAAAGCCTGGCACTAGTTTGCCTTCCTCACCAATGTAGCTTGTATGGCTCAGGAATCCTGGAAAATTTTAACTGCAATCTAATCATCATAGGCCTTCAGGGCATTTCTTCTGCTTTTTTTAATGTATAATTTTTCTTGATATTCCTGACTGGGGGAGATTCTTTGAGAGCCTTGGGAAGGTTCCTTGACAATTCAGAGGCCTCCTTCCTCCAGGGACCACTCTGGTAAATCCATAATGACAGTTTTCTGCATGCCAGAATCTGAGTCAAATGTGCTGGGATGTGTTGGCTGGGCCAATCATTTTTCTGACCCATCTCGTTGCAGCATGCATGCTTGCTCCATACTTCTGAGTTTTCTCTCCATGTAGGTGAGCATTCTTCAAATCCACTTCCTAGTTTTACACCCCATGTGGCATCATGGCAAAAGAGCTTAGTGTTCGTGTTTGATTGCTAGTTTAGAAGATGAATGTTATGTCTTCCTAGGTAAAAACTGTGGTGGCCCACAGATTGTCAGCAGAGTTCAAGTCCACACCATTGCCTGAAAGGGAATGCTCTGAGCTGGATAGGGGATAGGCTCCCTGTTTTACAAACCAGCTTGCAGCTCCTCGTGCCATGTCAGGTTTTCTCTAACCCAAGGAATAAAGTGCTGAAACCAAAAGTATACCTCTCTGTACTGCTCTGGGAGCTAGATCTGAATCAGAGAAGCAATTTCCAGACTCAAGAGGAACTCCCAAACAAGGCAGTCAGACTGAGAAAATTGTAATATCCCCTGGTAAAACAGGAGAGAGACATGCTGAGGGCAAAACCTCTGTCTCATATATGATCAGGCCAATGTCGGGGAAGAGGACATGAAATTTTACTTTCACCATACTCATATTTAGTTTTGTTAAGGGTCATTAGAAGTAATTCAGTTGTTGTCACTACACATATCTCTGCTTAAAAACAAACATATAAAACAAACA
The DNA here is from genome assembly GCA_013399175.1 of Odontophorus gujanensis. Classification (NCBI taxonomy): domain Eukaryota; kingdom Metazoa; phylum Chordata; class Aves; order Galliformes; family Odontophoridae; genus Odontophorus; species Odontophorus gujanensis. Next base: position 98,853 of record VXAB01001566.1, read on the forward strand.
AACAAGCAAACAAACCAAACAAATAAATAAAGTTTGTGAAGTTTGTCCATTATTCACAATTGATTACCAAATAGCCAGCACAAGATGATGCCTAAAATGAATAATCTTGGTCAGCCTGAATAGGAGAATAGTGCTGAAAAAAGTGGCTGCTGAAAGGGTAGCATTTCTTTTCCTGCCAGTACTGATATTCACAACAGGGACAGTTATGAGGGAAGGGGAAAAGCTGGGAAATGGTGTGCAGGAAGAAAGGGAAGGAAAAGCAAGCGTTGTGTTGAGGGAACAATACAGTGTGTGTCCAAGTTCTCCTGAATTACTGCATGGCATTTTAAAATATGTCACAGATGCTGCTGCAGCAGGCAGGAAGTTGTTCAGAGACAGCTGTTGAGCTTGGTTCATCCTCTGGACCTTCTTTCTTGGGATTTAAACTAGCAGTTTTGATTGCAATTTACTTGTCTATATTTCCCTCACCTGGTTTTATCACGTATGGAGTTATTTACACTTTGGAGACAAGCAAATTCTGCCAGTAAAACATGACAGATTACATTGGTGAGGTTTTATGATAATTATCTTTTTCACTGCTCTTGCACTGCAAGAAGCTCAGAACAAAGCTGTGAATATGTATATTATTTCTGTATGAATTATACCCCTTGTAAATGCTATGGAATGCTTGTAAATCTTTGATTCCTCATCCCACCCTGAGCTGAGGAACTACTGATCCTTGCAGAAAAAAGGAAAGACTTAGAAGTCTGCCAGCATCTGCATGTCACAGGGTGATGAACCTGAGATGGAAGTACAAGTCCTTATTTCTGATATAGTAGAAGGCTGGCATGTTCCTACAGATTATTTATTTATTTATTTTTGAGATCACGTCAGTTTCTCTCCAGCAACTTGCAGCTTGTCTAGCACTGCAAGTTAAATATAGCCATGCTATGCAGTGCTAGTACTGTGCCCATCACCTCTGTGAGTGTCCTCTGAGCTTCACACTCCTGATCTGGGAAATCAGCAAACTGCAGAGCAGATGAAGTATGAACCTGTAAAGGCAGATCTGCAACCAGCGTGAAATGGCACATCTCCAGTGTAGTGGAGAAAGACGTTATGCTGATTTACACCCTTTGAGACTTGTCCAAGGTAATGACATGCTCTCCTCTGACTTCAAGAGGAGAAGGCACTGGTGCTGGGGGAAAGGCTTCCTTCCACCAGAGGAATAACACAGCTGTACATGAAGTCCAAGGGAGCGAAGCATCAAAGCTGCCTCAACAGCAGTGGTTAGGTTTAAACAATATGCAGAGCTTTAATGTTCCTAAGAGACAGGTTTCAGATGTGAGAGCATTTTTTGTCTCATGCCAAGAAAACAGATGTGTGAGTTGTTTCCTAACCACCATAGGCAGTGTCACGTGACTAATTCGGCATCTCCCAAAACTGGGTGTCTGCCTAGGTGCATGATGAGTGGTGGGAGGAAATCATCTGGGTACATACGTTCCTTGTGGTAAGGCAAATTCAAGTCTGCAAAGCCCATGACTAACAAACATCAGGTACTTCAGACCTCCAAATAGTAAAATCACAGTGCTTGGAGTGCATTGATAACCTGTTACAGAGTTTGTAAAGTTTGGATGGAAAGGGAACGTTCAAGGACTCAGGTGGCAAATAGGGTGTACTGTGGAAAATCCCCTCTAAGGGGCATTGACAGTGAGCAGCCTCTGCTGTCCTAACTAGTCTAAGGAGTAATGTCAAAAGTAGGTAACCAGCCTCTCTTTGCAGTTTGTTTTGTGTTTTCTAATTACTGTGAAATCAATGGGAGAGTACTTCAGGGTACTACTGTCTGCTGGCACAGAGTGGCAGAAAGAGGGCATGCTCAGAGTAAACTACTTCATAGATCATTTAACTTTTTTTTTCATTTTAAGGAAATGTCTCAACACTAATGTTGGAACTATAACGTTCTCTTCTTGTTCCCTTGCAATTTGTTATCCCCTAATTACTCAACAAGATCCTCATCCTGGAGGGTACGCTGCTGCTGCCTTTCAGTGTTCTGCAGTACCCTGCACAGCCCTGTTGTTGGCCTCCTTGATTCTCCCTGCCTTTTATCTCTGGGCAGTCCCCACCAGGAGAATAAGTCTAACCTTGTAATCTCTGTGGTGTCATCTCCTGAGCTACAGCGGTGCTGGCAAACCACCTCCTTCAATTGAAACTACAATTCTGGTGAGACCTTTCTAAAACCCTTTTCTTTCCATGTTGTCTTACAGAAACTGGACATGTGCTGGAGTGCTAGGACTGGAGTTTGTGATGCTGATCAACACTACGTTGTTTTCTGTATCCAACAGCTGTTTTTGTCTGTCTTTCATTTTTGTATTTAGTTGGTTGGGTCACTGGGATGAGCCTTGTCTGTGTTAGCTGTCTCCAACAAATTCTCCTTTCAGTGTTACAGCTTACAAGTGCTACAACAGTACAAATGACAGTGCAACTGAAATGTGTTTATCTAAATCCAACATTAAACTCACTGCAAGAAGATTTGTTGATCTGTATTTGTGTAAGGGACATTGTACTTTTGAGTCAAAATTATTCCTGAAAATGGCTGGTTTCTGCGGGGAGTATTGTCTGGTCACAGTCATATGGGCAAAAATATCTCAATCTCACTGCAAGAGTAAAGTTAAATGCTTTCCCTTTGCCTTTTCATAGCTCAAAAAACGTTATGTTTATATCCATAAATCAAAAAGACAGCTGTTGTGATCGAGCAGATCATGTCAAAACTAACTTGTGGTGTCATGCAGTGTTGGGGATGCCTGACTGATGGAGTTTAGGGACCTTTGAGGAGATGGTAGCTGGCTGGGTAGACTTTGGGCCATTTTTCCAATGACATCTGATCTCTTGCACTAGTTAGTGAATGTAGCAGTGTCTTTACAGAGTTTCTGCGAAGTCTTACTTTATTTGTGTATCTACTTGCTCCTCACTGTCACAGGCCTCACAAATGTATTTTGCAGAACAGAAGGAACAGCCTTTTAGGAGGAGATGTGCTTGTGCTCAGAACAGAGCTTGGGAGCTGGGAATGGAGTTGAGGAACAGAGAAAAAGAAAGGGGCTGCTGGACAGATGTCTGACTGTGGTCATAGAACCAGAGGCCCCACATCAGCCCACACTGATGTGGCCACAGGAGATGTGCCATGAAAGGAGCCCTCAGGGGATGCTAACCCCACCCTCACCCCTGTCCGCTGAGGAGCTTTGCTTTGTCATCTCCCTTCTCTTGCAAGATACCACTGGCTGATGGCAGCTGCTGAACAGCAGCAGCTGTCTGCTTCTTCACAAGTGGACCCTTGACTTGTACATGCTAATCTACTGTGGGATGGGCAGTAGTATGGCAGGCAGGAACACAAGCAGCTGATTTGCTTATTTATAATAGGGAGAGCTGTTTGTGCTCTTGCAGGAGCCAGTTTTATAAGCAAGGCTGGTAATGAGTCAGCTGTACAAGGAATGATGCAGCTGTGGTGGCATCCACCCAGATGTCTTTAATGCCCAGCACCTAGCTCCTAGGAGATGCAGCTGCTGTGTCCAAGGGGATATCTGGGCTTTTTTTCCCCCCCTTTTTTTCCCCCTGTATTCTTCTTCAAAGCATTATGGTTCTCACACTTCATTTTTCACATCTTCCCTCATCAAATTACTACAGTTCTTGGGCTCCTGAACAAATGAGAGTAATCACTCACTCCAATAAAATGTTTCGTATTTTATTAGACAAGGCATGCGATCTGCAGCACAGAGGTCTCATATGAAGCCCACTTCGTATGAGGTATTTTCATGTCTCACACACAACTGAGGGCAGGGATTTACTCCCTCACAACTTTTCCATTGCATTGGTGGCACTCACCATCACCTGAACTAGCAGCTGCCAGGATTGGCCTCACCTGTGTCTTAGCCTGATGGAAAAATGGCATACACTCAGCAGTGACAGCAGACAGCACTTCTTACTATGATGGAAGTAGTAAAACAGGGCTTGGTAGAAACCTCTGCTGCCTGCATTCCTGGCAACCCTCAAGTGGAGTCTGAAGAACTCTAAAAGAGAGCTCTGTTTCCTGCCCAAGTATCCATCAGCCAGGTTGTACAATTATAATTGCCCATGTTAGTCTTTGAAAGGTGTTGAGAGTATGGCACTAAATTGTATCAGTGGAAGAGCTTTGTAGTCTTTGCTTTCAAAAGCTGAAGTGTCATTAGTAAATTTATTGGGGTACTTTGGATGGCAGTTTTCACTGTTGAAGCATAAATTATTGAGAGGCCTAGAGGAACTAGCTCAGAAAAAACTATTTAAGTGCCCACAGCCAACAGCTCCTAAAGAAAGAAGGAAGAGTGATGTTAACTATAACTGCCTTATCTCCTGTCTTGTTCCTGGAGGGCTTCACAGGAGTTGCTGGGAACTGATGCTGTTGATTCAGAGGAAATGAGCTCTTTCCCACATTTACTTATCTCTTTGGTTGTGTTCTTTGATTTCCAGGCCTGTTTTTCTTTATCCCTTGAGTAGGAAATAAGAAAGGAGAAACAATGTAAGAGCCGCTCAAAATATATTTATTGAAACTCTGATCTCCAGAGAGAGATAGCGGAAACCATACAAGTCACCCTGTAAAAAAAATAAAAAAGAATAATTTAATAAGCAGCAACAGGGCAGGAAGTTCAATTGTAACCAACAAAGAAAAAAAGAAAAAAAAGAAAAAAAAAGAGCCACAACTATAAAAGTCAGAATTAAAACAAAGAAACCACGTGAAGTACATATTCCAGCACAGAAGAAGAAATAAAAAAGAAAAGAACAACTGTGAAGTACGTATATTAAAAATGACCTTAAACATAACACTGAATCTATGCCACTACACTTGGGCTGCCTGGGACCTATATTTTGAGACATCAGCACATTAAGTGCCAGATATTGTCTCTGAAACCTGAGCTGGGGCTGTATACTCGGACAACTGTGACCGCATCATTGCTGCTGAGTTTCTGTGCTCTAGAGAGTCTGAACCCTTTCCTCTTTGTGTTCTGCCCACGTTCCCAGTCCTTTGCAAGGCAATAGACAGTCATGAAGTAGTTTCCATGGGTGGCTGGAGCTGTGGGTTGCCAGTCCTGTTACCAAGCTGTTTTCCCATGATACTGAGTAGAACAGTCCTGGGGATAGGGCTGAACTGTCCTCAGGGGGCTGTGTGACTGTGGGCAGCTTGCTGCCTCCCCCACAAGTGCTTTTATATTCCTGCACTTAAAACACACACGCAGACATATATAAGCATATATATTAATATATGCATGAAGCGTTATACTCTTGGCCTTCTTGATGCCTGATGCAATTTGTTTCTATTAATTGAAAAATAAATAGCACAGTTCATTTTAAGTTTTGTTTGAAGTGTAGCAGCTCTCTTCAGATGAGCAATACCTTCTCGGGAGACACCACAGAGCTACTGGGCATTCCCCAGGAAGTGCAGATCCTAGAAGCCATCAGATCAGATCATGCCCTGATCCCTCTTCTTCCTGTGCTAGCAGTGCCCCAAGAGGCTGTCTTGCTGCAGAGAGGTGGCACAGAGGACGCTGATTGCCACCACGCCTGGGTCAACAGGGAACCGAGCTCAGCTACCTCCAGTACTCACCGCTTCATAGGAATCTGTCTCTTAAGTCAATTCTGTAATCAGGTAGGGAGGAAATGAGTGATTTCACAGCTGAGTTGCACACATGTAATTGCCACTACCAGTAACCCATCTCAGACAGAGACTGGGAAAGATGCTGGCTCAGCAAGCAGTTTCAGAATGCAAATTCTAACAGTCTGTCCTACTCTGAAGCACTTGAAAAATATGTTTTGAACAGATGTGAGTTTTGTGAGAAAGGGTTGTAGTAAAGCCTCCAGCTTTGCAGCTCTCCTCTCTGCTTTGCTAAGCAGACTGTGACCCAGTCTGTCATGTTTTGTTATGTGGGACAAGCACCAAAAACCAGGATATTGTATTGGAAACCTGAGCTATCTTATACAGCATCCCTGTGTAATGTTTTACAGAAAAAGAAAAAGGTAGTGAAGGTAAAGCAGTATAAATGGCACAACAAATGCACAGGTATCTTTTTCCCTCTGTTTGTATCACAGTGCTTGCACAGACAATAAGTTGTGTCAAAGCACATTATCAAATCTATGGTATCAGTTATTCAAAATGTAGGAAATGCCAGAGCGCGTATTTCCTGTACTCTTCTGTTGAGCTTATACTTTATGCAGCGTGGTACAGTTTTAAAAAGCTCAGATATTAATTTACCCACAGACCTGTACTTCAGTAAGTACACAGTAAAAAGTCACCTAAGTGAGTAATTTTCACGGTTTTATTCCAACCTTCCTATTTAATATAAGGCTTTATGTCTTACTTATTACTCATCCCTGTAAATTCTGCTGTGAAGATGAAGATATTAACTGCTCTATAGGTGTTTCTGTGGTACTTTCTGTTATGAAACCTGAATATTTCAGAAAGATACTGAGTATATTCTCCCCCTAGGTCTGCAGGATCTCTGTCTCAGAGCTGGCAAGGTAAAACATAGACTGACCAGGATCGAAAGTTTTCTCTAAGTTTAGATACTTAGTTTTGAGAATGTGGGATACTAGAATATTTATAGCCTGAATTTTTCATGTCACGGATCTTTAGTTTGAAGGGAGAACATTTGTTTCATCCTTGAGTTTGTCCTGTCTGGCACAGTGGACGGAAGTGAATAAGATAGATGCTGAGTGTGTACCTGAAGTTTGTATCACACTGTAATTGCTGTCTTGGTGGTGAGCTTGGGCCTAAGGGTGTAACATAAAACCCTCTGACTGGAGGTTAAGTTTTGTTCTTCCCTTAAGAAAAAAGGTGAAACTTTCGAGTAACTGTTAGAGGGGGATCAGTGAGCACTTGCAGTGTAGGGATTAGAACCTGAGCCACTGACCCCTTCTCTGCCTTGTAGTCAGGGCTAGAGTTCCTCATCATAGCTCTGTCTTTGCCCAGTCTACAAATATTGGAGCAGTCTACAAACATAGCCAAGAAAAAGTATCTAAGCAAGAAAACCACTTTTTAAGTTAAATGATAGATTGGCATGAAAACAAATGGTTACAAACTTCTCACAAAAACACACAGACCATGATTTCAAGGAAGAGCTTCACCATCAGAGAAATATGCAACCACCTTCTGCCTGTGCAGTGGGCAAAAAAGGTACTTTTAAGATGCGGTTGGATGAGATTTGGAAGCACGTTCGTGTATGTTGTGGATCCTAATGTGTAGGGCTCTCTTTTTCCCTTGTACACTAGTTGCTCCGTCCTGCCTCAAATGGAGCACATTCCTTGGTCTTACCTGGTCCTCCTTGGTCCAGGCAGGTTGAGGGAAGATAGCACAGCTAGAAGGGAGGCTTTTTGGCTTCTCTCTTTTTTGGGGGGCTTTCTGATCTACAGTCCCTGGTCTTGGCAGATAAACAGGAGAGCTGCCTTTGCTCCTCCACCAGGCACAGTCACTTAGTTGAGGTGTATTGCCTGTGACAGATGACCCAGGAGATCTACAGGGGTGTGCACATCTTGGTGTGTATGCAGCACGTCTTGTTTGAATAGTTCCAAAACCTTCAGCTGACAAAATCACTTGATAAAGATTATTTTTTAAGCTAATGGTCTGGGAATGTTTTCAAGGGATGTCAAAAGGCAAATGCAGGCAGCGAAGCAGTTTGTTCAGATTGGCAAATCTTTCTCAAAGTACCAAGGCACCCGAGATGCTCAGAGCAAAAGTCACTGGAACACTTTTCTAACAAAATCAAAGCAATTGTTGTATAAGGAACTGCAAACAGGGTCTTAAAATGAGATGTGTCCGGTAACCTTAAGAACGGGTGGAGCTACCAATCTTCCTGGTTCTTAATTTCACCTGTCTGCAGCAGGTTGCATGTGCTCTGTGTCCTTGCTACATATCTTGTCATGCTGCTATATACCAGAGAGCTCCCAGTTGATGCTGAACTGTGGAACTCACAGATATTTCATTTTTGGGGTGTACTCTGGCTGTTGGGGTTCACCAGGTGTGCACTGGATTGGACCTGTATGTGCACAGATGGAAATGTGTGTACCTGAATGTGTATGCAAGTTCATGCTGGAGTTGTTTGCCACACGACTGATTTCACATTGGAGCCATGGCTGTGCCCTGATGTTGAGCAAGTTTCAGAGTGGAGCCTGGCCCTGCTGCATGGGAGCATCACTCAGGTGTTACTGCTAAGTGTTGACTCCGTGGAGGGCCTATCGCGTCACACCCCGGTGTCCCAGCCACGCCTACTACAACAGCTAAGCGTTACTGCTAAGCTGAAATGAGCTGTGTACATCAGCAGGTGCTTGTTCGCCCAATGGCCAGAATGAAAGATGAACCTCAGTGTCTTTTTGCTCAGCCCCAGCTCCTGGTTTAGTCATGAGCAGGAGCAACTGTCTTGTGCAGGATAGGACAGGAGTTATGGGGTGTAGCAGCCCCAGCAATGAGAAACCAGGGAACAACTGGGCAGGGGGAACCAGCACCATGTAAATGAGTCCCTGCAACGCAGTAGTGCTCCGGACTTCACATATGTTAGTAGAAGCTTTCTGAAAAGGTAATTCCCACTCTTAAATGTTGGATTCAGTGACAGCCACGTGGTGAGGATGTTAGCATAGAAGGGAAAATGCTTCATACTTTCCCTACAGAGGCATGAACCCTCACCTCTCACATCTCACAAGAGCATCCCAGCCTATATCCATGCTGCAGGTTATGGGGAAAATGGCAGCATTCACATTCCCTCTCCTGAGGCTGCAGAACAAAGAAACCAAGCCGTTCTGTGTCTGGCACAGAGCCATGCTGCAGATTCTGACCAGGTAGCAACCAGGAGAAGAGTCTTTAACAATATCCTCTAAATACCTTTTTTAGACAAAATTATGTGTTTTTTTTTTTTTTTTTTCCATAGGTAGAATAAATTACTCAGCTTTATTCCTGGCACAGTGAATCAAAAATAGCCTGGCTGTGGACTCAAGCTATAAACCTACAGCAAATGATAAAAATAACTACTTTAAAGTAGATTTTTTAAATAAAAAAATCTGCTTGGGATGGCCCCAAGTGAAAGGGAATTGCTTTATCTAATCTTGCCAGGAAAAGCATTTCAGTACAGAGGACCATGAAAGTAAATGCCTGACCCTCCTTGAAGGCCAGTTTCCATATGGGGTCAGGCAGAAACACAGCACCTGATGATGGCTGAAGATAAATCCCGGGTAAAACACAGAGGCTGACTGAGAGTTCAGGGTTTGTGGTTTATTCTTGAGCCTTATCACTGCTGAAAGAAATTGAAGTGATTATGTAGTACTTTGAACTTAATGGAAAGAAGAAAGATAGTGAATGCCTGACTGCACCTCTTGAAGCCATTCAAGTACAGGCCATTGCCCTTTACACAGTTGCCAAGGCAGCTTTAGCTGGCAGAAATATAGCTCAGGATCCCCTCTCTTGCCTTCCCTGATAAAGACTAACCACACCATCTCACTTGCCTTCATAATCCTAGCAGGTAGAACAAAAAATGCTGCATGTGTCTTCAGCACTTTTCCATTGCCTTCAGCCTGGGTCCAGACCAGGCTGTGATGACAACAGTGGGCTCCCAGAGAGGCTGGGAAATCTGACTCATGGAGAATGTGAATAAGAAGCTGGGCAACTTGACCTTCATACTCTTATATAAAAACGAGTTGTGTGCCATAGCAATCCCTAAGTTCCTAAAGAATAAATTTATCAAAAATAGCCAAATTACTGGTTGTTTTTTAGAAGGCTGATGCAGTGCTGAGGTCTGATTTCGGATGCTGATTGTTCCTGATGGGTATGACATGGCATGTATGGGAATAACCAGATATGTGTATGTGCTGGCTGTCCTGAGTTGCAGCAGGAAGGGGTCTGCTTGGGACCTGATATGAGAACATGGATAGGAACAAGGATAGATAATTTTAGCCACTGCTATATATAAGAATAAAATGAGTTTTCACACAGGTGACATAGCTGCCACTGTGCCAACAGTAATAATGAAATTATAGTGAAGTGGAGAGAAAGCATATGGAGGACTGGACTATAAAGTCTTGGTGACCATTATCAAATCACTTCATCTTCCCTTCTCATGTTCTTCCAGGAGGGTCAGCTCAGTACCTAGCAGCATCATCCTTCACTGGCTCTAATCACATCACTGCTGAAAATGCTACAGTTGACCACGAGAGGTCTCCTCCACTGCTTTGTAGAAGGACTATGCATGTCAAACAGACAAATGCTGCTGGAAGAAGAGCAGACTGAAGCTTGAGTTGGACTCCAGGTCACTAAGAGCTAATGTATGCAGGATTCAGGCAATGGCAAATAGAATAGCTTGGTGCTGGAGCATGCGGAGCATGCATGTACTAAAGCTGATACCTAGACATAGATCAGAACTAACTGTCAGCAGCTGCAGTCAAAGCTTGAGCCTGTCAAAGAGAATGCACTCACTTTCATGAAAGAAACTAAACAAAATAAAAAAAAGGTTTATTTTACTAACATTGCACTGTATGACTTGCTGAAGGTGATCTGAAACTGATCTGCTGGTCAGCAATGCCCTCTTGCTGTCTGTTCCAAAAGAACAACACAAAATGTCTGTGCACTACCCTTCATTTATAAATAGCAGAATTCAAGGGACTAGTGAGAAGCCTTTATTCTTCCACTGCAGAAAAATATCAAAAAGAGAGCTACCTCTGCCCTGAATATAGGTTAATCACTTGCTTAGCCACAGCTATCAGGTACTTATATGTGAATCCAACCAATCAGGATGAGGCAGAAGAGGCAGAATTGCCCCTCATTCAGAAAGAAAAATCACTTCCAAGTGGTACATTCTTAGTCCACTCCCAGTGGTACTAAGATGCATAGGAGTTTGCCTTGCTAAAAAGGGTGTCTTGAAACTGTTTAAGTTACATCAACATAATCTTTGAAGGGAGTAAGATATCATTTAATTTGTACATCAGTGTGGTTGGGTTGTTGCACGCTTCTTATTGAATTCAGTATGTGGTGTACTCTCAAACGTTGTCTCAGTGTTTGATACCAGTGTCCCACACTCAGGGCCCTCAGAAAAGTACCTGCATCTTCCTCTGTCCTCCTCATTCCCCATAACTTCCCTTCCACCTTCCTTCTTTGACCTCACCTGCAGGAAGTTGGGTGCTGCTGTCCAGGTGAGACACACCAGCTGTGGACTGGAATGGGTGGCCTAAGCACTTTGCCTTCACAAGAGAAATTAATCCTCAAGGTTTCTTGTTTCCCTAGGAAACTGTGCTGAATAGGGATAAAAGTAACAAGTTTGCCTGCTTTTAGGATGTGAGATCTAAACATTCATCGTGAATTTTAGTTATAAAAAGATGGAAGTTCTTTTAAAAAGGCGGAAATGTGTGAGTGCACATGCATGTGGGTGCATAAACAAGTAAGAACAAATGATGGAATAGCTTCAAAACTGAGTTTAGACATGAAAACAAAGGTTTCTGAAGGTAAGCTGAAAGGAAGGCCCCAGTTCTGACTATTCTGGACTTTGTGAAAAAAGTAGATACAGATCTAGATCCAGATTCAGAAACCCTGTTTCATAGCAGTTTACAGAGCAGCACTAAAACTGTGACTGTGACTGCTTCCTCACAATGACCTTCTTGGTCTGAGAGTCACATTTGCACTTTCAGACAACATTCACAGATCTTGACTCCCTGCAGAAAATACTTACTAAACTTCTTGAGAAAATCAGGTGTTTATGAAACTGCAATGGCCATGGGACTTATTTGGTTAAGCAATGTGTTTTAAGAACCAAAAGTGTTTCAGTATTTTTTGGTGGAGCATGAGCTACACCCAGCACAAGAATCAGAGACACAAGAGCTGGGATGGTTAAAGCAACCTTGCAAGTATTGCAGGGTGAAAAGTTGAAGGAGGAGAGGTGAAAGATGTTGTTTCCTTCTGATGGCACCTGTGCAATGCTAGGTACATCTACCCACACAAAAAGGGTTGTGACCAACCTTTCCCTGCTGTGGGCTTTGACTCAGACTCTCCCCACAGTCACCTTTGAAGATAGTGCCAGTTTCCACTGGAAGAGTTGTTGAACTTAATTTGATATTCTTGAATAAGTATTTTGAGGTGGACCATTCTCAATAAAGCTGAAAAGCAGTCTACTGCCTTGAATAAGTTCTGCAAAGCAACCATGCTTGCTGCTCCATCCCACCCACCTCAATAGCAACCTGTAGAGGATCCCCATGAGAAGCTTGTACCAGTGGTGCACATAAGCAATGGTCTCACTTGATGGAGATATTTGAGTGCAGAGGTCCCACATGCCCTGACAAGTGGTTTTATCTGCACCCTCCTCTGTGAACACTGCATTTATCACCTCCTGGTGCAGTCAAAGCAGCTCTGAGCTCGGACTAGGTATAACCTCCTCAGAATGCTCCACCTAAGCATTTCTCTTGGTAGCACACTTCAATTCCTACCCTACTGATGTATCCAATGAACTCAGAATTATTTGGCAATAAGGAGTTAGCTTGGTATACCTATTTCTTTCTTTGTATGTGATTTATTCCCAGACATACAGGATCTTCTTTGTTTATCTATATATGCAGAGCCCTAGTACAGAAACAGAATGTGTACATGTGTGGTAAACAAGCCGCTGCATCAAGCCGACATTCCTAACTGTTGTGTCAAGTCATTTCCCAATGGGAGGATAATGAAAAGTAAAGTATTAATGTTAATGAAAGATATCAGGTTGAGAAATCAAGCTGTGAAGAGGCAAGATAAACATTAAGAACCACTTCCAACCCATACCATTCTGTGATTCTATGAAGGCTGCGCACTGAAAGGGCAATGATAATTCCCATGTTCTTGTTACATGTTGATGATAAACACTTTCCAGGGAAAGAAGAAAGATAAGAGTGACTGAATTATTTTTTGCTGTGGGACTTCTGATTTGGGAGATTCCCTGTCAGTTGAATGCTCTATTTTTTAACCTTGAAGGTAGTTGTTTACATTTATTTTCCAGTCATGTTAAAGGAAAGGGGAGGGAAAGCAACATCTGAACTATTTGGTACTCATATGTTCCATTAGCTTATTCTGATTACAAAGGTTACGAGTTCCACCAACTGTACCAGGAGAGCCTGTAAATTCTCTAAGTTAAATAGGGAGATTAGGTTTGCTGAACATACAAAAATCTGTCATCTTTGCCAACTGAGCTATTAAAGTCTTTGATCCACAGCTGTTTGGCCTGAAGTCTCTCACAGGCAAGTTGATCTTCATTCTCCTTCCTTCTTTTTGCCAGGTACAGACTTCAAAAGCATCTGAAGTCCAAAGGAACCTAAGTCTCTGTGACTTGAACCTTCATTCCAGTTCCCTCTACATGGAGAGATTTGTCCCACACAGTGTTAGCTTTCAGTAAGGTGTGTCATGTAAGCAGATGGCCTAGCCCTTCCTGTAACCAGAAGAGAAACACCTGTAGGTATCTACCAGGTAGGAGTGCTGAATCAGTCCTTCACTTACTGTGAAGGTAGTTGCAGAACTTGCTTCCACCGGATGCCCCACATTCATCAGGTGGTGCAAATTCCAACAGAACGGCTGAATCCTTAGTTGCCATTAATGCAATCTAGATAATATTTTTGAGAGCTTGAGACAGAGTGAACCCACCCAAGCATTTGGTGTTAGAAGGGCCACAGGCATCTGCACTTCCCCAATACATAGGTGTCTTTTAACTGTATCTTAGTATGCAGGGACTTGTGGGATCCCTTGGAATTGAGGGATGTGACTCAGTCTAATTTCACCACATGATCTTATGCACAAGCATGCATGTATTTCTCTTCCAGGTCTTTAAGACAATACAGTCTGTTTGTAACAAAGGTTACACAGCAGTCTGCATTCCTGTTGTCAGAATAGGGTATACTTTACTTTTTTGACTATTTGTTCGAATCTCTTAAGGGAACAAATGTTGTCTGCTCTGCCCACCTACCTTCTCAGTCAAGCCCTGTTAATGTGCTACATTCCCTTCTGTTGGTCCATCTGTAGTCTCACAAGTACTCAGTTCTCAGATGCTCAGTCACATGGCTTTAGCAGGAGAGGTTCTCTGCTCTCACATCAGACCTACCTACAACTTAGAAGTTTGGTCATTCTCTTACTTGGGACAAAGGAAAACATGGGTTTCAACTTTCCAGGTTGACCTCACCTCACTCACTGCCTGAGCAGGCCCTTTAAATGTTGGAATGTATCAAAAACACCCTAAAAGTCTCTAACTCAGTTTCTTAATGCAGGACTGATGTCTCCTGCTTTCAGTTTTCTGTAAGTCAGGCCTCCAATTTTGTGTATCCAGAGGGATGTTTAAGATACCTAAATTCAGGCATGATGGCAGATTTCAAAGTAATCTCTCTAATTACTGCATATTTTTATCTTAAATATACATCTTCACACTTCTCTGGGTTTGTCAGGTGAGGAAGGCCAAACTTGGTAGGGAAGATAGGTACTTTCAGTTATCAGTCTTTCCAGAGCTACCTAAGGAAACTAGGATTAGAAAATGAGGGCTGATCTGTAGAGGATTTTGAGTCCCAAGAGTGCACTCTGTTATGGAATCTACTGAGCCAAGAAGGTCAGTACTTCAAGCATCCTTCATTTGCTATGTCAGACTCCCCAGGTGTGATTTTCATCTTAACCTTTTCTCATATGGATAGCTCAATCTCAAATGTGGGTTACTGGTCTAGTGCACAATATTTGAAACATCTGATTAGTGTGTTGAACAAAACTGAACATTTTCCTACATCTACTGGTTGTGCTTTTCCCTAAGATTGCATCTGCATTTTGTACAGCTGTATCACCCCATGGTAACTCCTGAGAGCAGATAGAATTCCTAGTTCTGCCTTTTTCTCTGTCATTTCTGACTGGTGAATCCCTGGAGTACTGCAGAAATCCTCCTATTGTGGAAGACATGATCTTGAAAAGTGGTGTTGTTTCACACTCATAATATTACTCCAAGCTTGCAGGTCATCTTTTTCTAACTGTACCATGTTCAGATGTCTTTCTGTGGCAAGGAGTCTTCTGCAGGCAGCTAGTCAGTGAGTTCCATTAATACACGCCTCCTTTTTCAGTCACAGACCTTAATGGAAACAGTTAAAGAAGGCCCTGTTTCCCAGTTCCCAGGGTTCTTCTTCAGCACAACCCACTGTCATCTCCCATAAAGGTCACTTCTTGCCTCTTGTCAGTAGTTTGTGTGCTTTTTTTTTTTTTTTTCCTCTTCCACTTGAACTAATGATTTCCTGTATCACAAGTGCTTTGCTGATTATCCAGATGGCTTTGCACACTAAAGCTATCAGCTCTATTACAGAAGAAAAGTGTATAGCTGACCTGGTAAACTCTATCTGGCAGGCCCAGCCTGCTGTCCCTTCTCTGATTTTTGGTTGATTATCATCTCATTATTTATTCTTTTCCTTTAAAATTTGCCCTATGCTTTTGCATTCTGTTACCATCAAGCTAGCATGACTTCAGATGCAAGTTCACTCACTTAATTGTGGTAACTATATTTACTGTTCCCAAGTCGTGTGGATCCATTCCCACCACGGCTTGACAAAATTACTTGAAATTGCTGCCAGGTCTCGCAGTGTCTTGCACTGAGGGATCAGCTCCTCACTGCCTAAGCACATCCAGCTCTCAGTTTTGCCTCTCCCTTGAGGAAGTATTTTCAATTTTCTGACACTCATCCCGTATCTGTCCCACTTTTCTCTAGACTGTAATATTCTTACAGAAAACCAAAGCAGTTTTATTATATTAACACACCTACACCAGGTCTAATCCTCCCTGTATTAAAACATAACTTCTTTCCTGCTTTAAAATCTTTGTATTTCAATAGCTAAATAACTTTTTATTATTTCCTATTTAATTTCCTCCCTAACTCAGTTTGACTTTTGGCAATGTTTACCTCAACCCTGTGCTTCCTGGCCTCCAAATGAAGTTTTCTTTGCTGATTAGCTCCTTCCTCCCTTCCAAAGAGATGCTGTGTTGGACTTCTAATGTTGTTCTCCATCCATTTTGGTCTGCAGCCCTTTCCTGCAGGCTTTTTGTCTCTCCCTGTAATTCAAATTGCAAAGAATTGAAATTGTTTGAAAATTCTAGTGAAAAGAAATTCCAAGTCTTCTTTAGCTTAAGCTCCTTATGTGTAACTTTTGCCTGAGTTATTTCACTAGTCAGTTCTCTCACCTCCTGAAACTTGTGCTTCAAAACCAAAAATCAGGTTTGTTTTCATATATGCCTCTGTTTCGTCTAAAATGAATCAACTTGGTTTGGCTAATGGCTTAGCTGAGCTCTGAAATTAATGTTAGTCTTTCCACTGGCTGCAGAAACTTGGATCTGTCCTGTTTAAATGTTCTCCAGGGCTGAGGGTGTAAACACAGTATTATGGGCCATGGTTTCAGCTGGTTTAAATTGCTAAAGCTCCTCTGGACTCTGGCCAGTCAAGTGGAGTCTCCCTTGTCTAAGAAGCTGAAGTTTTCATCGAAGTATTTTGGAATCAACTACAGTCTCTCAAATCACGAAGAAAAGATTTTTTTTTGCCATCTTTCCACAGATGAAACTACAATAAAATCAATGCTCTCACATTGTTCAGAGTGGTCTCCAAATTAATTTACAGTACCTGTCATAATATATTATCAATGCCTTCCATGTACATTACACCCATTTGGGACCCTCTTCTGTTGTGTGAAGCAAATGGCAGGAAAAGTTTAATGTGATACAAATAACCTCTGGATTGATTTAACTCTGCGTGCCCAGACTCCCTCTGTCCTCCTACTTGTGGAGATGAAAATTCAGCGTTCAGAGGCGGCAGCTATAATGAGAGAGGGAGACCAACAGTAATCTTCAGAATCTCTAGTGAGTTAAGCAGAGCTGGCTACAAAGGGGCCAGAGGCTAATTATCATATCAAAGTTTGGCTTAGTGGTAGCACTCTGAATTGGACAGCAAGATTACACACTTTGAGAGCGTTAGATCCTCATTGCTTCTTCCACTCCATTAAGCTCTATCTCATTCCTATCAGCGGGAATGTCTGAGACACACCAGAGAATGGGAGAGGAGCAGGGGGGAACCACAGGGACTGTAGCTGTGTGAGCAAAACACACCCGTTGCCTCTGAGGGCATTTTGTATCTCAAGGTGCATTAAGGTGTATTTCCATATGGCAAAGGGTTAAGTCATTCAGCACAAACTAATAATAACAAAGACCATAATGGCTTTCTGCCACCCACCAGACAGGGTTAATATGGTCTGATAACGTGCTATTACTCATTTAGTGATAATACAGCATTACCTGGTGCTGCGTGGCTGCTCGCACTTAATTTGCTTTAAAGTGTTTGCATGGTTAACTCCTGCAAAGTAGGATTTAAACAAATGGAGGCATGCATTCCAGCATTCGCTTCATCCTTTCCTTCCCACATCTCGTCACTTTTGCCTGCCTTGAAATACATAACAACCTTATCGCAGGCTGCTTGGCTCATTGTAAGAGGCAGACCATAGAGCAAATCCAGGTCTCAGCAATTACCTGCCTGGTACAGGGGCATTGGTTGACAGACATTGCTGTGAGAACAAACCACTTCACTTTGACATATTACAGACTGCAGAGGGGAAAAAAATAAACCAAACTAGCAGTAAATAAACCAATTCCTCTTTCTGTTTTCAGCTGTCATTCTGACAGTGTGCCCACTTCAGGCTGATGGCAATCCCAACTGCTGGACTCCATGTACTAGAGGAGCATTCACACCTGGCAGGAGTTGCAGGGCAGGAAGAGGATGGTGGCGACAGCATGGTGGCAAAACAGAGGAAGGGATGAATCCAGCACAGGCAGTTACATCCCTTTCATCTGGGACACCTTCTTGTGGAATCAGAGTTCTTCACAGAGCAATGCCATACTTCTTTTTTTCTTCTCTTCAGATCTCTCCTCCTTAGAATGTTGAATCCATCTCAACATTAGACTGGCGCAACACTGAACACTTGAGCAAATCCAGTGCAAAGCTAAAATCTCAGTAGTCCTGTCAGCTCATGCTGCCTCTGTCAGGTAGGTCTCACACAGCTTTCTGAACGTTGAAAAAGCTCAAAATAGGTAGGAGTGTCACCAAAAGTCAAACACCTCATAATCCTCTACCATTCTGATGTGCCTCGTATGTTATTATCAGACATAAATATCAAACAAACTAAAAACCTCACACTACTTTTCTATCTAATGTGCAGGACACTATTTCATCTTTGGAGGAAAAACCCAACTCTCAGATCCATGCACATGAAATGAAAAATCATCATAGCTTCTATCTGTTATTCTAGTTGTTTTCTTTCTTTTCTTTCATTGAAGGTGCACACACCTATACAACAATTATTAGCCTACTGTTGTGGACTTGCATTCCACAGATGCTTTCTGCAGACGCTGCAGGGGAGTCCCAGTGGTTCCCTTTGGTTTCTAGACCCATTAGGGTAAAAACCCTCTGCACCTGATTGGATACTAGGAAGACTTTCTTCTCAGAAAGAGTGGCAAGGCATTGGCACAGGCTGTCCATGGAAGTACTGGAGTAACTGTTCGCGGAGGTGTTCGAGAGCCATGTGGATGCAGCACTGAGGGATGTGGTTAGTGAGCATGGTGGGTGTGGGTTGGTGTCTGGACTGGATGACCTTCAAGGTCTTTTCCAACCTTACAATTCCATGATTCTGTGATTGTTATGCCACAGCACAGAGTTGAGTCTTCAGTCCATGGTGGTTCTGGAGTCTGTATTTGCAGCAGCATTAAAAAACTGAATCCTACACAGGTAACCTCTTCCAGCAGCATAAACCTCAGTTAAAAAATGAGAAGTCTATTGCAGTTGAAAGTTGTTTTTTTTTTACGTTCCTTCACCAGGAGACTCTGTGGGAAAATGGAGAAAGTGATATCATTAGAGTTTATCTATAATGTAGACTAGTGGGAAAGTCTGACAAAACATAACATGTTGAGATTGTGAGGTTGGCTACATTAGATATTCAGGGGGCTGCTAGTGTGTAAAAAGTGAAAAGGAGAACCTAAAAGCCTCATAGCTGTTCTACACTTCCATCCATCCCTCACTCCTTTCCCGCTATGACATATAATTTACCTGTACCTGATGCATGCTGTATTTATGTGCAGTTTATAGTATCCATACAGTTCAAACTGATGATTTTATGCCACTTATCTTAATCCTGTTCAGAAATGCAAGCTGCAGACACTTCAGCTGGTACTATGCTGTCCCATAAAAACTGTTAGTCATTTTTCCTGCTGCCTTTCAACCATAACAAATATGTTCAATTATTTTTCCCCTGTGTGTGCCAGCATCATTGTAAGCAATTCTGTTGTCATATTTTGTCCATCTGAGCACACAGCATTTGAGGGCAAGATTAAATCCTGACATCACGGTGCTTGTTGAGTCCGGCTGGTTAATCCCATTGATGCTGATGTGATGTCAGACCCTGAGAAATGAAGGATTCGTATTTACTTACTCCTGTTAACAAGCATTTGGTTGAGATATCAGCTATGGAGGAGAAGGAGGAGCTCAATCCTGGAGTGATTATTTCTCTGCTGGACTTATATTGTATGTAATTGTATATCATGTCTCCTTTGAAGTCAAAGAAATCCCATTAGCAGAAAACAAGTGTGAGATCAGAATCAAGCACTAGGGAGTTGTGATCTTCTTACCACTAAGAGGCAAGAATAGGGATTTCATTTTTCAGAGACTGCTGTTGTATGAACTGACATTTTTGCTTTGCATAATTATGTTTGACTGCAGCCACACAGAGGGAAGGGAGTGGTGGTGCTCAGTGCAGACACACATACAAGAGCCAAGGGCGTGTACCTGCAGACCACTGATAGCAGGATAATGGTGCTTGTCAGAACAGTGAATCTGCAGCAGCAAATCTCTGAATCTCACTCACAGGCACCTTGAAAGTGATTGGTACAGGAGGTTATGGAAATGCAAAGTATCATTACTCCACATTTCCTTCCTTCTTTCGGACCAAATGCTGGATATGTTCCAAAGTGCCTGCATGAAGAGAAGAAATGCCATGAGAAAACAAGGATCACATTTTCATATTTTATTCATGCATGGATAGGGACAGAATGGAGGAAAAAATGCATTTCCCAAAAGCATGTGAGTGAGAACCAAAGCCACAGGATCACAGTGGAGGACTAGGCATGGGAGGGTTGGAGCAGCACTGCTTGTTTGAAAACCAGCAGTAGTGGGATGGACAGAAGCCTCTGGACCCATTTCCCAGCATCCAATCTTGCGTCCTCTGCCACTCTACTCTAGCACAGACAGCTCCTGGTAATTTTCCCTTGTCTACACATCATGTGGGCGGCAAGAACACTTCAGGCCAAGGTTGCTTATTTTACAGACATTGTGTAACTTCGCTCTGGGGATTCCCACTTCCTGACTGCTCTTGTCCCTCTCCTTTGCCATCATGTCAAATCTGGCATCCGGGAGACTCAAGGGAGAGCTTTGTTCTGCCTGCCCTATTTTTTTCTCATTTCTTTTCCCCTGAAACTCAAGAAAGCAAAACACCGAGACCCTCTGCTTCTTTGGTCAAGCAGGGCCAACCCGAACACTGGTAATGGTTTCCTCAGCTGCACCTAAGTCTGGGCAGAACCATGGCTGCTACCTGACATACCACAGGGATGAGTGCTCTGCCTTCAGGATACTGGTAATATTGTTAGGAACACTGCTCTTCTCTACCTCATTTCAGAGGATGACCTACAGATTAGGTCATCTTCTGGATCATCCTAGGATTTGTGGGGCTCAGACCAAAACAGCATGTTTTCAGAGTCACTTGACCATAAGGAGCTTCCTAAATGTCCTTTTTGTCCCTTAGCTTTGGTGTCCTTCCAGCTGAAGCATCTCTTTGCCCTGGGTCTCATTATGGTCTTCCAGTAGCTCACTGCAGGATTGAGGTGATTATGGTAAAAGGCTTTTAATCTTTTTTTCTGAACCCTACCTTCCATTTTCTCATTGCTAAACAGAACATGTGCTGTCCCAAATGTTCTGTGCACTTGATGCCTGACACTGCTGCCACTAGCAGCTGTTACACCAGTGGAAATAGTGGAGGGGCTAAGGTGTGAAAAGCAAGAGTATTAGATGTAGGGTATGTAGGGCATGATTGAGCTGAGTAGGAGCCTTGCGTGCAACACAACAGTGAGTTTCAGTGGGAACAGATCTGCTGGCAGGCTGACATCTCTCCTTATTTGCTGGGAAAGGACTTTGTTTATAAAAAGCTGCAGTAAGGACACAACAACTCATGCCCAGAGAGACAGCGAATGAAGATGATGGGTAGTATTGGATTTGGCACTGGCTTCCAGGGCTTGTAACGAGGAGAGATGACAGGGGCTGACCGTCATTTTGTCTCATTTTCTTGAAGCATGGTGCTGTGCAAATGATTGCGGGAGGAGGTATTGATTTATTCCTGCTGTTTCCATCCTGAAATATTAGGCCACAGAGAGAGCTCTCACAGCAATTTGTGGTCCCTCAGAAGAAGATCAAAATGTGATTTTTTAAAAAGCAAACAAGTCAGAGGAAAAGGAAGACCTTAGCTGCAGGGGGCAGGCAGTCTCTCTGTACCTATCTCCCTCCTTCCAGGCTAACAAATACCACAGTCCAGCTGTGGCCCTAAGAGGAATGGTTACATTCAGATGCAGATCTCAACTTTCATTACTTGGTAGTTTTGTACTTGTGTAAACCCAGAAAGTTACTTAGCCATGAGCCCAGTGACCTCATACATCAGTGAGAAAGGCTTTGCCTTTAGCTAAAGGGCTTATTTTGACCACATTAAAGGGGCTCTGTGTCATCACACTCATACCCCATGTTTTCACTCTCCTGCATGCAGTCTGCACATCAAGGGGGAAGTCACAGTGCATCCTGCTTCACTCAGTCTGTCCATTTCCTTGCAAGTCCCCAGAGCATCTCAAAGCTGTTTATTTTTCTGCTATCAAGAATCTTTCCAGCTAGTGTAAGCAACAGTGAAAACAACACCGGTACTTCTGTAAATGGGTTTTAAAAAGTCAAATCCACCATCCAAGTGACTTGGTTGAACATACTTTCTTCCTAAAGCTAAACAGAAGGTGCAAAGAAGAAGGTATTCCACACACATCAGGTAGAGATGGGATTTTAATGATGTCTGTGATGGTTAGCTGTAGAGATAACAATGAATACCTGTTCCTAATGACGGGCTATTTTCACTTTGAGACGTATGCAGCCTTTTGGATCTGCTTTATGATGAGAAGCACATTAAATTCTTAGCATGAGATCTGCTTCCTGTCCTAAACATGTCCTAGGAGATGACCTCACAAACCAGCAGCGGAGCAAAGAGAGGAAACTCATTCTCTTTATTGCTTTATGATCCCAGCAACAGCAGTTGGTTGCCTTTTCTCTGAGCTCCTATTGATACAAGACAGCACAAGATTCAGAGTATCAAGTAATACAGTCAGTTACTCAAACTGCAGAAATTGTGTTTTTTTTTCACTTCAGCTGTAGACCGCATAGGAGAACTATCCTCAGGTCCACGCTTTTGGAAACACTCATGTTAACACTAGAGCTTGCAAAAAAATCTTTATATCCCCTTCTTTATTTGAATAAAGGACAAAATTCACCCAATGCACCCATCTTCTGAGAACTATAAAGGCTCATTCATTCTTACATTGTGTAACACTTTGGAAACAGATGCTCTGTCCACATATAAGATACTTGAGTACTACCATTATTTCATACAAAGGACAGATTCAGACAACATTTTTAATGGGAGAGCTTAATATGCATATGCTTAATATATACAAAACAGAAGATGGATGAAGATTCATGGCAAACTGCTGCTTCTTCTAAAGGTTCAGGACAGGACAATGGGAAACTGTAAAAAACAGAACAAAGGAGTATAAATAGAGCAAGTACAGAGCAAATGTAACAGACTGTGTCTGCTGTGGAGTACAGTAGGTACTTATTTCCCACCATTATTTTAGACAGCATGTTTTTTTTTCCATTTTTGATGCATCGTCTAGGTTATAGAACATTTAGACCAACAAAGACCCTTGTGCTGTACAAAGAGTGCGATAGAGCCCAGCAAGGTTCTTTCTCCCTTTTGTGACTCCTGTGATCCATAGCAAGTCAAACACATTCAACTAGAACAATCATAAGTGAATAATGCAGAAATAGCAAGTGCTGTAAAATTATTTCTATCAGGCAATTTCACTGAAGCTTTTTTTCACTCAAGCTTGAGGTCCTTTTTCACCCAGGCCTTTTTATGATTCTATGATTCTATGATATTAACTTCTTTAATTCAAAGATTTCAAAGGAAAAGTTATTGCAGTCACACCAAGGTTGTAAATCTTCCAGCATTAACTTTTCTGGAGAGGTTGAAACATGTAGGAGAAGGTTCATTCCAGAAAGTAAGGTGGCATTTCTGTCTTCCAGATGCGACATAGATAATTACTCTTATCAGGTTGTAATCACAGTGAGAGTGAGACCTAAAGATTTACCTTGTGCTTTCTTTTCCCAACAATTAGCTAATCATCTACAGTTAGAATTAATTAACTTTTGTGCATATGTTCAGGAGAAAGTGAACATAGAAATACTTCTGTTCTTACACTTATATCCATAGTGTTTTCCATAGCTGAAGCTTTGGTATCCCCAAAGCCTGACCACTGCTGGCCTCTAAATGTAAAAAACCCATGCCATTCCCCAGACTTTTTACCTCAGTTATTGGATGAAGGTAATGGAAAGGGCACTCGTAAAAGATAGTTCAGAATCTCATTAAGTTCTGGGCTAGTAATGTCACTGGGGATCTGTTAAATGTTTATAAATATCTAAAGGGAGGTGGGAGGTAGAAGGACAAGGTCAGGTTCTCCTTGGTAGTATGTAGTGTAGCGCAAGGAAAAATGACCTAAAACTTGAGCATAGGAAGTTCTGTACTAATATATGGAAAAATTCTTCACAGTGAGAGTGACAGGACACTGGAACAGGTTGCCCAGGGAGGCTGTGAGTCACTTTCTAAGGAGATAATAAGACCTGGCTGGACACCAACCTGTGCAGGATACCTGCTTTAGTGGGGAAATTGGACCTGATGATCTCTTGAGGTCTCTTTCCAACCCCTTCTATTCTTTGATTCTGTGATTGTTCTACCCTGTGGGAGTGTTACAGATCCTGTGCAAACTCCCATTTTTATGTAGGAATGTGCTGTTTGAGAAGACATCAGTTTTTCACCGAAGATCTCTGTGTTTGGATACAGCTATTCTGTTGAAGACAGTATAAATAACATTTCAACTATGAAGTAGTATTAGTAATGTACGTGGAAATTTTCACTCTTAATTGCCAACTGGAATACGCAAATGGGTGCCAAACTGTCCCAGTCTAGGAAATTGCTGAACAGCAGCTCACATGAGGTGAATAACGTGATCTGATTTGTGCTGAAAAATAAGCTGCAACCCTGAAGCTCCAACTGGAAAACACCCAATGACAAACTACTAGAGGCTTCTTCACTCTGTGTCAGTATTAGGGTGTTCAGAAAGGTCCTCTTCCTCATGGTGTTGGAAGTGACACTATTGCCATCTGGGCTCAGGAGGTAGAGTCATGAAAAGCAGCAGATTTTAAGCTGCAGTGGTATTTTCCTATCCCCAAAGTCAGGTGACTGATACTACTAAAAAACCAGCTTACAGGTCAGCAATGCCATGGTAATATGATCTTTAGGTACAAGGAGAAGTGAGACTTGGGTGTGTTTTCCTTTGTTCTATTAATAAACACTGGATGGCTTTGAATTAAGCGCTTCCTCATACCGTTCAGCAATGCAAGGAAGAAGCTATGTTGCTGGCCAACCTTAAACATCAAAGCAAAGGTGTCTTAACTTTAATTGGTAGGTAAAACAGACAGCAGGTGACGAGGTGTTGCCTGCTTTGAAGATAGCGATGAAAACCGTAGCTCTTTGTGTCAAGTCAACGCCCTTGACTTGACCTCCTTGTGACTCCAATTGAGATGGCAAAAGGGAAAGGTAGGAACCTTCTGCTCTGCCAGCTGTATCTAAGCAGTGTCCCATACTCCTGCCCTGGAAAAGAAGGAAGATGCTGCACATTTAGTGGTGAAAGAACACAGAGGTATATCCAGACTTCCTGCCTCTGGCTCCAAGTTGCTGCAAAAAATAAGCTATTAGTCACCCCAAGGAGAAGAAATATGATGTTATGTTTTATGATAGGAGGCTACTCTCAACTTTTTTATGAACATAGAGCTTAACTGAGAGGAATTTTTTTAAAAACAGTTTAACGAAACTATCCCCTCTGCATGAAATTTTCAGAAGAAACATCTACCAACAGTGAGTTATAAACACCCGCGGCAGGATTAGCCTTCAACAAGAGAATTAACGACTGACATAAAGTCAGTCAGCCACGAAAAACCCATGTTTCTTATTTACTTTGGATTTAATTTATCTCATCTCCAAAAAATTTGATCAAAATTCTTTTGCCTGCTTAGGTATTTGATTTCAGCCTTCTGCAAGACTGTTATGAATGACAGTTAAATACTGCAGCTTCCAAGCAGACTCACACACATCTGAATTACTGTAATCCCCAAAGTGGACAAGTTTCAAAGAGTAGGAGAAATTATCTTCAAAGCATAAACAAGGAAAAACACTGTCTAGAGTCACTGAACAGCACTTTTGCTGGAAGAGCATTTTACTCAAGACTGTTTTGAAGAACAGCCCTACATTGTATAGATTCTAGATTTATTTTAGAGAATAACTCAAAATGGAGGTGATAGATTTGTATTTTCAGGCATAGTTGTTCCCTATGATAATGTACTTCTGCTGCAGTGTTATTAGGGTCAGTTACTGTACAGAAATTCTGTCTGGACATGAACTTTCCAGTTCATTACATGTCTCATTAAGGATCTCATGTAGTTCTTGTGAAGAGAGCGTCAACATCTGCATCAATACCAGTTCAGGTGGAGTTTCTTAGATCTTCCACTGTATTTGTCAGCATAATAATTGTTAGAAAACTTGACGAGTATTCTGATACTTTGTTACTCTGAGATTAACGAGAGAGCTATCTATGAAGGCTGCTCTGAAAGTAATGCTTTCTATTTTAAGAAAGCCCATGATTGGCCCATGATTTCTGAAGGTGCATGTTGCTGGTTCTTGCAGTAGAGGTTAAACCTTCCTACCAATATTCCATTACATGTTGCTGCAGTGAAACAGATGACAGTAGAGGGGCACTCTGACAAAGTGGCATATGACATGGAAGTGCGTATGGAGAAAAGGTGTGGAACTGAGTAACTCTCTGAGGAAAAAGTGGTACCCACTGACATTTATCAATCCTTGCTGAATGTTTATGGAAATCAACAGTAGATGTGAACACAGTGAGGCAGTGGATGGTACATTTTAGCAATGATAGCAATGTCAAAGACAAACCATGATCTTGAAGGCCATGCAGATTTTTGTGAGTGCAGCATGCAGATGCTTGTTCACTGCTGGTGAGAACACATATCTAATGGTGGTTACTATGTCGAAAAATAGTGTTTTGTTGCTGAGAGTGCACTCTATCAAATACTGTTATTGTGTTCTTGTATCTATTACAGTTTTCATGGAAATGAATAGGAGGTATTACTTTCAGAGCAATCTAAGTTTATGTGTATTAAAAACAACTCCTACAGGCGGCAAATAGGAACTTCTGAAAATATTCCCTGGTCTTTACCTTTCACAAACTCTTGGTTCCCACATGCAGTCTTCTCACTCATTAATACCCTCCACAAGCTCTGATGGGGAGATCAGATTACAAATGTGTGTAGTTAATTTACTTACACAGTCTGACGTGTAGATAAATCTGAATCAGAGCCTGAAATGAGTGATGCAAATGATCACACCGTATTAGACTGTGCTGGGAAATTTAAACAAAAGTTCTTTAAAATAAAAAATGTATGTTTATTTTGCTTTTTACTTTCCATTACAAATTTGTAATCATCTGTTAATGCTGTTTATTTTAACTGCTGTCTGAGTCCTTGAGACTGAAATACATGGAGAAAGCCTGGAATAGTGAGATCAGCAGCCTAAGCCCAAATGCTGACAATGACCAGAAGTTTGCATGATTTATATAAGCTATGTGGCATTTACAGCACTTGCAAGAAGACAAAGCTTGCTCTATGGTAACTTAAAACTGTCGTTGACTTACAGCTGATCTATACAAACAGACCAAAGGTTGTTGTAGAGAAAGCTAGAGTGTAACTCATATTAAAACAAGCCAGAGATTAATGTTTCAAACACAGTGAGAGAAGATACATAAATATAATGCCCATGTAATTACAGCTTTTTCCAGACTGAGGTGTCCCAAGAGTATCTTCAATGAGTATCTTTGTCTCTGCTCACCTACCAGATTATTCCAATTAAAACTGAAAGAAAAATAAAGCAATAGGAGACCAAACCAAACCCAAACGTCTAATTTCTTGGTTCTTTTCAGAAATTAGCACTGCACAAAAGCTTGCAACATGCCTGAAGGTGACAATGAGTGATTGTCACTTTCAGACAGCAAGGTCCTTTTTCAGTTTTGGTGAAATAGTTTCTTACACAGTGTTGGACCCTGGAGAGCTACAGATGACTGCTCTACCTGATGGCTGTTCTCTGGGGACACTTTTACAATTGGATATGTTTTTAAATGGACCCAAACAAAGAAATAAGGCAATTTGCTGATCTGCCGCATTGCCTTTCTTGAAATAAATGGAACAGATGCCACCTTAGGGTCTGTGTTTTATTAATTGCTTTATAACTCATGCTTTTCTTTTAAGAATACAAGCTCTACGTTGGCCTGCTGACCCTGGGAATTCAAACCTTATTATTCCAGTTTAAACACTTGCCAGTGCTGAGACAGTTAACAAAGCTGAAACCTCTCCCAGCTGAACACCAGATTCCCTGGGGAATCCAATCAGGCTACTTTATTCTGGTCTTTTAAAAAAAGTCAGGTCAAATAGCTGCTTGAATTGTAATGATCTCCATGTGAATTCTGGTTTTGATAGCAATTGCTAATATCCTCCTCACTTCCAGACAGACATACTAATTGTGTTTCTTCTGTTGTAAGCAGTGTAATGCTGCTGCTGCTTCTGGTGAACTCTTGCTCTCACCCAAACTTCTAACTGGGTAAATGAAATAAATGAGCTGTTCTAGTTTGGTGAAACTAACGCCTCTTCTTCTGCTACAGTCTGCAATCTTTCATGACTTGACAGATGGGTATCATGTGCTTCCCACATCCAGAAAGCTACAGACTGGAAACATCCAGAAGAGGAATTCTCAACAGTCTGTAGGGGTGAAGAGTGAGGCAGAGCAAGAGCTTTGATCTTTTCTTCTCCTTCCCCTTTTCCCTTTTCCCTTNCCCCACCTCTCCTTTTCATTATTTGTCACATCACTGCATCCTTTCCTTTCAGCCAGCCAAGGAATGGAGGATGAATACT
Source organism: Odontophorus gujanensis (assembly GCA_013399175.1). Lineage (NCBI taxonomy): Eukaryota > Metazoa > Chordata > Aves > Galliformes > Odontophoridae > Odontophorus > Odontophorus gujanensis. The sequence goes on from VXAB01001566.1 coordinate 127,277, forward strand.
GAGTCAACAATCAGAGTGTGATGTTTATTTCACTCATACATCAAATTTAAAGCATTGAAACCTGAGTAATTTATTGAAGTCACTCTTACTATGTTTGTTCCTAGGAAGGTTAAGTTTTATTCACCTTTTAAAAATTTTGTTGTCTCTTACATTATTTCATTTAGCGATCGTCATAGTAGTAGCATTGTGCTGGAGGGGCAACTAATCACCTGCAAACAATGGAAATATGTTATAGATGCCTTTCTTTACTCAAGAAATTCTGAAAATGATCTGTAATTCCAGAAATATATCTAAAGGATAAAAATATATTTATATTCATCTTTTTGCCTGTTCAGTGAGTTGTACTTTGACCAAATCTTTTCTGGAAGAACCATTCTGTTATCTGTTCAAAGACATACTTGCACTAAGCATGTTTGGCTTATGTTTATTTACCCCAGATCTTAAGAAACACTGGCAGTAAATGTTTGTTTTGAATTAAGCTATTTGTTCTGTGTTTTACTAAATCAGATCTTAATTAATATTGATCATGTTCAAAGATCTGCTGGAGAAAAAAGTAGGTGTGAAATACTTACGTGAACGTTGTAGAAGCAAAGTGCCTTAAGCTGGAGGGCAGCTGTGCATCTCAAAGAGGTCACCCCTCAGCAGAAGCTGGCACACAGTGGGTAATGTCTTGGACATTATTGTCTGGGGGCATTTCTGCTGCCACTCTGCTTACCTGCTGGGAAGAACACTCCAGAACACTCAAAGGTTACATCTGTGACCAGTTGCATACAAAGACCTGAAAGGCACTAACTTTGCTGGTAATGAAATGCCAGTTCCATGATGTTCTGAAGAAAAAGTCTAGCTGAGGATGTAGAGACTTTCACTGACACCATTGGAAGTGTTGATAATAAATTCACATAGGAATGCACATGTTCAGTGTTTTCCTAACTCATGGTACTGTGATACCTTACTTGGAGTGAATTCATTGTAATTCAAGAAATGTGGAGACAGAGGGCAAAATATACTGTAACCCTCCATTGCTTCATTTACAGTGACCTCATTGATGTTGAATGTGCTGATGGATCATGAAAGCCAAAGTCCCATACAGAAGTGTATCTCAAAAGGCTTGACTCAGAGTCTGTTAAATGTCATTCCTGCTGCCTGGGTGCATCAGTACTGGCACTGCAGGGACCCACGTGCTGCAATTCCAGCCCACAGTGCAGTGTAGGCATAATCAACAACTTCAGCTTTGGTCAGTAGGCAGTGGCTGATGCCAAGTCATTTCTTCACCCAACATGTAGGCAGGCTACATCTCCCCTCACAAACCTGGCTGTGGCTGACAATGCAGTTCAGAAAACTCAGATGTCCTTGGTACACTGTACTATGTGACCCAAATATAGACAAGATCATAATCTCAGCTCTTCATCTGGGACTTCTGCGTGCCCTGTCTGTTCCTGCTTCCCCCTACGCAAGCTCTGTGGCTCAGGATTCAGGGACAGGAGGAGTGCGGTGCATCCTGCCAGCCATCTGTGGCACAAGCTGTGCCTTGTCTCTTCTGTGGCTTTACACAGAAGTTTTACTTACAGTACTGTTGAAAAAAAAAAAATTAAAATTACAATTAAAAAAAAAGGGGGGGGGGTTGGGGGGGTTAACAATCCTTTGTCTTACTAGTGGTGTACTGCCTTCCAAGTTAGTCCATTTGGGAGTAGCAGTTTAGTCTGGACATCCATTTTAGCAGTCATGTATTTCTGTCCTTCTGCCCTGAAGATTTCGTTCAAATTAAGGTAACCTACTTCTCACCCAGCAGTCTGTGCTGAATAATGATGGCAGATGGAGAGAAGAAAATCTGGATTTTTCTGCTTTCAAGGAACGACAAAAGCTAATGAGGTAATGTTAATTGGTGTCCGGCTGTAGCCGAAAGAGGTCCCTGCACAGCAAGCACTTTGCTTCCTCTTTCTCTTGAGAGTGAAGAGAACAGACTGTGAAAAAGAAGCAGCTGAGTCATTATGTTAGGAGGGTAATAAATCGGATACTGTGCAAAATTATATACCAGGGTAAAGGATTAAGGATCAGGTCTGATTTTATTTGTTTTATTAGGCTGGGTACTGTAGCAGCGCTGTAAATAAAATAAAAGGCGTTCTTTTGTTTTTGTTTGTTTTTGTTTTTGTTTTTCAGACTTCAGCACATTTTGGGTCTTTAGAAAAAGCAATTAGTTCATAATCTCAGAACATCAGTGGCATAAAATCCAGTTCTCTGCCAACTTTTCACTTGCAGCATTTATCCGCAAAGTGTAGTATTCTCGCCAAACACAGCAGTGAATGTTTTTTCAGTGATAAAAATCTTCATTCCCATAACCATGTTGCTATTCGTGCTTTGTACTGTGGTCATGCGACAAGCGGGCCTTCCTCTTCTCCAAGGATCGAACAGAACTTGCGATATCGCAAATAATTTAGACTGATGGGGATGGGTGACTGAAGTTTTCCTTTCTACATTCCGTCGTTTTATGATATTCTCAGAGGCACGGAACCTTATAATGGATGAAGCTTTCACCATTAATAAGCGTTTTCTCTGTTGTTTCCTTAAGTGCCATTCATTAGATTAACAAAGCAACAGTTACCAGCTAACAAAGGTCCTATCCGCTCAACTTGCGAGACGGACATGCTAATAGCCCCAGGCAAAAGGCCATTGAAATCGTAATGCCAGAAGCGGTCACAAAGTCTTTGACCCATAATTGTGTCCAGAGAGTTCAAAAGCGTGAGAGCTTCCACGAGTGGAGCGGGAAACGGATTTCCCGGATCATTCAGAGCCTGCAATTNGCGGTGCTCCCCCGCAGCTCCCCTGGGGACGCGAGGAAAGCAAATTAGGGACGGGAAAAGAGGAGCTCCTTCCTGCCTGCCTGCAGCGGCGAGGAATAATGGCCCAGTGTGTTTCGATTTCCCCAGCGCAGAAGGTTGTGCGGCACTTCTTATCATCTGGGGATGGTGAGCCCCGAGGGGTAAGGCTAACGGTTCCCATGGAATAAGGGCTGAATTTGCATCCAAAATTCTAACCGAACTGAACATCTGAAATATTTTAGCATATATTAGGCTAATGATCATGAAGTCCTCCACTGTGCACAAAACATTTCAGCGTCCAATTCCAGCATAAAATACACCATTACAGCGCTACTATGACAGACTTGAGGAAAAAATCGGGCTTGAACGCAAAGACAGAAGAGAGGGAGGAAGGAACTGGTGTTCAATTACCGTTCAGCCTGAAGACTTCCACTTGTACTGCAGGTACCAAACAAAAGGACTTGCCTAACGACTCTGTGCGACTTTTAGTGAAAACCAACGTGTTCAAAAGCTGTCTTAGCCCCATGCAGAGATAATGACCCAATATAAACTTCAAGAAGAGACACCTCTTAAACTACTTCCTGCAGTAAGAAACCTAATCCAACCAGGTCTGTATTTTACCATGGTTCCTTATACATACTACTTACTCTGATAAACCTTTATCCCTGTATCCATCCCTTAAAATCACAATTGACATAGGTGCATTAACCTGCACTTCTCGTGTTTACATTTTCTTTACACTGTTCGCCGAATTTATGCTTCCCTTGTTGAAGAATTCAGTTGTTAAAAGTCCAAACTTTCTTCTCATGTAATTCGCATCACAGACGAAAAGGTCTTGCTGAGTGGTTTCTTCCATCATGCTGCTTGCTTTCTCACAGGCCTCTCAGCAGTCCTAGAAATGCAGTATGTTCTTGTTCTGGTGGTGTGTGTGGCTGGAGCAATCACAACTCATCTCAATGGCAGACTATTAGAGGAGGAAACACTACAAATACAAATCATAGTTTGTGTCATTCGCTATCTGTAGTGTTTCTAAGATGTACCATGGAAAATGTCATTGTTCTCTCTTAGATGGACAGATACTGCACAAAGGCCACAGGCAGCCACCTTTTTATTGGCTTTCATGATTTCAGGTGATATGGTGTCTGCTCTTTGCTCACAGATTTGTTAGCATTGTGTTTCAGCAGCTAAAGTTGGGTATTTAGAATTATCATCAGCTTGATCTACTAAGAAAGTAGATAAGACGGGAAGATGTGTGTATTGTTACAAAAATTACAGACAGTTCTGAGCACAGGATATTGCAGAATTGCACAAGGATTTGCATTTAATGAGGCATTCTCTAGCATGTATCAAAATCCTTTGTATGGCTGTAAATTTTGAGGTAACCGAATTCTAACTCTTGGTGATGATATGCACTGAAAAGCAAGGATACATATAAAGAGAATCTCATATTTTTCAGGTTTGTCTTGGAGGTGATAAATGAAGTCATGTTGCAGCATGCTGCAGCACAGTCCATATGCAGAAGTCCTGACAATGAAAAGCTTGAATAAAGCTTCATAATAAAATATTCAAAAAGCAAAACCAAGTTTAGATACAGTTTTTATCTTCTCCTTAGACTTTTTTTTGCTCTCGAAAAGCTCTGGAGGTTTTTACCCCAATCCTCTGCCCCATCAGTGCCAGACTTTAACATGCACACACACACACACACACACACAACTTTCGTAAGATTTGCTTGCAATGAAAATGGAGCATATTTTCTGTGGTGCACCAGATGGTGCTTGTGAAGACTGGACACGCAGGAGGTTCCTAATTAAAGCCTGGAACCTGGGGATGAGAAACGGCAAGCGCAGTCCGGTAGGTGCCCAGAGAGTGGATGTGATGCAAGCTGCCTAATGACCTTTTTTGAGCGCACCCTCACACCCATCCTCAGGGAGCACATAATGACAAGAAGCAGTTAATTTAGAGCTAATTGAGAAATCTCTTTCCAGCCTTCACACAATAAAGCAAGGTGCCAGACCTCAGCTGGCATTTGCACCCTGGCAGGAAGAAAATGGCCAGAATGGGGCTGCAAAAGCTGCCACCCCATCACCACTGCAGGCACACAAAGTCACCCAACCCTGGACGGTTCACAGTTTCAGCATCACCTCAGCCCATACATAAGAGCTGCCAAGGTTTCTTGTTGCTAAGAATAGAGATGGATCCTGTAGTCCCATGAAGGCTGATCTTCAGCAGTATGCTTCTAGCTCTTTTATGGCAGTAATACCTCAAGGGCTATGTTCACATAACAAGGAAGAAAATGGTTGATAGCTCAAGAACTTCTGGAAACCTGGGTCCTCTGGGTCCTCCATGAAAGCCCAGCTAGGGTAGATGGCAGGATTTGAAAGGACAGCAGCTCAGGGACTGGTGATGGGTCCTCTCCCCATTAGCTTAGGTATGAGTCACGAGGAGAAGGTTGAAAACTGAGTGGATTTGCTCATATCACAGGGTAGTTTAGAATCCCACATGAACACTCTATGGCTTCACTGGATATCTTGTCTGTCAATGAATTTGTTTCCTTGTCGGCCTTTCCTCAGCTCTGCCCACCACCAGCTCTCATCACAATGAACAATCTCACAAGCTCTTTTTAGAATAAAGAATTCTTAAAAAAATTGTAAATGTACTAGAGCAATGTCCATATCCTGACAAACAGTTTCTCAGTCCCATCTCTGGAAACTAATCCAGCCAAAGACTTCAGCTTTCAGAGATGTCATTGACTCACAAACACTTGTGCAAAATATGAAACAAAAGGGATTTTTGTTACAAGTTTTGGAAGGGATGGTATAATGTAAGATATATCTTTGCCTCTTGCTGTGGAGCAGTCACAACTGCTGAACTCCAGTGTGCTTCAACTAGAGTCATCAGCGCCTCCTGTAGCAGAGAATTTGCTCAGTATAAATGCTTCTCCTATCTTGACCAAGAATTTAGCTCCCTATTGCTCTGAATCTGATTAAAGAGATCCCCGCCTTTTTTACAGCTGGCTGTTCATTCCAACACCCAAACAACACATGGTCACCTTCCTGAGGGGCAATGACACCATGCTCTACCAGGTCAACAATTTGACCAGACTTTGCAGACCTCTTTTTTTTATTGTTTTTTATTTTTGCTATTTCTGGAAAACACGATGCAGATCAACACTTTGACAAAAGAATGTTGTGCTTTTCTGAAGGAAGCCAACCCTTTCCAACTTGAGTGGGCTTCAGTTACTGCACACAGCTAAAAGGACTGGAATTGTTTTAGTTCTATCTTCTTTTGTTGGCTGCAGAGCTGCCCCTCAGCTTCTGTCGAAGCTGTAGTCTGGACACCAAGTGTTTTATAAACTGTGAAGGGTAATCCAAGTGGGAAGTGGGTGAGCATACTCCCATCCTCATTTTCCCCAGATTCACTTCTTGGCTAGTACTACAGTACTGTAGAGTTATGGGTGTCCTATATTTAATATTACCACAGATATTCTTACAGAAACACACTGTAAAACACGCTACGGCAATCTGTAATCTTTGTGAAATTTAGCAAGAGAAAGGAACAGTTTAATTTCTTGAAAGCTCAAAAATCCTTAAGAACATGGTGTAGAGGATTTGTGATGTTGGTGCATTTGTCAAATTCCTATTCTAACAGAGGAAAGTAAATTAGCCATGAAAGCAATAATACAGACCTAAAACAGAGCCTGTCTCTTCAGAGAGCTGTGGAAACAAGCAGCAAACTAATCTGCAGGGTGCAGAAAGCGTGAGATGTGTTCAGCAGAACAGGAAGATTTAATTAAAGACATATACTAACCAAATTGCAAAGCATGTATTATTCCGCTTTTGAAGACCCTGGGAAAGACAGCCACCAGGTGGGTAAGGAGGCAGGCAGGCAGGGAAGCAACAAGGGCTGCCCGTCCATGGCACTGTGGGTAAGGCTGGGGCAGGGTGGAGGCATCTGAGGGTGGAAAAGGGCAACTGAGGTAAAGGAGCCTGCTCCTACCTGAATTTTACGTTGATCATTGTCCCTGTGGAGTCTTCCATGCTCTCTTGAGGCTGAAGCAAAGGTCCCACAGGGGTGATCAGCAGGGTGCAGTGGGAGAAAATTTCCTGGAGCCAATATGGGTTTTATTATTTCCTTAGCTACAGAAACACAAGCGCCCCACAATAGAAGGAACTGATCTGTACATTCAGAGAACAAAAGGAGTAAGAACCGCATTGGTTAGGCTCTGCTTGTGCAGTGCTTTGCAGCTATGTTTTTCTCGATGCAAACATGATACGACAGCATTGCAGCAGTGTGCATAAAAGGAACACGCAGGTAGTAGCAGTGCTTTATTTTGTGTGGTTTTGTCAGTCCTATTTCACAGTTCAGCAGGTTTCCTTTGTTACAAGGAGCTCAGCTGCTTTCCACAGTAAGCAGCATCTTCAGGCTTTACAGCTACTAGGCCCAGAGCACATACCCACCACTGAGTGTTATGCCAAATTTCCTGCAAGCAATGAGGCGGCAGGTGCATGTGAGCCAAATTCTGGTGCACAGTTCTCTTTTCCCCTGTCAGCTCTACTGGTTATTTAGCGGCAGGAGTGGCATGTGGTTTGTCCTGACTGCACCTTGTCCAGAGGCTCCCTGAAGGCTCAGCTGCCTGTGGACACTAGTGTGCTCCTGCATAACATTCAGTCAGCCTCTTGCTAATTCCTCCTTGCTTTACAGTGTGTCATGAGCTAGGCTCACCAAATTAGCTGTCATTGTTTCAGGAAGAAAAGAATATGTTGTTTCTGTGTTAGTGATGAAAGAAAAATATTCAGTGGTAGCCAAGACAGAACTCTTTTTTGAGTGAATAGATATGTCTCATTTTAGAAACAAAAGCTCAGAGCTATTTGCTTGAGCTGTGAAGTATGACCCACCCAGAGTGGAGAGCGGAGCATGTGAATGCAGTATCAAGAATACAACAGCTGTAGACAATGAAATGTTGTATACCTGAGTCAAATTATTGAATGTAAGAAGGTGGTCTGAATAGCTCACTGATGGGATAATTAGCTGCCCCCACTACCCCCCCAGGAAAGCAAATAAGATTTCTGTATGTTTTCATTTTCCAAACATGTTGGTCCCTAAGAATCTTAGCTTACCTAATACATAAAAGGGTCTGTTCCCAATCTCTTATGTTATCTTGTTGACACTGCCTTCAGTTCAATAGATTCTGCTCATTTAATCCTGGCAGATCAAGATGGGTTGTGTTTTGTCTGGCTGCCAGAGTTCACCTTAAGCTACTCCTAACAGTGATTGTAGAAGTGATGTGTTTGTGTGTATATGCTTGAATGTAAATGAGATTGAGAAGAATAAATATATGGCTAGATAAAAAAATACAGGATCTTTTTGAAAACATCTCAGAGGAAGCCAGAGGAAATTTATGGTGATGATTAACAACCTGGGGAGATGGTACTCCATGTGTCAAGCAGAGGAAACATGGAAAGAAAATAAAATTACAGAGTCAGTCTCTGTAAGGAGCTGGCAAATACTATGAAGGAGGAAAATTCATGCCAGCCCCATGAGCATCGTCTGCCCAAAGGGCATCAGGAAATGCTGATTTCCTGCTGGGCAAGTCTCAGCTACTCTGCTTGGAGCTGGCACCTCGCCCAAGGACAAGCAGCTTGTGCAGGGATGCAGCAGGCAGCAAGCTGTGCTGTGCTGGGCATGGAAACACCCACCAAGCATTCACTGAAAGAGCGTCTTTTGGTGTTCTATTCATCCTCTCCCTCCTCCTCCTCCTCCTACTGCTTCTTTCTTTATTTTTTTTTTTCCACTCTGCCTGACACAGTTACCTCCAGCCTCAGGCGCATCTCACACACATCAAAACAAAGTCCTCAGCCCAATAACTACAGTCTCAGTGTCTCATATGCCTGAAAACGCTTGACAGTGTGGGTGTTGCCAAAAATTTTCTTTGGCTTTTTTTCCTGCGTTGGTAATTAAGATAGCACAGTGGTTCTTTGTAAAAATGTTGCTTTCAAGATTCTCAGCAGATGAACAGTAGAAATTTTGCAGATGGTGCTCTGCAGATTTCTGTTCTTTTGGTGTTCATCAAAATATTCCTGGAATTTGAGGCAATATTCTGCTTATATATGACCCCTTTCTATTTTCAGAAGCTCCTGTGAAAATTTACAAATAACAAATTATATTTCAAATATATACAGACATAGCCTTATTTAAGGGCTTTTTGAACAATATTACATTTCCGCTTTTTCTAAAATAGCCATTTATTTTTTGTGACACAGATCACAACTAAATCTTATCAGAAGATCCTGGTTCAAATTTCATGGATTTTTACATTTTGTTCAACAAAGACAGGTTCAGATTCTATTCTGAAATCACAGAATCATAGAATCATAGAATGGTTTGGGTTGGAAGGGACCTTTAAGGTCATCTAGTTCCAACCCCTCTGCTGTAGGCAGGGACAACTCCCTCTAGACCAGGTTGCTCAGAACCTCATCCAGCTTGGCCTTGAGCACCACCAGGGAGGGGGCATCCACAACCTCTCTGGGCAACCTATTCCAGTGTCTCACCATCCTCACAGTAAAGAATTTCTTCCTAGTCTAAATATACCATCTTCCAGTGTAAAGCCTTTTTTCCTCATCATGCTGCTCCATGCTCTTGTGAAAAGTCCCTCCCTGTAGCAGCTTTCCTGAAGGCCCCCTTCAGGTACTGACAGCTCACTATAATGTCCCCCAGCTCTCTAAGCCTGTCCTCTTGGGGAGGTACCCAAGGCCTCTGATTCATGATCCTCCTCTGGACCAGCTCCAACAGCTCCATGTCCTTCTTGTACTGGGGTCCCTAGAACTGGATACAGTTCTCCAGGCGGGGTCTCATGAGAGCAGAACATAAGGGCAGAATCACCTACCTGAATGGCTGAAATAGGTGACTAGAGAGAAAAAGTACTGCGCACAACTAAAGTCTGTTCCTAAAACAGGAAAGGAAACCATTTTAGTTTCCCTTCATCATAAGACAGTGTTTGGATACATGAGGCTGATATAGCTTAGAGCAAAGATCTGAGGCTGAACTGATGCTTGGGGTTAGTCCTGTCAAAATTTCAAAATCTACTCTGTCAGATTTTATTCCAAAACAAAAACATCAGGGAAACTGCTGAGTCTGTGGGAATTGTGCCATCTTGAGAAGCAAGATGGCTCAGACTTTCTCCCATCTTAATCTGTATCTAAATGAGAGATATACAAAAGATTAAAACTATAAATTCATGAATTTCTAATCCCAATTCAGGCATATTGTCGTGTATATGTAGGAAAATTCAATGGATCTTCTTGAGGATCAAATATATGGTCATTTTTCAGTAAGGATAGCCCATAATAGTACAAAATACTATGTAGGTATAGAGGTGCTTGCAGTTATGCATATTATTCATATGAAAGAAGAATAATAAAATGTTTATGAACATCAATAGCATCTCATATAGAATGTTAACTTCAGGTGTATTTGCAGCATAAATTAAGTTTATTTAATGCACTGCTTAAATAAAATCTTCTTTATACAGCGATCCTAAAAATGTAATTCTTAGATCAGATTAGGGTGTATACCAGCAGCCTGAACCTGTGTTGCTGGGAGCAATGAAGAAGAGATAAGAGAGGAAGGTCTCAAAAAATTAAGTCAACTTCAGGTGGCTACACATGCATAACTGTGGAGTTGCGACATATGCAGACTATATTGTTGCTTATAAAAAGCTGATATCTTCACTCTTTATTTGCCACAACTTTTGATGTAGGCAGAACAATAACCTCCACACAGCTAGATAATTGCTTTTGCCAAAAGCTCTGAAGGCAAAGTCATCTCCTAATGACACTCAACTATCAGTTCATAGATGTTATCATAAAATTAATTAAGTTCCCTATGAGACGCCCATAACATTAATTTTGATGGCTCTCTTATTGATTGGCTCTTGAACTCCTTATTGTGCTGCTGTGCTGAGGTCTCAGCCTGGTTGCATCAGAAGCGCTTTTGCCATGGGCTAGCTGCCAATCTCCAAGACAAAGCACCTTGAGAAGGTCAGGACCACCAAAGGCTGCTGAGGTTGTGTTGCCCTTAGCACCACTGAAAGAGGACTTCATTAGGACGAAAATAGTAAGTGTGCTGAATATCTCTTCATGAGGTAGTTATCTAGCTGATGATGAGTAAGTTCAGGAGACAGGCTGTCTGTTCTTACCCCTCAAAGAGATTAACAATGAGTTATCATGGCCTGACACATGAAGAAAAAAATAAATAGCCAGAATGAGGGAGAGAAGTGCTGGTGCAAGGAGGCGGAGGAAGGTAACTGTGTTCTCAGCCACTCAGACCCATAACCTAATTTCTCCAAGATGCAAAGTGCTTGCAATGCAATTTTTATTCAGTAGCAAGAGGATCTGAAATGGAAAAGAAACTCAGCAAAAGAGGTTTTTCACATGTCACGTGCTGGGTACAACTGTGCTGTGAAATGTAGCATGGCAGGGCTTGGAAAGAAGGTGAGGGCAGGACAAGCACTTAGGCAGCATCAGGAAGCACAGTGTGATGCAGTCTCAACTGCATGGGCTGTTGGAAAAGGACACTAAGACCATCTAGTCCAAACATCAGCTCACAACCCACCATGTCCCTAGTATGGTTGGTCTGGAGCTCATCAAATTACACGCCCAAGCTTTTTGCAGGCTCTACCAGTTTGGGCCATTGCTGTCTCCTTGCCCAAGCTGCCATCTGAGCTTGAGGTCTGGCATCTTCACTGTTGGTGCAGCACCTGGCTCTGCCCTTCTGTGTTGCCAGTGTCTCTGAATGTCTCTGCAAATGATTCACTACGAACAACAGAGTGTTAGGCCTAGTTCTGGGGGGACTTCAGGACCCAGTGTTGACAAGATTGAACTGTTAACCAAAAGCTGCCCTGTGCTTCATATCTCAGCTTTGTATAGGGCCTGGGCTGTTCTTCAGATTATAATTTCAAGAAGTTTCTTCAAATGTTATTCCCATTCAAGCTAACCATAGCACATTCCACAATCAAGTTACTTCATGGGATGCTCCTTAGGGAGCTAAAAGCAGGGAAAATATTTGCTTGTTTGTACATATTCTGATTCTCCATTGCCAGCATGTGTTGGTTTTCATGACCTACTCAACTTCTCTGAAGAAGCAGAAGACCACAGCCAGTCCGGAAGTCAAGAAGCAGATACCTGCTTGATCATGCAGTCTGCAGGACAAAGGTAATTAATAAAGTAACTGGCTGAGCAGTGGCTCACATTGGTTGGAGGATGGTCAGTAGGCCTGTGGATAATCTCAGCATTTCCAGTGTGAAACCAAGCTGTGGAAGAACAACACTTTGGTTTGGATGCTGGTGATGCCCACTGCTGCTCAACACTTCCAGGCACCCATATTTATGGCTGTCAGTAGCCATTTTTCATGGGCTGAGGGATGTGAGTTAGGCATACCGCAGAGTGGTTTGAGCCAGAAGAGTGAATGTGGAAGACCTAGAGTGAGAGGATGCAAGGAGGGCACAGGAAGCTGCAGAAGGGGAAGGCGAATAGCAGAAGAGGCTTTGTTTGGAGCCAGGATTGCAAACAAGGACTGTGTTTATTAGAGTGGAAGCAAAGGTGAAAGGCTATGTAACAAACATCCTATGCCAGGAAGACACTTCATCCTTATCCTGGAGCAACAAGATTTATTTTTTAATGTGGCTTAGAGGCCCTCAAGACCTCTTATCCCCATACTGATAGTGTAATACAACTCAGTGACAGCAGGATGAGAGTGAGGTCTAGCTATAACTATGAGGCTGTCAAATGTCATCTTCCCTTTATTGGATCTACTTGCACATATCAAAAAGATTTAGTATAGCTATTGTTCTTGTTTGTGGACAGGCGAAATGAGAGAGAGTTGGAAAATTAATTAGGTAGTGACCCAAGCAAAAAAGGAAGGGGCAGGCCCAGTGCGGTTGCAATTCCCGTCTATGTAGAGGAGGTAAGGGACAGCAATGGGCTCTTCAGTCAGTCCTGTAATTTTGACTGACTTTCATTCTATTTTGAATGAGCATTGCTGCAGTTCATTTTTCCCTTTGCTATTGCGGCTTTACTTTTCTTTCTAAAATTAGGATATTAATTGAAATCTGAATTAGAATCTGATTGCAATCTAAATTGAATTGGAGAGCTGTGATTTTCCAGTTTTCTGCAGTCATAAAATTACATGGCTGAGAGAGCTAAATCTAATTGTACGGTTTCTTTTTATTTTTATTTTTATTTTAATCTCTTCCTGCTTCTGCACTTGGTTTTGATTTCTAATAAGTCCAAACTCAAGAGGTATTTCTAATCAAACAGATAGAATTTCGTGTCTGATTATGGATGCATACTTGTAAGAAGAAATGATCTGGGAAACAACTGGTTTTGGAGGAGCATTTCTAAATGATATGTATCTAATTTCTCCCTGCTGATAGCATTTGCAGCACTTCTTGGCTCCATTAGGTTTGTATTCAATGCACAGCTTCATACTCTAGTGGCCTGAGAGACAGCACTACTGCTCCTGCAGTAGAGCAATAAAAATGTCAGCAATGAGTTTGATATTCAGTACTAGAAACAGTTCTTTGTGAGGATCCCCATTGATGCTGGTCTTGTTCCAGGCACTGATTGAATGAACTGTACAGTCTCCTTTGTGGTTTTATGCACACTAATAGCCCTACTAAGATCATGAAGAAGAATATGATGGAGAAGATACATAGGAAGGCCTCCAGGAGTCTAGGCATGAGAACATGTTTTTCAGTGGCTGTTGGAGTTTGTAAGGTGTGAAAGTCAGTCACACTACAAAGTTTTCCCTATGTGTAATTTTGGCTTTATATCCTGATTCTAGGTGGGGTAGTGCTGATGATAAATGTCCTCTTGATTTCACTGATGGTGGATGAGGTTTTAGATATCCCTCCGAAGTTCTTTTAAAAAGCTTCTGTTAGCATGAGCACAAAGAATAAGATCAAACCTCTTTTGCATTGATCATTAAACCAAGGTGCCAGTTTGGGCATCTTAGTGACTCTTGACTCACTCTTTGAGTGGCAGAGATGCTTAGATGGGCTGGAGACCAACTGAATGTGCAGCTGAGACAAATCTCCTCCCATCAGTGTTTTTCTTTCTTGCCCAGGAAGGCTGAGACACCTCTGTGCCTTGGTCAAGCATCTCAGCTTATGGGCACAGCACTAGGATGAGTGTGCACTCACAGGGAAATCATCGTTTTCACGTGGTGTTTTGTCACTGAGAGTTTGGAGAGTCTGGTGATTCAGAAGGGATGTACAGAGTTCCCTGGAAGGACTTATGCCTTATTTCTATTGGGTATTGCTCAGACAGGTTATTCAGTAATTTTTCAACAATCAGCCTGGGGGAAAATATTGTGATTTTCTACTAACAGTATGACACTGTTAAGGAAAATTGTCAATTCCTTGTCATTTGCATGCACATTTGCTGTAGCCTGTTTTTGCCACACTACAATCTAACAAACACACCAACAAGCCCAGCTAAACTACTAGAAATGAGACTGTATAAAAATATTTTTAGGATGCTCTCAGCACCAGGTTAGTCTTCCTCAATGCAGAACAGAGCCACAGAGGTACCTGCCAGTGAAGCAGGCAGCTGCTTCATTCCTGAGCAAACCTGTCGGTGGTCACAGACTCCAGCTTACTCCAACTGCTGCTCTGTAGGGCTCTAAATTGGCTGCTTCAGGCAAAGGTCACACTGTGGTATCAATTACTTGCTATAACCTGGAAAATTTAATTTCATGCCCTGCAGTAGGTCTGCTTTCTTCTCTGCTGTGATTGGCAACTGTTTCCTTGTTGGTAACTAGAATAGCTCATTTACTTGAAGTGATTAAACCTCAGAAGCTCTCTGATCTGGAAGGGCAGCTTCAGGTTGCTGGTATAACCCGAAGATCTCTTGCATGGATACATGCAGCCAAACAGAACAAAAGCTGCTTCTTGCCATTTACAAGGCTTCTTCAGGAACTACATTGTTTGTGGTGTGTGTGTGTAAATCCATGCCTAGTCCCTCTGGTGTTAAGCTAACACACTGGGGATGAATCCTACAGGTTAATAATGCTTCCTGCTGGAATGAAGTAAAACCAGAGGAAATCAGTGGGCTAAGAAAGTGTCTAATTTTAGATAATAAGACATCAAAGTCTTGTTAATGTTGCTTAATTTTTAACTTAAACACTTTTGTTTGAAGATCAATTGTCAATTTTTTCTGTCTTTTAGAAGTCTCTAAGGAGCTTCTTAAACAGCTGGTTTGCATTTCAGCAGATCTTAGTGCTGTTTCCAAGATCCAGAAAGCCGAGTCTTCATTTATTCTCAGAAATTATTTCCTTCCCAAAGGATACATTATGTCATTGGTTTTAAAGTGGAAATACTAATCAAAGTAAAGGGAAATTTCTGCTTGAAAATTCTTTATGTAACACAGGCAATGACAGGGATTAAAAAAATAGGTGCAGAGGGCCGAGTTTGACTGTTCCCCATGTGTCTCAAAAATCTTGGTTTATGTTTTCCATGTGTGTTTCCTTAAGGTACGATGAACTGTCCCAGCCTCATGAGGAACAAAGATTTGAAAGAAAATACCTCTGAGGATGATAAGAAATACCAGTTATTTTTTAGGTGAATTTGGCTTATTTCAAAATAACAGTTGTTTTGACAATTGAGTTGCACTATTCCAAGTACACCAGGATGGTCACACACTTCAAATTAAGGATAGTTCACACAATTGTAGTTTGGTGACTGCTGTGGAAGCTGACGGTCCACGGGTGCATTGAAGGGGCCTTCCTTGGGTGGCATGCATTTTGGTACAACATGATACTACTAATTATGCAGGCACAAGTTCTCCATTGGTTGCTTGAAGACCAGAAGCATTTTACGTGGCAGAAAATTTGAGCATGGCTAACTGAAGGATGTGGGACACTGAGTTCTTGTATCCAGTATCTCCTTACTAGCAGCCAACAGCTCTACCTTCTAGTTGGCTTTGGATTCATGACAGTGTCAAACTGATTTCCACACATGCTTTGGTCCTGCCTTTATTACCACCAGCACGGTCACTGTTACACTACTAGTGATATTCTTTTACCAAGTAGGGGATATATCCCCAAAGGTTATAATACAGAGATTTGGAAGTCACTGAATCTCGGTAACACCTAGGAGCCAAGACTAAAATTAAAAGAAATCAAACATTTTCTATGCAGTGTACCACAGAGAAAGGAATAGATAAGGAATCCAGCTCCACACATTGTGTCTTTTGCTTAAAAATCAGTGAAGCGTAGCTCCAAAGGGTAGCCTAGTTGCAAGGACTAGATGCTAAAGCTTGCCAGTGACATGCTGGAGGCTACTGTTGCACACTTTCCACTTCATACGTCTACACACTTGGTTGTTTTCGCTCTCCAAAGGAAGAAGTAGTGAAACTTCTGTTTAGTGTATCTGCATAGGACTTCAGTCTGTAGTGTTTGTCTACAGCCTTCACCCGCCATAGCAGCCATGCGGTAAG
Source organism: Odontophorus gujanensis (assembly GCA_013399175.1). Taxonomy (NCBI): domain Eukaryota; kingdom Metazoa; phylum Chordata; class Aves; order Galliformes; family Odontophoridae; genus Odontophorus; species Odontophorus gujanensis. The sequence goes on from VXAB01001566.1 coordinate 143,586, forward strand.
TCTAATGTGAGGAAAGGCCAGAGTGCATAAAGATTTTATCTCCTCCCCTGCCACATCTCAGCATTTCCCAAGGCTATGTTCTGACTGTGGCTCACTCTAGCTCTGTGTTCAGAGGGAGGGAATTCAGGCATGTGTATTGCCAACCCTTCTGGGCTTTCACATGGAAAAAGTGATGGAGTTTCAATACAGGGTCTCACAAGACAGCAAATTTTATGACTGTCTAACATTTCTACAACACTCACAATAAAAACAAGCTGTAAGTTAAGTGGGTATCCTAGCTGCAAGGAGATGTGGTTGTTCTTTGAAAGCAACGATGCTTCTCCTTTTTGAAAGCACAAACTCAAGTGTGTACTTTGTTAGATGGCAGCTGTAGCCTACCTTTTGCTTTTTTTCTCTTTTTTTTTCACTTCTTCACAAGACCAGAAGGTTGTCTGTCACACAGCTATCACTAAGAATTTTACCTAGGGTAATACCTTAGTACTGGCCACTAAAGCAGTGAGTTGTCAGAGCTAGGCTTCACTTGCAGGAATGTATTTAGCTGCTAGCAGTTTGGCACTGCTAAATCATTGACAGCCCAGAAAAAATCCCAAGTCTTGGAGAAATGCCATAGTTCTGGCCCCAGGAAAGTGAAGCAACTGTCCCTTCCCTCTCCTTTCAGTAAGACCATCCTTCTGTCACTGCCAGGAATTATCTCATCCAGTAAGGTTTGCCATTTCTTGTTACTCTGCAAACAGACAGCAGCTGGGAGGTATCAGCTCTGGCAATGCTAGAACACTACCACTCACCCTAAAATTTGGCAGCTTTACCATTGATGCTCAGCCACCTCTGAACTGCAAAGAATCTCAAGTGCTACATAAGCTGCACACGTTCCATGACTGAGATACACCTCTTCAAAAAATAACAGGATGGGCAACAATAGCATTTTAGCACAATACTGTAAACTGCATTAATTCCCCATAGATGGTCAAAGAACAGAGTGATAAAGCAATTCTTGTCTTTTAAATCCTTCCCATAGCTTGTGCCACATCTTACTAAAAATGTAAAGAAACAGACCATTTTCATTTCCTCTGTAGGATGAAATCACAGTCCTCTTGCAAAGTGTGGGCTGACACTTTGGCAATACTCAACTTCTCTAACATTTCATGAATATCACCAAAGCAAATACCTGCAAACCAGTGGGCATCTGCTGATCATTCCATGATTATTTGCTTTGTTTCAACTTTATATCAGTTATTAGGGAAATCTCCAACAAAATTATAGGAAGCAAGAAATTATGAAAGAATCCAAACATGAGCTATAAATTCAGCACTTTTCTGCTGTTGAGAGTTTCTAGTATCATAAATCCAGTCCCACATCTGGAAATGGATTCTTCAGAGTTTGTTGGTTATTTATCTAACGGGAGGTTTTCAGTGACACAGAGGGGACATAGGCCCTTGGTAGGAGGTAGGTTCCCATTTCCCCTTTGCCTTTTTGAAATGTTTTCCTGCAGGTTTTTCTGATGCGGAGTGGGATGGTATGCCTGGTTGCACGAACTCTTCTAAGATACTCCAGGTACTCCCAATGTTTTTAATATCCTAAGAAGAATTGCAGGTGGAAAATTTTACTTGATCTGTGCATCTTAAATATTTAAAGAAGAAGGATTGTACTTATTTTCAGAGGGAGGCAGCACAATAATTCTATCACTTATTTTGATTCCAGACCTGCTCAAAGTCTGCTATATCAAAAGCAGGTATTGACAGGCATCCTGTGGTTTTATTTTTTCCAGCCCTTCTTTTGCTCTGTCTTTCTGCCCCCTCTTTCTAGCTGAAAGTCAAGACCCACAGCTGGAGGAAATAAAATGGCTATATTGCAGCACTTTAAAATTAGCATGGTTCAATTTCAGCTCAGAACTAATGGGGCTCTCTGCAGAAAGCATTGAAGCTTTTGCTCCATGTGACTGTTGCTCTTATAATGGAAAGAACATAAGCAGCTGCTGTACAAAAAAAATAAAAGAAACTAAAAAATTAAAAAAATAAAAAAGGCAAAAGGAATCAGAAAAATCTCCCTCTACCTCTTCCCTGCACTCAGCTGCTAGTGTTCATTCTAGTGCAGTAATGAAAGGTCATTCCATCCTCTCAACATCACATTATCAAGTAGCTTCAGGTTGTCTTTAATCACTTTATTATTTTTCTCTTTCAAAGTTTAGGTTAAATGATTTAACAAGTCCCTGTAAAAAAGAATAGTGGGACTGGAGTCCATACGCTATTAGTTACAACATACCAGGCTGGGAAAGTTGAACGTACTCATTCCACTGCAGTAATAACAACAACCTCCCTTCCTTCCCCCCTTTTCCCTACCCCTCGCCAAACTCTCTTCTCCAAAACCACATAACCATATGGCCAGGCAATAAAACATCAAGGCCTCAGTCACAATAGCAGTCCCAATAAAAAAAACAAGGTAGAAGCCTTCTCAAGGCTTAACCTTCGTTTACAGCTTATCCCTGGAGTGTCTAGCTCCACAGTTTTTAAATGCTGCTCATATCCCCCATAAAAAATGTTTCCTATTTAAATAATAAAAGATTTACTGCATGAACATCCTTCTCCTACACCCCTGGATTACCCCTCCCACGGGACAAAGCACTAGCTGGGCTGGGTAAAACACCTGCCTTATTAATGCCGTTCATCAAGGGGCAATGCCTTGGAGCATGACAGTGTGCAAAGTGTGGCCCCTCTTTGTAGGCAAAGAGCCTGCAGCCCCCTGCTAAGATGAACAGGTGCTTCTTCCCATGAATAATGCCTTTCTGCCTTAGGGTAGTAGAAGAAGCCAAGGGAGCAGTGTCCACTCTGATGCTACCCTGATGCTGAAAATGTTGGCTGAAAGCACCACCAGCTCTGAGGAGACAGGTTTGTCCTCTCTTGGAACAGCCAGTGCATGCTGTGTGAAGGCCAGACCTCATGTCTGGCATGTGCTAAGTCTGGTGAAGCATGAGCGGTGTCTGCCTTAGGTGGTGCTTTGGGCCAGCCGACATTTTCCTCTGCCACAGATGCCTTCTGTTATGGGTGTGCTGATGGAGATAAATAACTAAGTGATTAAGATGCCCAGATGGCTTACATGGTACAACCCCTCATTTCAGGCTGCCTGCAGAGCAAAGGTGGAATTTAACATTTTCAAGGTGTGTTTTGTAGCAGCATGGGCTAGAAATGGATATTATATCTTATACCCTCATGAAAGTAAACACTGCATGCTTGTGCACCTCAAGAAGTTAGGGTGCTGTGAAGAGTACTTAGAGCACCTTTGCTCTAGTCCAGGTCTAAGCACAAAAACGGACATTTGAAAGTATCAGGGGGACTGTAGGAAATCTGTGTTTTTATCTGTCAGTACGAAACTCTGTCTCTACTGAGACATACTCACTATTGTTTTTAAAGAATAGTCCCTCACTAAAAATGCATTTTAACATTCCAGTCCCTGTTTTTTTTTTTTTCAGTGTACTGCTGATTGTTTTGTTCAGCCTAAAAAACTCTTGAAATCTGAGACACGATTCACTAAAGAAAATCCAGCTTTAATTACATATTTACTGTGAAAAGTTTCGGCAAAGAATCTCACCAGTAGAGCTATAATCTTCCCCCTCATTCCCCTTACTGTAGGCAGCTTTTGCTATTTCTGCACTGCAGTAGCATTTGCTGACATTTCCACAGGGATGTCATATATTAGGTAGCACTCCAGGCTTTAGTTAGCAATACACAATACATCTTGAAGCAGTTAAATTCCCCATGCCATTTTGGAGTTAAAACTCTGTTTCATTTAAAAGCTGGCCTCCTGGATGGTAACTTGTCTGGGATAGTGGGTGGCAGGTCTCTGCAGTTTGAAATGACCAAGACAGGGTGAGAAACCATGAAAAATGGAGCAATTACATTGCAGGTCAAGGTTTGTTATGGAGTGGCATGGTTTCAATTTGGCACTGAAAAATGGCAACAAGACTACCAGGCATGTTCGCGTATTTTTGTTATCTGCCATTTGCAAGTAATATTTGTGGAGCAGGAAGGTGGAAATATGGGAAGTCAAAACAGCTAGCTTGAAGGGCTAGCTGCTTACAAGGCCTTTTTTTTTTTTTTTACTTTGAGGAAATTATTGTTAACCCAAAGGTTGGAATAAAAGCCTCCATATGAAACTCTGAGAACTGTGTGCTGTTTGCCAAGCTGTAGATCAAAGGTGCTTTAACTGATTTATACAATTTTGGGGAAAATAAAAAATGCACATCTGGCTTGAGAACCGGTCTGCCAAGTTTTATCCTAATGAACTTTAAAATCACCCTCCTACTAGCAATCCTCAAGACCCAGGCTTCTAGTAGAGGTGCTGGACAGTCATTTATGGCCAAAAGGCACTTGTATAATGATATCGTTCTGTGCTAGCACCTAATTGACAAACTCCTGATGCTGAGTGTTGTTTTGTGCTAACAAAACTGTTTTTAATTTGTCCCCATCATTTATCAGCTGGCACATAAAGTCTGGATGTTAAAATTTTATCGCAACAGAGCAAGCTTATGTAGCCATGAGACCAGCTATGGAACACACATCAACAACAATCTGTTTACACAGCACAGATCTTCACTTATTGTCTCATTCCTTTCGCTTTATGATGCAGACCTAAAACTGGTTGAATACTTAGAAAAAAGGACTTCTTTGCTGAAGCTGATGTTTGTTGGAAACAACCTTTTTTTCTGTTTTTCTGACTGCCAGATGGGAGGAGTTCTGTCAGCTTGAAAGAAATAAAAGATCCTCGCTGTGCTAATCTTGGAGAGCTGAAGCTCACGTAGCCAGACACTCATGGATAAAGAAAGTATGTACTGCAAAGTACATTAAATAAATCCCTTTTGAAAAATCACTTAGCACTTGAATCCCCTCTTGTGATTTGATTTCATAATGAAACATAGCCACAACCATAGCAAAAGTAGTTTGGGAGAAATCTATTGATGCTAGTTAATGCTTGCAAAAGCCCAACCAGCAAAGGAAGCATTTATGTGTACAAAGTTCCTCTACAACAAAGTAGGTTAAGAAGTATGTACCCAATTATTCTACTGGTGAACATCCCTTGTGTGCGCCAGTAAAGCATCTTTGGAAATATATTTAAATAAAATCTCAACTTAGTCAGACTTCAACTGCTAAGTTACTTAAGCCTCAGCAGTATTAGTTTTGGTCCCTGAGGACTGTTGACACACACAGAATGGCTATTATTACGTTAATACTTGTGTTGCTTCTCTGCTGTTACTAAGGCTGGAAATGTCCAGGTTCATTTGTTACTAAAACTCTCTATTCTTCTAGATAATCACATTCCTGAAGTTAGAGAGAGAAAACCCCTGTTCAGTTTAGGCACCTAGTTTGAGATTGAGACTCCATTGGTTTCATTTACCAGATTTTCACTAACTCTGAAGGTAAGATCTCCTCAGTTAGATACCCTAATATATCCTAGCTCAGGTGCAGATGTCTGCATCTGGAGACATGGGTATAAATTAATTGCATCCAAGTGATTCCCATCCTATGCCACTTCGACAGAACCCCACAGTGAAAGATGCTTGTGTTGCTGGGAATGATCCATGATCCATCTCTGACAAACAGAGTCTTTCAACATAGAATCACAGAGTCATAGAATGGCCTTAGTTGAAAAGGACCTTAAAGATTATCTAGTTTCAACCCCGCTGCTGTGGGCAGGGTTGCCAACTAGACATGCCCATCCTTCATACTGTTTCAGCACCGAGACAATAAATTTCCTGGAAATTCCCATTTTATCCTCACTGGTAGGTCTTATGTCTAATGATGTAAAGGCTCACAGGCAGAAAGGCTGCAGAATGGGGTAGTTCTGCTTTCCTAGAAGCACTGTGCACTGAAATCATAAAACTTTGTTTCTGCAGACTGACATGGGGAGGGGTGTTACTGGACCTTATTCTCACTAACAAGGAAGGACTTGTTAAGGAAGTAAAGGTTGGGGGCAGCTTGGGTTGTAGTGATCATGAGATGGTGGAGTTCAAGATCTGGAGTGGAAGGAGCAAAGCAAAAAGTAGGATTGCTACCCTGGACTTAAGGAGAGCCAACTTTGATCTCTTCCGGGACCTACTTGGAGCTATCCCGTGGGCTACGGTGTTAGAAGGTAAGGGGGCCTGTGAGAGCTGGTCAGCATTTAAACAGTTCTTCTTCCAAGCTCAGGATCAGTGCATCCCTTTGAGCAAGAAATCAGGATGGGATGGCAGGAGTCCTACATGGATGAGCAAGGAGCTCATGAGCAAACTCAAAGGAAAGAAGGTCCATGAAATGCGGAAAAAGGGTCTGACCACTTGGGAAGAAATAGAAAGGTTGTCAGGGCCTGCAGGGATGCAACGAGGAAGGCTAAAGCACAACTGGAATTGAATCTGGCATAAGTGATAAAGGATA
>VXAB01001567.1:0-59374 GCA_013399175.1 Odontophorus gujanensis
GGACCCAAAAGCGATGCTAAAGGTGACTCAGGATTTCAGGGCATTTTCAAAGCACTTCTCGCTGTGGAGCTCTCTTTAGCCATTGCCTCATCCTCTTCCAGATCGACTGAAAGGTAAAACGGAATTTTCTCACATCACATAGAGGGGCAGTGGGAGGGCCCCATGCTGGCCTCCAAGCCCCGTTAGATTTGCTCTGCAGCTTTAACCTTTGTATCCAGCAAGATCCTCAGCTCTGCTTTCTGCCAAATCCTTCCGGCCTCCAGTTTTCTTCATTTTTAATTTTTCCTTTTGGAAACCAAACCTGTCCCGCTCCTCCCTCGGAAAAGAGGCTGAGATTCGTTTTGCTGTTCGTATTCACCACTGCCCAGTCCTCCAAGCAGGGGAACCAGAGCTGGAATAGGGACAGACAAAAGAACCGACGCTCATCCTGCACAGCCCTGCTTGCTTTGACTCAGCACTACACAGAACTCAAGCTGGTTCCCTGCCCATCGTTGTCCTTCTTGAGTATTGCCATGGCGCTTCTGCCCCACTGCTGTGACTGTGGAGAGGGGGATGGCTGAGCAAACATGCCAGGAACAAGGAGAAGCGGTTCCCACGTGTTGCTGGGATCAGTTGCTTCTGACCAAAAAAGACTGAAGCAGAACTGCGGAGGCTGTTTTTGGCATTTTGAAGTGTTAACAACTGGGACAGACACCAGGAAATACAACAAAAAATACCCAAAAGACATCAGCTGTGTTTCTAGAAGTTTTCATATATATATTCTTTTTCTTAAAGAGGGAAGCATCAAGACTCCTTAGAAGCAAGCAGGAATATTTCTTTCCTTTTATTTTTTTAATATATATATATATTAACGTATAAGTGCCCTTTTGGAAAAAAAAAAAGAAATCTATATTCTCGATTTTTCATTATGAAAATATATATCCAATAAAAGTATTTGGTCCAGGACAGTGGCTGCGCGTGGTCAAAGTCCCTTTGCCTTTTGCAGCAGTGGGCTGAGGAGTGGGGTTGGACCCCATGCCAGGCTCTGATGCACTGCTGCCATCATTCTGGTGCCAACATCCTGGTGAGGGCATGAAGCACTGCAGAGCCAGGAGGTAAAAGGGGATAGAAGCAAAAAACAGGGGAGATAATCCATTCATTGCAGCTGAGATGATGTTTCCCAAAGTGACACTGTTCTCCTCCTTCCCTCTCCTACCTCTATTCCAGCCCTTCTTGTTACAGATGCCTCCCCTTAAATTAGCCCCTGGATTGCTGGAAATCTCGGGTCCTCAGGTGAGCAGGATGGCTGCTCTGTGCAGCCTCATCATCCTGCCCTGACCTTTGCACTGGGACCTTTGCAGGGGGGTCCATTCAACACAAAGCAAAAAGCTCTCAGGTGGGGGAGTACAGAAAACCCCCGTGGAGTTTCCCAAAAGAAAGATGCTTGCGCATGGATCCATGGTCAGAAGCAGCTATGGGTTTACTAACTCCTCTCATGAAAATAAATAAATAAATAAATAAAAGGAGAGGAGGAATTTTTACGTAGATTTGCAAGATGGACTTTAAACAAAATCCTTTCCATGCTTCCCATTCCTGGCAATTTGTGTTTAGTTACTGATGGAGTCCATTTCTTAAAGCTGTGACACTGGATCATGAAAGTGATGCATTGCTGCCCACCTGGGAAGGTGCTGGGAGTTCATTCCTCAAACCCCTTGTCCCTGTAGTGTCACTCCTGTGTAACTAGAGACAGATACAGGAGCAATATAAGCAAATGGCAGCTGTGCCATGTGCAAGGCTTGGGGCTGACACCATGTCGTATTGGGGGCTGGGTGGTAGGATCACCACGGGCAGCAGCAGGGGCAGGAGGAGAGCTGGGTTGGTTCTTGCACAGTGAGATCTCTGGCCATCCCTTCACCCCAGCAGGTTGCAGGACTTGGTCACACTTGCAAGGTAAGAAAGTGAATCCTGCCTATGAGGACTGTGTCCTTCAAACCCCAGAGCCTGTTCCCACAGCAGAGATGCTGCATGGTATGTGCTCCATCCTTGGAGACAGCCAAGGTCAGGTTGGAAGTGGATCTGAGCGCCTGATGGAGCTGTAGGTGCCTCTGTTGATTGCAGGGGGGGGTTGGACCAGCTGGCCTTTAGGGGTCCCTTCCAACTCAGACCATTTTATGATCCAGGTGCACACAGAACCATCAACAGCCACTGCAACCATCCAACCACCTCCACCTTGATGCCCTTTAGTACAAAAAAAGTAAAATCTGAAGGAAGAAAACTTCGAATCAGACTGCAGCTTGACTTGTATATTTTATTTATTTATTTATTTTCCCACAGGTCATTCTTTTTGGAGATTTCATCTTTGCAACAGTTTATTTCCTGCGGAGCTTTGCTCTTGGTGACATTTAGTTTTACGTCTGTTTTGTTGGAGTGGTGTAAGGCCAAGCCCGACTGCAGCAGCTAAGGCCTGGTTTGGTTTCCAATCAATCAGGAGAGCAAAATGAATAGAATTAACATCTTCTGGGTAAGGGTGACTCAAACTCGAATGACCTCAGCACCACTTAAACAGTTCTTAGTGGCAACTTGGAATCAGTTGGGATCAGGCCACGGGGGTAACATGGAGGGGATAGACACCAAGGAAAAGGCTCATGTTGCCAACAGGCAGAATGAGTAACCACATAAAGCTTCAGTACGTCATCTGTTTATATATAGATGAGCAGAAGCAATGGTATGATAAAAACAACCACGCTTTGGTGCTGAGATGGAAGGGTGTGTGCATCAGTACAGCAGTACCTGAGATTTTTGTGAAGTGAGCATCCTCGGTTGCTCGGCACGTCAGTGATGCATTTATACAGACACAGAGGACTTGACAAGCTGCAAATAGTCAATGTTTTCAATGTCAACGGTTTCACACCTGTTCCATAACCAAAAAAAAAAAAAGGCCTCAAAACAGAAAAAAACAAAAATCCAGCTGCCAAACACAGAGCTGCCACCCAGCATTTAACTCATCCCTGGAATCTTCCCCTCCTGTTTTCCCAGCCTCTCGGGTTTGGCTACAAACACAAGGCTGAAACACCGTGAAGAAAGAGGAGAAAATAGCCCATGATGCAGCACAAACAGCACGCTCCTTGTGTGGGCGATGGATGTGCCTTTCCATTCCGCTGGGGAGGACTGACCTCTCCCAACTGAGCGAGGTTTCGTGTCGCTCTTTTAACTCATTGGAGCACGGGGCTCACAGCCTCTGAACGCGGGTTTCTTACAATGGGAGCTGACAATTCTGTTTAGCAGTCAATTAAGACACATTAGGAAGCTCGCTTCTCATAAGCGGGGCATCCGGTCTGTAAATTCACTGTGTGTGTGTGCTCTCTTAAGTTGGTCCCGTTGCATATATACGTATGTATATACATATAAAATAAATTTAGCATGTATACGCATAACAGAAACCACGTTGGGGACTCATCACTCAAAGCATATGGCTGTCAGGGGCTGATTTCAAGGTGCCGTAACCCAAAGGGACCTTGTAACCGTTTCTACATTTTTTTTTTTCCCCGATCCCTTCTTTCATCCTTTCCCAAGGAGTGAGAACCCCTTTTGACACACACAAAAAAACCCCACAGCCCTCCTGCTAATTGCTCTTAAGTCCATTGTGACGATCTATTGACCCCAGAAACAAGGGGGTGTGCTATGTTGGTACGCAGCTCCACACACCCCGAAGTCCAGATCTCCTAGGAGATGGGATTTTGGACACTAAACAGATTGTGTATTTGATTTTCAGTGAAAGACAACGAAGACAAGATCACAGAATGAGAGAAGTTACAGATGGAAAAGGTCTATGAGGTTATGCAATCCATCAGTCTGGACATTGCATAATTGCTCCCTGCAGTATATTTTTAGTGCTTTATCCAGACAAATCATTAAGTGCTTTAAAACGGGCCGGATTCCTCAAATGCGATGCGTGCTAAATCACAGCTGATTTCACAGTGTCTCATAAGACATCAGAAGAAAGTTTTGTGTGGTCAAGGAGAAGAGAACTGACTCTTCCAAAAATAAATACTGATCCGATTTGGTATCCCTTACAGGAATCTTTCCCAAATTGGATGAATTAGACCTCTTAAAACCTCATTTTCAGATTACACTGAATAATACCTTATTACTTATTCAGATGTTCGAAGTAGAACATAGTTAACATTCATGTGAACTCAATTTGTTTTCAACCAACTTCAAAAGCCAGTTCGGTAAAGCGTAAAGAATGTTTATTTAAAATGTAGTTGCTAAATTTAGCATGAGCTTGGTTAGCCTAAATCTTAGCGACATTTTTAGAGAGCACATTGCAAATCAGGAATGCATGGAGAAATAAATAAACTTTCCCACATTTTTGGAAATCGAGTAAGAATTTGCAAGTTGTTTCTTGCATGGGTAATTTCCGTGGATTGGAAAACGTTATGGCTAATGCAAATTTCCTGCTAAAAAATGGTTTATAAAACACAATGCTAATAATTTTCATTGTAATTTTACTTCGAGCGATACTCCCCCAAGGAGGAAACAATGCTAACAGCAGTCAGCTTTTGTTATTAAAATTACACAGGGAATTAACAGTGATTCACTATTTACTCGAGCTCTTTGCAGAGCACCAACATCTCAGTGGAGCCGCAGTTGGCTATGAGCCATCGCAGTCCTCTGCAAAGGAAACTATGCTTGAACCGGGTCCTGTAATTCGTACAGTAGAATCGTAGAATCATTTGAGTTGGAAGGGACCTTTAAAGGTCTTTTGGTCCAACTCCCCTGCGATGAATGGGGACTCCTACTCAGGTTGCATCCTGGTTGGGTTTGATGCCAACCTGCCTGTAGTGGGTGCTGAGCTTTGCTGGGTGGTCAACTGAGCACGGTGCAAGGGGCCAGAAGCATATTAGTTTATGTGAGCTTTCATTTGCAATCCTGTGATAGCACAACAGAGCATCTGGAGCTGTCTGATGACCTAATTTACGCTGCTGTGATTTGATTGAGGTGTGTGGGATTTGAAGTAGGAGATGAGGCAGACTAATTGGGAAGTACAACTTTCAGTCCATCAGACAGAAGACATTTTAAGCTTTTTCTTTCCTTTCCTCCAACATCCCCTTCCTGAGTTTACCTGGGGCAAAGAGGCACTTCTGAGCCATCTTTGAGTTACGTGACATTGTCTTAGAAAAACGAACAAACAGAGGAGATAAGCTGACTTTAGATGGTAAGGAGTTAAATTCTCTTCCCTTGAGGGGTCAGAAACAGAGGGCTGGAGCATTATTTCACAGAATCATAGAATGGTTTGGGTTGGAAGGGATTTTTAAAGGCCGTTAGGTCCAACTCCCCTGCAACAAAAGGGGACACCTACAGCTCCATCAGATTTCCATCCTTCCTCTCCATCTTTCCCCAAATACCTGTTGCTCCTAAGATGGGAGGAAATAACTGGTGGCGAAATAACAGGGCATAGAATAAAACAAACCTTTTCCACCAGAGGAAGGATTCACCTCCATCTTTAGCCAACCTGGACCGTCCACACTGTGATCTGAAATGCCCTAACTCAGCTTTTGTGTCTTGTTTTGACTCAGCATAAAGTCTCATGTGCTGCAGATCCATCCTTGCAACCAACTAGGAGCTCCCTCAGCTCTACAGGTGAAGGCCGCAGTGTGATGGAGACCTTAATTCTTTTTACCTATCTTCAACTGCTTACTAAGTTGCTGTTTTCATTACGAAAGCAATATGTAATAATAGTTGTTAAAATAATTGTATTCCTGTTTTTACATCTGTAAAGATTAAGTTAAACAGTATGAAGCCCATTAAACTATTTCATGTCATGCTGCCATAAATTTCCTCCATTCCCATTGCTACTATTATTCCAGAGTAAACTCTGAGATCAAGCTGCTGCCACAGAGAGTTATTTATAGGAGCTCATTCATCAATAAAAACTTCAAAAGAAATCTGTTACTCTTCTATTGGGAAGCCAAAGAAAACTAACATAAAGACAACCCTGTTAGGAAACAAAGCTAAAGAGACCACAAGACATTTAGTTAAGGAAAATCCTGATTTCTAACAAATACCGTGCAAGGAAGGGAAGAAAAAAAAAGTGAAACAAAACAAAAAAAGGACTGTTGGCAACACAAAACCTTTTAAGTTGTTTCATTCTCATTGGACGGTTAAAATAAACTGTTAAACAGTTGTATTTGTGCTGGCTCGGCCCCCTTATTAGACTCCATGTGATGGATATGTGATCTTGCAGTGCGTAAGGAGCTCTTCATCTCCTGCGAAATAGAGCTGTCCTTCCACTTGTCCCAGCTGCTCTACAGCCATCCATCAGCACAGCAGAGACCTAATGGGTGGGAAGCTGAGTAGGCAGCTGATGACATCTGCCTCCCTAAAGGTGGATACACAGAGTAGCGAGAAGTTAGATTTTGTTATCCTTGTTCTTCCTTGCTGTGCCTTGTTCTGTGCATTTAAGCCGTGCAGCGTTGCCTTCAGCATCAGTGATAGAGGAAGTTGTGTAGAGTGTATGAGGTTACATGCTCCACTGTTCTAGGGTTGGTCCTTGCAGAACCACTCAGGGCTGTTTAAGGATGTTTGAAGCCACACCAGATTTCAGCGTTTTTCATTTCCATCATAGCATTTTCCCACCATTGCAAAAGAAACCCTTCTCTGTTCTGTCCATATCTCGCTTGGAGCTCCACGAGTGAGATCCTGCTGGACTTCTATGTAGGAACACGGGCTCAATGATCAGCCAGATCCTGCCATGGTAACAGCATCCTCCAACATTACAGCATAGAGATTGGGATTCTACTTTGCAGAGATCTCTTCAGATATCTGTCTTTGTTCACGGAACCCTAAATAAGTTACTTAGCATGGATTTCATCTCAGCCAGCACAAGCCATCAGGCCACTCAGCACCTGATCTAAGACTGTCTCAGTGATTTTCCAGAAGAGAAAAAAACCCTCAGAGAACACCTTCTATCCACTGTAAGCACAAGATGTAGGGTGGGAGGAATCACCCTTTCTTTATATGTGGAGGAGCTGGATGACCAGCTGAGGTGAGCTCTGTGCATTAGAGGATCAGGAGAGGTGAAACCCATCTGGAGCAGACTGCTTCTTTTTGACCAGCTATCAGTTTGCTTGGCAGATACTTAAACCCCTTTTGCCTAAAGGGGGTTTTATCCAAGGTTGTCTAGAAAGCTTCTCTTACTTGTCTTACAAGTCATTCTTGGTTGGGCAGTGTTGCAGAGGAGGTAAGGTATCGTGACTTTCCTTATTCTGAGGACTTAGTCCAGGGAGTCCCAAGTGGACCACAAGTGATATGAATTAGGAATCACAGTCTGTCCCAAGTTGGAATGGATCCACAAGAATCATTGAGTCCTACACCTGGATCCACACAGGACCACCCCAAAATCAGAAATTTGCAAAGACTTGCTACAGGCTCAACAGATGGTGGCCCCAGTAAATCTCTTTTCTTTTGAACATCTGAAAGTGTTACCTTTGCATTTTGTCCATCATGTGCTTTGTTGCGAATTGAACTGAGGTGTACAGTTTTCCACTGATATATTTTGTCATTCAAAAGGTTGGAGGGCTGTGTCAGTCATGTTGATGTCCCAGTTATGCCAATGAGAAAAGTTTTTATATGTTGCTGCAGCTTATATTTGATTTGGTCTAGACAATGTGGACGCAATAATTATTAATAGACACAAAATGTCTCTGTATACAAACCAGATTTATTCCAATTTAACTGTACCTACTGTTAAATACAATTGCTTTGTTATGAAAAGGGTAGAGAGGAGCCTTTAGTTGTTGTGTCTGGTTTCAGATCAGACTCTACATAAACTCCAAGTAACAATAACAATTGCGGTCCACTTCTTATGGACTATTTTTCATTGATTTGTCCTAAAGTGCTTTGCGGGGAAGGTCAGTAGAAAGCCCCACTGTAAACACGGGAAAATCTCCTGATTATTTGTTTTGGATAGCTATAGAGGAAATTGCATATGCTTTCATGGAAAAAAGAAATCCTCTATTATTATTGTTATTATCCTCTATCTTATAAGGGAAAAAAAAAAATAACATTATGGTGACTCTGATCCTACTCTAAGTTATCCTATAGTAAAATCCTGGCAAACCAGATTAAGACAGATGATACTGGGAGCCAACAGCAGCAGGCGAAGTTAAAGATTAAAACAGGAACCTAGGAGCTCTTCACTATTTTGCAGGATGATAGGTCTCCCGAAACACGTGATTAAACAGTTTTTTTGGTGGTTTATTATAGAGATACTTATGCCTTGAGCATCAGTAGGAAACAGTAGGTCAGATGTCTGCAAAATAGAGCTGGACCACAGTGTAGCTGAAGTCTAGATAAAATAAAGAAAATTTTATCATTTGGAGTGTGAAGAGCAATCATGTGGTAAAAGATTTGGAAATACCTCTGTGAAATAAGGTTTACGTCTGAATAGAGAGCTCATGGCCAGAGCGAGACATGAGCTGGACTGTGATGTCCCATGGGTTGACTCCTTTCACATCCATACGTGATTCCCATTGTTGGGGGAAAAAACCCAACAACAACAACAACAAAAAACAAATAAAACCTGAACTAAAGCTGCTGACAGAGGAAAAAATATTAGTTTTAATTCAAACACTTCTCTCAATTCTTTAATCAAGATGGGACTAGCCACCCTCCACCTTGATGGCTCAGAGCTGAAGTCGTGTTCGGCCTTTCCTCCAATTTCCCAACATGTCACAGTCCAGAAAGAAAAATCTCCACTCATTTTGCCATAAAGAATCACTTCTGCACCAAAACCTGTTTGTCTGTCCAGCTATAATGATGACTAACAGCATCTCCATGCTCTTCTCCAGTTATTCATCAGGATTTCCATGCTAGGACATGAGTTTTGAGTCTCCAAAAGGGCTTCCACTCTCACATTCATTGATTCTTGCTGCTTGGTTTAAAAACGATCATCTTTCCTTCCTACCACTAATAAAATAAATCAACAGGGAAAAGATAGCTTTCAAGCATATAAAAAAAAGGTTACTCCTTGAGAGCATTAAGGTACGGAGGAAACGCAAAGTACCAACTTTGACACACTTGACAAATATTGAAAGGGAGCTGGGGCTAAAAGGAAGTTCCTGGAAGATTTTGGATCATTAAGAAACTGCACGATTGGGTTGAAATCCCTGAAAGAAAACTTATCCCACACTTACTTGGTTGGATTGGTGCCAAGGTTCTGCATTTGCCTCCCAGAATCTCTCCCAGTAACGATATCTAAGGGAAAAAAATCCATCCCCGCTGATTTCCTAAGGTTGGGAAGGATCTTTAATCCAATGAACTGGGGATTTCCGTGTGTGCATTCGCGTGTGTGTGCAGCGCTTAGAGCGGCATTTGTCATCCCATAAATCCCAGCTCACATTGCTTCAGCGAGGGTAAGACCAGCAGCTCGTTTTTGGGCCAAAGAATGGTTGTGGAGAGCTGGACTGGGCTGCACAGACCTTTCCCAGTCCTAATATAGCATCACATTGATTAAAAAGCACTGGGGTGCAAAAGGGAGATAAGAGTTGCGTAGAGACCTGTACGAAGCTCTCTGGTGTTATGTAATTTGTACAGCAAGGGTTGTACCTTCTGACAATGCCATCTGCTCTTAGGGCATTTGGGCTGCTCAGCCTGAAGGGGGAGACCTGATAGTGGCCTTTCAGTATCGAAGGGAAGACTAAAGTTGCCCAAATATATGACAGATGTTCGTTTCTAGAGTCACTCAAGGTCAGGCTGAACAGGACTTGGAGCACCTGATAGTGATGGATCTCTGTTCATTACAGGGGTGCTGACTAGATGACCTTTAAGGGAACCTTCCAACTCAAATGATTCAGTGATTCTACAACATGTGCTTACCCTGGTGCCAGTGATCAAATAATTTGGGTCCATATGCTTGGCTCTCCTGGGTGGCCCAAGAACAGCCTGGCTCCTCTTCATCCAACTTCAGCACTGTGGCAGGCAGAGGAGCAGGGCCCCAAGAGAGCACGTCAGGAGGTGACCTTCTGCACCACAGAAACGTCACATGAGACCTACCAAGACCACACGTCTTCCTGCACAGCCCCTTGCACAAAGGCTCTACTGTCCCAACAGTCCAATGACAATTAGGTGACTCAGCTCCTCCGACACGGAGGTATGGCCTTGGTGGGGAGGACCACACTCAGGGAGAGGGCACGGGGAGGTTATTTGGGAAGCGGGATGGAGGCGGTTTGGTGTGGGCACTCCACGGGGAGGTCCATGAGGAGGGCAGTGGGGCTGAGCTTTCCCATGGCACTCGCAAGTCATCATGCAGGATATGGCCGTGTACGTCCCAATGACCAGGCTTTAAAACCCATTTCCAATTAGTTTACTAGAAATAGTCTCCACAGCCCCAGATATGAAATATTCCAGGCTAGTGAGCTAACATCTTGTGTTCACTGCAATCTGCAAGCTCTGAATTTCACAGCTGCGGTGAGACAGTATTTAAAATCTCAGAGACAGAAATGGCCCTCTGTAAAGCAGAAATTATAAGTTTTGGCCCCGTCTCTAACCTTTGGAGAGTTGCCCAGCTTCTGACAGTCTGTGATGATGTCTCTGTGGAGGAAATCCTACATTGAAGAAAAGTATGTTGCTTTCTCCCAAAGTTATATTCTTTCTTTCATTCGGCCACCAGAAAGGACACTCTGTTATCTTGACAGGTCCTAAATATTCCCTCCTAATTTTAGGGAAGGCAGATACAGTGACAAAAATTAAGGACTTTTTTTCAGGAGCCTTATTTATGGCTGAGGATATAGGGGATTTGGATGGAAATAACAATTAAACTCGAGAAAAAATTCACACCACAGGTCACTGCAATCCCAACTTTTCCCCTTATGAACTCAAACCGAGGAGGTTTTCTTCCCCTTTGTGATTTAGGCTTTGTTAAACTTCTCTGAAAATAGTTCATATATCACAGAGAAGAATTTCCATGGGGAGCATAAATGCATCTGTGGAAAGAAGGGAAAATTTTTCCTTGTCTCTGGGAATGGATGAGAAAGAAAGACAGTTGACGCCTAATATTAATGATGAGTGGAGGAATCCATCCAAAGAAGCGATCTATGGAGAATACTAAAACTATCCTAAAGTCACAGACATATAAAAATCTGGTACGGAACAATGAGTTTTCCACTAATACAGGCTGAGATTCAAGAAAATATTTAAGCACATGCTTAAGTCAGTCCCTGTTCAGGACAGCCCTTAAGTGAATTGTTCAGCCTTATTGATGTATTTTTCAGCTCTGTGGATATCAGTTGGAGTTAAGCATGCCTGGAATTAAGTCCATGCTTAAGAACTGTCTGGCAGAGAGACGTTTTCTTCTGCTGGGACCATGTAACATAGTTTTCATTTTCTTTGCCCCAGGAAAAGATTTTATTAAATTCAAAGTAGAGGAGAAAACCCTGAGGACACTCAGAGCTTGCAGATTTTGATCTGAAGAGAAGGAGGCAAGTTAAATCTAAAGGAAACATAAAAGACTTTATTCAAATATTGGTTGATTCGGATGCTGATATATGTGCACAGACCTGTCATATACATGGGTATTCTTGGACACACACACACGTCCTTGCTTACATCCTGATGACGACGGCTGATGATGGAAGGATGTCCTTGTGCCCCACTGTCCATCCTGATAATGGGGAAGAAGCAGTCAGCAAATGAGGGAGCTGTTCCTGGCTCTGTCAGGGTTCATAAGAAGACAGCTCTTAGCACTTTGCTGCTTTGTACTGCATGAAATCTTGCTGCTGATGTGTCAGCCACAAAGACTCATTTCTGCATGCTGTAACGCGGTGCAAGAATTACAAAGCAAAACACACAGCCCTTCCTCAAACAGATGGATTTGACATAGCTGGGTGAATGGTTTAATTGGGTTATTAACACATCTCCACGCTGACATCAACAGCATTAAGCACTGTGTAAATAAATCGGGGCCAAGTGCTCTGCCAAGGTGCTGGAGGCAGGGTGGGAACACTAAAGCAGTACAGACTATCTTACAGAATCATAAAGGCTGGAAAAACCTCTCAGAACCCCAAGCCCAACCCCAATCCACCCCCACCATGCCCACTGACCATGTCCCTCTATGCCACATCTCCACGGTTCTGGAACACCTCCAGGGATGGTAACCTCCCCTTGGTAGGCTATGTCAACACTGACCACTCTTTCCGGGAATAATTTATTTCCTAATATGCTTCTGTATCATCAGGGTTGTCTCTGTTGGGGTTTCTCATGGCAGAAGAAAAGGGTTCTCTGTCTGGGTGGGGATTCTGGGCTGCTTTTTGCCCACGTGCACAGCATTGCCCCAGGTTCCCATTCCCTCAACGTGCTTGCCACCAGCCAGCAGAAATGTGCGGGGATGCGGCCATCACCCTACAACCCCGCACCCCACGTCCTTAGGGATCAGAGGGGATTAGCGAGACGCTTCAAAGCGTTGTGTAATTGCACTTTCACTCAACTCACACGGCTTTGTTTGCTTAATTTTGAAAGAAATGTCATCCAGCCTCCAGGGACAGGCGAAAGGATCCCTCTCTTGGCGGCAGGAGGTAACACAGAGTCCGCACTGGGCTGATCTGCTGACTGCAAGAGTGAGGGCAGATAAATCAGCTCCGGATCCAGCCCCTCTGGTCCTTTGGATCTTTGATCTTTGGGTTCCGGAGATCCCGCCAGCAACCAAAGGTACTTTAGCCACCTCTCCTCCTCCCTACCTTCATACAACAGGACATAAAATGCTATAAATGCTGTACACCAGAGGGGAAATCAGAGGTGGGCAATGAATTCCCCGAGCTACTATCTCACAGCATACCAGCAGTGTCTGCGTTGGAAGATTTACTTCCCAGTGTAGCTGTAACCTCGCTCTGCACAGATAAGCTCTCCCTGGGGCAGTGCACACTGGTGCAGTCATAAACTTTTATGTGAACACACCTCAGCGTTCATGCATAGCCCAGCTCAGATCACGGGCTCCCCAGTTTTGCCTTCAGATGTGGTAGGATTCACATTTTTGCAAGGTCTGCCATGGAAAACAAATTACCCACGATCAGTGAAGCTTTTGGTCTGTTCTTCAAAATGCACTGAGAATGGTGTTGAGGGGAAGGCTTTTACTTTCACACAGCTCTCGGAGAGGAAAAAATATATGGATTGTCAAAGCGAGTTCTCCCCAAGCACGGTCACTTGCTTTCATTTGATCTTTTTCCTAAACAAATCAACGCTATCTAAAACTTTCTCTGTTTTATTTTTTTTCCCCACTCTTCAGCACTATGGGAAGGCTCTGACAGCAAGAAATCATCCCCTGACTTCCTTCCATTTCTGATAGGGCAGCTGCTAATGAGATACCAGCTCTGGGGATGTTCTCTTTTCCTACATTTAATCTATCTTCTCCCTGGTAAGTGGGTTTTGCAGAGAGAACGAGCTATTCACTGAGCAAAAATGAAACCTGTGCATCACAGAAGTTAAATATTGGGAACTGGTTTATCTGGTTTGAAGGTATGTTCCGATTATCTTCTGTGTCTCTTCCTGGTGAAGGGTAAACTGTTGTCTGACTGTGCTCTGGGCTCTACTTGGAGTGCTTCTGATTGTTGTTGGGACTTAGAAGGTCAGACATGGAAGGGGGAAAACACCTTTTGGTGCGATACCAGTTGGAGGTGCTGGGTGAAGGTGTGTGATGAAGCGCACTGTCTTGCTCGTCTCCAGCCATACTACTCCCAGAGAACCAACTTTGCTTTTGCTGAGCCTCAACGAAACTCAGAGCTTCCCTGTCTTTAGAAATGGACCCCAAAAACTTCTCACATGATAAAGGTTTCCCTTGCTGACTGGAACAAAACTCGTAGGATCATGTCACGGCCTTCAGCTCTTGCCACTCTTACTCCTTGCAATGCTGAAATTTCAAGTCTGTTGGTGCATTAGTGGTTGTCGGTCTGCCTGGAACATCCCTTCTAACTGTGGAACCCACTGCAGAGTTCAGGACCCTCAGGCAGATGGGAGGCATCTAAACACAGGCTTTCAAGGTCCATAGAAAGCTCTGCCTCAGAGGTGGGACCAAGCTGTGCCCAAAAGTGTGCTCATTAGTGAAAAAACGCAGGAAATTATCACAAGAAAATCAGAGTTTGTTTTTTCTGGTTTCTCTCTTCTTGTGTATTCTTTTTGCATTTCCCTTTCTCTTTTCCCATATACTTATTATGTGCTTTCTCAGCCCTGCTCCTAATAAATTAGATTATCATTCTCTATGGACGCTATCATCCTTCAGAGAGCTGCAGCAGAAGCTGAGATGCAGTCCAAATCAGAGGCTTGTGATATTTTTAAAGAGAAAGAGAAGGGGTGATTCATTTGGTTCTCATTCTTCAGAAGACTCTTGTTTTAAAAAGTCACGGGGTTGCATGATATTGTCCCAACTTCTCCCATTTACATGGGAACTGCAGCGGATCAAGCATAGGTCTGAGAGCCAGCAAAAGTTTTCTTAACGTTTCAAATTATGACCAGAAAGGAAAAAATAAAGAGCCCTTTCCCCTCCTTTGTTTTTCTGGCCTGCTCTAGTTCACATCATTTGGGAAAAGCAGAGCAGGCGACTGGAAAACACCACTCTGCAGTTGCTACCACACAGCATCTGATGTTGGAAGCTTTCCTTGCCCACATCCTAGGATCCCTACACAGTGTGTGGAGCTGCTTCCCAATGCTGTGCAGAGGGCATGGGACTGGCCAGCTCTGATGCAATGGGTGTGCAGGTCAATGAATGGACATGGTTGTCAGGTCAATGGACGTAGTGATTTGGGTAGGTAAGCTCCCACAGAACGCATTGGCCATGGAGTGGCAGCAGCTTTGTCAAATAGCTCTGATCCCATCTGATAAGGTGAGAGCCTGTCCAAAAGCAACAGACAAAGCACGCTGCCAGGTCCGTGATCTCATCCATCCAACCAGCAACAGTGCAAAGAAAGGAAAAATGAACACAACGAGTGGGAGAGATCCAGGAGACAGAGTGAATAAACCCTCAGTAACACAGGAGTCACCGACAGCAACAACAAACCACAGAAAAACCAAACTCACCGTTATGCAAGTGCTGATTCTGCTCTCATTTATGTCAATGGGAATCTGACAATTGGTTTTGATGGTAGGAGGATTAGGTCAGGATGGAAATATTTTGGATCTGAACTTTTCACCTCGCAAGGACCTGTTCACACTTTAAGAGTAACCTGCATTATGAAGACATGACACTGAGCTGAAGGGCTGGGTGTCAGTGAATAAAGTGATGGATGTGCTAACTAACAGGGACAGCATGCAGCTCGGGAAGACTTCAGTTTGTGCTCCCTGCATGGAATGTTTATTTCTTTCTCTCTCTCTCTCTCTCTTTCACTTTTCTTAACCAAAATTTAATGGTGCAAGCCAAAAATGAGCATTTTGCAGCCGTGTCTTCTAGCTGCTGTCTCAACCCACTTCTTGCAGCAACGCCATAGTCCCAGGTTTATTGTTGGAGGGAAAAATGAAGGTTGAGGAGATGGAAGATCCCCACCAAGGTCTGACGAGAAGTGGGTACCAGAGTTCAGAAACAAAGGCTGAAAACTTGATTTCACTTATCTGAATGACAAAAGGAGCTGCTTTTCCTATCATGAGAAACGTGATGCAGAATTGCACTAGATGACCTCTAATGGTCCCTTTCAAATCAAATGAGTTTATGATTTGATGATTGCATGAAACAGCACCAAATACAAAAGAAACCCAAGTTCCTGAGACCATTAATGATCTAATTAGTCTTGCCCAAGCTCATAATCAATAAGGGTTTCATTTAACATAAGATTCATGACGTTCCTCCTTGGTGTAGGAAATAATGCAAATAGTAAGTAGATGTAAATACAGAATGAATGGCAGTTTTTAATATCTACCATATTTTTTCTAATTCTTGTACTAAATTCAGAGCTCCAACAAAACCAATTGCATTATAGGAAACCTTTCATTTATATCTTGTGCCTACCCCACATGGGGAAAACATACAGCCAATGGCAGTGGATTAATTTTTCATCTTCAGTAGAGGTGCTTGTTCTATTTATTCAAATGATTGTTATACTGTCTAGGGAGACAGAAAATTGATGCTTTTTAAGTGGGACAGAAAACAGCAGGAGGAGAAGGGTGGAAAGTTTATACAGAAATAGCTTCTGAGAAGTTGACACCAGGAAAACAAGAAACACATTTCTTCAGTGAAACAAGGGCCTGAAGAGGACATGTGAGCACACCCAATTTTCTAAGCAACTAGGAGGAGAATGATGCATTTCCTGCAAAGAAAATAAAAACAAACAAGAAGTCACACCGTGATTCAAACGAGAAGAATCAAAAAGGAACCATGAACATAATAAATAGTAGAAAATTCCTGGCGGAGCCAGGGATGGGGAGGAAAGGACAGCTGAGTCCAATCAGCCTGGCCCAGGCTCTTACACTCCTCCTGTCACAGGCTGCTACTTGATGTCTCTTATCATCTGCATCAGCCCCATCAAGACAAGCCGTGTTCTTAATGAGCTGATACACGAGGCAGTGATAGCTGCAGCTTAAAGCCAATATTGTACCTTTGGAAGCACAATTTTTCAAAATGAACAAATGGTCTCTGAAGCTGGTGGTGACTCAGGGTAATAAATGAGATGTCTGAAGGTGTTTTTTTATAGGTGCTAGCGCAGAAACGGCATATTTTTAAATGAGCTCTAATGGGAGTGGGAGGTATGCTGCAGACCTTGTGTAGACGGGTTGACCTGCTGTTTTCCATAGAGTCACAGAATCATTCAGCTTGGAAAAGACCTCTGGGATCCCCAAGCCCAACCCAACCCATTCCCATGACCATGTTTGCTAGTGCCACATCTCCATGTCCCTTGGACACCTCCAGAGATGGTGACTCCACCACTTCCTTGTGTGGAGCCATGCCTTGCCTTGGGATGAGGATCAATGGCAGACTTCAAGTCTGGCAGGAATTTCATGCATGGAGATATGTCCCTGTCAAGATGCTTGCTTGGAAAGCTGTATGCTGAATGGAATGCTGGGAGGGGTTGGGGAATGAGTGCCTCAGCTTGTTTATCTGCTATGTGAGATCACAGATCGGCCTTTCCAAAGACTGATGTCTTGTACCTCTGTGATTCAACTATTTCGGGTGGGCTCATTCAGGACTATAGCAACCTTCCCAAAGACGATGTTCCTAGAGAAAATTTACAACTTACATGTTATGGAGCCCTTGTTTCCAAGCCCATGGGCACAGGAACTTCTCCCATCATCTCCTCAGACAATTGAGGTGAGGAATCCTAGACTGGTGAGTATTTCTTCGAATCATAGAATCAGAGAATTACTCAGGTTGGAGAAGACCTTCAAGGTGTTCGAGTCCAAACACAACCTAACCATACTGCTATGAAGCTTCATTCACCTGGCTCTGCAAACACATGGGTGATTTGCATGTCAGGGGAAATGAGTCCACCAAGCCTAATTTTTTCTGAAAGATCTCCAGATATCCAGGAGAAGGACTTTTTGGAGGCAAAAGGGACCAAGCAGGTGCCAGGCTTCTCATACCTTTGCAGGTCTCCCTGTGCAAGCTGAAAGCCTTCTGCCATGCACTCACGATGCAATGCTTGCTCAGGAGGCACAACCTCATGGACACAGCTCATTTCCTTCCAATCTGCAAAATTATTATAGCACTGGGTTTGAACAATGCTAAGAAAATGGTGCAAAGGATACAACAAAAGCTGCCGTTATCCTGAAGGGAAT
Source organism: Odontophorus gujanensis (assembly GCA_013399175.1). NCBI lineage: Eukaryota > Metazoa > Chordata > Aves > Galliformes > Odontophoridae > Odontophorus > Odontophorus gujanensis. Next base: position 17,728 of record VXAB01001567.1, read on the forward strand.
TTGCTGTAATGATATTCAGACCGATATAATCAACAGAATCTCTGAACTGTTCAAGTTTCAGCCAACACTGGCAATTAAGAAGTCGTACCAAGAAATGTAACTTAACTCCTTATTAGCACTTGGATCACTATCAGAAACAGTACAAAAATAAATAAATAAATTAACAAAAAAAAATCCAAGTGCGTTTTTCAAATTAGCAGCCTTGAGGGCAACATAACATAAGTCCAGCCAAAGTTGATTGAATAGGAATAGCTAATTTAGTTCTGGGAAACTTAAGAATCCCTCATCTCCTCATCAGCAGTAACTTGCTTGTTATAGGAAGACAAATGAAAATGTTAATCAGCAGAGATGCGCACTAGGGGATTGCTTGGAAGGAATCGCCTCTACCCATCAGCCCCATGGAGGCCACGTGAGTGTAACCCCCACTGAATCACCAGAACACCAAACTGCAGAAAATAGGCTTTAAAAACACCATTTGGAAGGGAGGATTTGTCCAGAATTGTGGCCAAAACTCACGAGATTGGTGGTTGTCTGAGAACACTTTTCATTGCTGTGTTTTTGATCCAGTTCTTGGTAAGGACTGGGGAACACATCCTATGTAGGGTTTGACACTGGCTCCTTGGATGGGTTTTGCTGTGTCCTTGGCACGTTGTGCATTTGGGGAAGGGAGGCAACAACTTCAGGCACATGGCCAGGTAAGCAAGTTTAAGGAATTGCAAGACATTTAAGATCTTGTTGGTATTTCTTTTTAACAGAAGAAACAGCTCTGGCTAGTTATATGGACTGCAGATTTAAAAATAACTGGGTTCCTTCCTGTCTGAGGTAGAGAAAGATATAAGCTTGATTTATTGGCTGTCCACTAGACTTTATATTCCATTTCCTCTTGTCACATTCCTATCAAGTAACTGCATGAGTCTAACAGAGACAGGCTGAGCCTTTATAGAATAAATACATTCATTTACATGGTGAATACCTATATTCACACGAATAAAAATCCCTCTTCCAACACTCCAACAAATAAACACTGGATAAATATTGTTAGCAGGAAAAAAAAAAAAAAAGGATGACGAAATGCTATTGCATGTTTGAATTCTGTGAATAAATTGTGAGTACATTTTCCTTGGAAGTGCAGTGAGGATGCACTGAAATGTTCTGCCTCATCCATGTAATGAGCTGTGCTGAACCTCTGCTGGGCTGAGTGCAGAAAGGGATTTCGCATGTGGGATCCTTCCCCTGAAAGCAGAGATTCATCTCATATTCAGACATTTCTATTCAGCCCATTGAGCAGAAGCAAACCCAAGAAACTCCGTTTTACATTTCCGTGGGTTCCAGTAGTTCTGCTTGTCAGGAAATGGTCCCCTAATCAGAATAATTCATACCAGCTTTTTAAACTCCCCATAATGTTGAGTGTCAGGGTTCATCACAGAAAACACCACTGACAGCAAATGAGTTTCACTTCTCTTAACTCATTCCCATGAAAAATAAAGAAAAAAGTCCATAAGTGGTGCATTACATACACAAATAGCTTTTATTTATCACCTTTGTTGTATGTAAAGAAAAGACTTTCTTCCAAAAGAGTTCTTTTGAAAATAAGGCTCACGAACTTGCACATGTTGGTGGAATTGTTGACATGAAATGTTTGATGGAAGCTGGATGCAAAAGTCTCCAGGGAAAAAATAGGAACCCAACCATGGAAAACTGTACAGCAAACAAGAATACCAAGGAACAAAAAGAAATGAAACCATTTAAGATGATGAAGAAATGTGTAGACACAGTACTTAGAGACTCAGTTTAGTGGGCAATATAGGTGGTAGGAGGACAGTTGGATTAGATGATCTTAGAGGACTTTTCCAACCTTAATGATATTATGATTCTGTGGAAAGAGGTTTAATTAGTGTCTGGGTTTTGTCTGATACCTGGTGGTACAATGAGTGCAGTCACTGTGGTGGCACCCAAGTTGAGCTCAGGACCAAGTCCTGCACAAGGCTCCTTGCAGTGGTCAGCCCACGGCACATATCCAGCTTGATTTGTGATCGTGAATTCAAAAAGTACTTTCTCCATGTTGTATGAAATATAGACAGAGTGTTCTCTTAGGTTGCATATTCTCCTGTACAAGTATGTTATTTTAATTTCCCCCAAGAGCTAAGAAAAGGAATTTTTTTCTGATTTGCTATACATAATGTAGGCTGGCAGTATTAGTATAAGTGTTTTCTATTCATGGCTTTCTGAAACTTTCTATTAGAAGTCTTTGAAATCCAACACCATTCTTTTTATCATATATTACTTCCTCCCCTGGAACTATTCCGTCCCTGTGTGGCGATCCCATTAGGCTTTTAACTTTCATACTAAAAAAAAAAAAGTGATAAAAATGTATTGATGTTTGAACACTATCCAAAACAGTCAACTTCAAAAAATAACACACAGGCACACACACACAAATATTGTGAATGAGGAATGGGAACTCAATTTGCTAGGAGGGGGAACAGCTTTTGCGTAGGCACTGCTATGTTTTATGGACTATCTATTGACTTTGGGTAGAGACACTACCATTGGTGTTTGCAACAGCATTTAAAGCAAAATCTACAGGAGAGTGAACCACGGGTTTGTGCAAGCTACAGGTGATGCAAGTGACATGTAGGTGTGGGGATGTCTGCAGAACTAATTCTTGTAGTAGTCAAGGAGTACAGGAGATGTGTGGTTCTAGCTGTAAACTTAAGGGATGGCATCAAGGAGGAAAATATAGATTTGGAAGGCTTAAAGCTACTGTACACAGTCAGCTCCTCACCCAGAATCCCACGTATCCCGAAGGACTGGATCAAGTGTTTGGGACATGAATGGAGACTTCCAGGCAACAGGGATGAAGAGGAGCAAAGGAAGAGGATTGGAGATACCTCAACTGAATTATCCTATCATATATACTTCATTGGAGCGCACAGCTTTATGATTTGAAGGGAAATCAGTGTGGCTGAAATGAGAGTAGCAGAGGACAAGTGTATGTCCTCAATATGACACTCAATATGCACCAAGCAAGACTTACTGGCCAGGTAAATTTATTCCTTGCGCCTGCTCCTTGGCTGGAACTGCACCCACACACTGCATGTTGATTTAGCACATGTCTTTCACGTGTGTCACATCTGCACCTGCAACAAAAGTCACGCAAACAATTTCAGTGACAATTTTGAGATAAACCAAGCTCAGGAACCTCAGATGTAATTTCAGTACAATGAAAAAGAACCACTGGTGGCTGACATAATTTGTAGGTGTTTGATCTTGCTTTTGAGCAATGAAACAGCCATGCATAGAGAAGTAGTTGCAGCTTTTGTCCTAACAAATACAGAATGTCATTTTCTGCCGGCTCAGTGCCAGTCTTCTTCTGTTAAAATCATTCCAACATTTCTTATTTTTTTAACTTCTATTTTTCCTGGTGTTGTAAAAGTAAATAACAGGTGTTCTTACTGAAAATCAATGGTAAATTTACAGACCGTTGGTGAGAAAGGAGGGAAAGATAAAATTACAGGTAGTTTTAATTACACAAGGAATTCTATAAGCAAAATGAAATCACATATCATCATATACAGTAATGATCCAGGTCAGAGCAGTAATTATGACAAATCCTTCTACAACCCCAGTAAAAAGTCTTTTATGAAGTAGTAGGAAGTTAATTCACATTCTGGACAATGGTTCAATGAAATGCTTTCTAGCTCCTCCGACATATGGAATTCCACATGGGCTGCAATCAGATGTTCCCCAAATCATACTTTTTTCTTGCTTAACTCCTTGTCAGTTTAACATAAACAAACACTGAATTCATTAAATTGCATTTTTTAAGCTTTCTAATTGACTGGAACAGCTGAATTAAATCTTCAAATGTATGTTAAAGGCTTAATTTCCAAGACATAAACCACCGTAAGACCTGCAGATTATTAACATTTGAGGTGTTCGACAGAGTACCTTGCCTTGTGTTGTTCTTCATGGTTCTGCAAAATGTAGACTTTTGGAATTTTAATATAAAGTAATTAACAAAACAAAAATCACACTATTTTTGTAATGAAAAACATTACTGACTTGTTTTGGAAACAAGAACCATTTTCTTGTGAGCTCCACAGTTATTTTTCTCCAAACTTATGATACTATCTTCGTTTTCAATTGAATGTCACATGGCTCTACAAACACTCTGTATTTAAGTGCTGTTCATCAGACAGCAGGCATGTCTGTGGTCTTGCACCCACATATGCTGAGTGCAGTCTTGACCCCAGAGAAGGGAATGATGTTCTTTAATCCATTAACATTTCTTCATCTTTGATATTACATGAGAAACTTGCTTCTGGAAGAGTCTAGGCTTTAATCCTTCTCTACTCTTTGATGCATTTTATTATAGAGCAAGAATAGGGGAGGTTGAGGGACTGGTAATATAACATCATCCCTTGGATCATTTTATTCCCTATATGAAAGTAACCATGGCAGCAGCATCACATTAAATAGGGGCACATGTATCTGTTTGATCTGAAGTCCACGCAGCCATGGCATCATGACAGAGATACATATCAGAGATAATGGAGAAGTGAAAGCCTTTAAAGTTCTTCTCACCCCACCTGGAATAAATGTAATGGAGCCCATTTGGAAGAAAACTGCAAATGCAAGACGTTGTGATGATCGTTTCCCACTCTGGGAGGCCCTGAGCAAGGCCGAGGTGGGCCTTGGTTTCTCAACAAAAAGTTGTCCACATCTCTCAAATGAGATAATGGATCTGACCCGGGGACCAGGTGCTTCATCCTGCCAGCGGGTTTATGTGTGAAGTGAGAAGAGAAGAGGAAGTGACGGGAAGTGCCATCAGCAAAACTTTCATGTGGGTTTTATTCCCAGGAAACCACTTCCTCTGTTTGTATGGCTGGATCAGGGATGGGACTGTACGAGGACTCTGACTCTCAGCTAATTTAGCCAAGCCATAAAAGCCATGGCACCCAAAAAAATTAAATGAGGCATTTCTTTCCTTGTTTGTTTATAGGGATTCTGCTGTCACAGAGCTTTTGTTTCATGGGAATTTTCCTCCCCTTGTATTTCCTTTCTTTCTGTCTCCCCCACTTTTTTTTTTTACTTCTATAAAAACTGATTACAGGAATAAATTCTCATGAACAGGGAACTGACACAGGGATTTTCATCAGGGAGGGTCTTGGTAGCAGCATTTTTTACTAAAACTTGGATAAGTGTCACGAGTCCTTAATAAGCACCAAACTCAGTGTTCACATACATGCTCAGGATGAGGGACCAACCAAAGCCAAATAAGTAGTTCTCTGACATAATTCTTTGATCAGGTGAAAATGTGCCAATATCAGTGATCATTAACATCTAACACTGCCTGGAACCATGAGATGTGTTCCTCCCTCTGAGCTCCCTCATGAATGTGTTCATGTGTTTTTCCTTTGGACAGCTGACTCCAATTTCTGAGGACACTGACAACAGAGAGGATCCATTTTGTATTATCAGATTATCACCATTCAGCTTCTTCAGAACAGCACATCCTCCTGATACAACACTCTTTTTTACAAACATGCACTACAGAAAATTTTGACTGTCACCACATCGTGATGAGACAAGGACCACAGAAGCTACAGGAAAAAAAAAATGTATTACAGGTTTTATTTCCTATGTGTAGGCAAAGACACAATGAAGACTACAAGCATATGCTTAACTCAGAGCCTGGGAGTGGTTTCATTGAAATATAAAAGGTTTCATCTTGTTAAACCTTTGCATCTGCCTATAGGCTTTGCTAAGTCAGCACTCAGTGCCTTTTGAAGTTGATGATCCTTATGAGTCCCTTCCAACTTGAGATATTCTGATTCTGTGATTAGAGAGGTAGTGATATTTGTGTACAGCAGAGTGGCAAAATGGAGGCTGGGGTGAGCTGGATCCAAGCACTGATCACTGTTTGGTGAGAAGCTGGTTAGTGTTAGTACATTTTCCATTGAAAGAGAAACCTTGGGTGAAATAGCTCTGTCATCCCCTAACATCTGAGGGCTGTGGAAAGCTGGGAACTGCTGGCTTCCCATGCTGACAGAGCACCCGACCCTGGGCTGGTGACACAGCTCAGCACAAAAAGTGCTGGGAGTGGGAAAAGAGATTGTAGTGGCATGGTATCACCTGCCAGCTTGCAAAAGGGAAATCTAAGCCAAGCTGTGTCCCAGAGCCGAAGGCTGAGCAAAGCTAGCCACCCATAACAGAAGCATCCCAGATAAACACATCTGTGGTTTTTGTTCCTCTGTTAGTTGGCTGTATGCTGCCTGGATGGGCAGACTGCTATAACCTCCACAGAGTTTGCCATATCAGGATCTGGCTTGGGATTAGAAGTAGGACTTTAAGTCAAGCAGCAGTCATTGAGAAACCTATGCTAGGGAAGACATAGGGGCATTGTGAGAGCAGCCACAGCCCTCTTCAGCCAAGAGAGATGAGGAAGGTAACATAGAAATAATGACCAGGGCCTGAAGGTGTGTCAAGCTGCTTGACTTTCTGCTCTGTCCTGTGCCCCCCTTCCTGCTCATAGGATACTCCATGGGGATGCATCTTAGTGAGAGACCAAGCAATAACTGCCAGCATCTCTTTCTGGCAGTTTTAACTTCTATTTCTTTTCAGGTTTATTGCCAGGACAATTACTGCATCCTGAAGCTGCATTTGAACAAGTTCAATTACAAACTGCCTCTTCAGGTATTTTGCAGATCAATCTGATAGCAGACAAATAAGCACAATAGAATGGGATCCTCCATTGGAAGAATAATTGCACTGAAGAGTGGAATATTTTACTTCCCTGAAAATATGCTGGTGTAATGTGGAAGCATAGAACATTTGCTATAGTAAAGCCCAAATCAAAGCGTTTGCTGGTGAGATCAGAGTGGCCCTGGACACAAAGGGTTATGGTGTCACCAAGTCTCCAGCATTGCTATCCCACCCTACTCCCAGCACCATTTGTGTGTGGAGGAAGTGTTCCTCATCCTTGGGACAGCAGAATTTGTTTTTTCTCATTTTCTGGGAGGCCCTGAGCTGGCTCTGATATCTGTGGCCGGAAAAACATCACAGGAAGCCCATGGCTGTGTGTTGAGCATCCAATTGGACCTCTCTGCAGAGGGAGATGGACTCATTCCTTATTTTTCCGCGGTGCACTTGGAGATTGTTTAGTCTGGTGATGCTGTGCAGAGTCACTGATAACATTTGAAGATTAGAAACAAAAGAGTGCCAAGAAGACAGCTCTGACCTTCCCTACCACACGTCAACACTCCCCACAGCAATTCTGCCTGCAGAATGGGTTTGGTTTTGTCACAAAACCCTTCAGGAAATGTGAAGATGCTGAGCCACAGAAAAGATTTAACATCTCTGCTTGCTTGAAGGAGAAAACAGAATTTCACACAACTCTCTGTTTGTGTTATACCTGTAGGGTGGAAGCGTCCTGGGTGAGACTGGCTGGTGGTTTTGCTAAGAAGAAAAGACCCTGCATAATTACACAAATTGGCCCTGACCTCTGGCTCCATTCCATCTCCTGTTACATTGGAGAGGTTTGGATCAGGACCAGCATCACAAACTGAGGTCCCTCCATGCAAAGTGACCATGGAGTTCGTTGTGTTTGTGCCATCTGTAGCCCATCAGATGTTTTGGTGAGAAGATGAATGGTGGGAGCTCTTGCCATTCAAAATGATGTACTGATGTGAATAAGAGGAAAGCCAAGTTAATTTCCTTGTTAGTAAATAATTATTGGTAGCAATTTTATTTCCAAGAGGCACAAGGTGCTTTAGAGGAAAGACAACAGGTATAAAATTCTTAGCCAAAGCTCTTAATATCATGCTTGATTCACCTTCACATAGACAGGTCATTCTCTGCTTTGTAATGAAACTCTGGTTTGGTGTATAGGAAGCAAATGAATACCTATTTTACATCAGTAGGCTCAGCCCAAATCCACCCAAGTCACCAAAACCATCAGTGACCACTTTCTGAAGGGAGGTCCATAATGCAGCCTTCAGGTATATTACATGTTCTGTGTACTGAAGTTCTGTCCTCTCCAAATTATCAAAGGATGCTTTTGTTTTTCTTATGTGTCGGTTCAAACAAACATCTTACGGACTTTAGCACAGAACAAAAATCAGGAAGAATTAAAAGTGAGAGGATAGAGAAAATAATTAGGTTCGAAAGCAAAATCAGTCGAACTCTTTCTCCAGGAATTTTAGCAGCTATAACTCCCAAAATCTCTTCTAAACAGAAAGTGAAACCACCAATGTGCCCCGAAGAATAGATAATAAATGCCTGCAGCTTTGAGTTGTGGAGCATTCTGGGGAGAGGATGACTTCTCTGGCTCATGAAAAGCATGTAGGGTGTCCCAAATGTTTCTACCTTCATTAAGAAACCATATGCCTTGCTGCAGCAGTTTTGTAAAACCGCGAATAAAATGTAATGGGTTCAGCATTTTCATATCATTCTAATTTTCTGAGCTGATATTTGAGATAAAAGACAAAGCCTGCCTTGGTTTCAGTTCAGAGGACGTTCTGTACTATGGCTTCACTTTTCTGAAATGCTGATCAAAGCGGAGCTGTGAAATCTTACTATCCCATTGCTAACTGCACTGTTGACTTTGTGCATACTTCCAAAATCCCTGCTTCCCCTTAGACCTTTCGACCACCTTATTAAAAAAAAAAAAAATAGGATATTTGCATTTGGTGCCGTTCAGTACTTTCTTGCTAGAAACAGTCTTACTAGGGAGCTGAAACATGATTTTCCTGTCCTATAATTAAAAGAATAAACCTTTTCTACGGTACCTCCAAGCTTGCTTTGCTCTGAAACACGTGTGATATCATTTTGCCTACTGCGAGGGATGCAGTTCATTAACCTTGGAGGCACCCCCCCTCATCAAAGAAAGAAGGAAAATGACTTGCAAGTTTTCCCCCCAGATTCTCCGATTATATTAATCCCAGAAGATCTGAACTTCATTTTCTTTCCATCTGGGACAGGAATCCAGCAGGGAGAAGTTCAGGGTACCCAAATGTTTCCATAACTGTCTCAAATATCTTTATGCATTTCAGCTCGGCAGCTGTGTAACCAAGCGCGGGGCACCCTGTCAGGTCCAACTCATTTCCTTTCCCTTTTCCATCTCCAACAGCTTTCCCATTCCCATTCCCATTGCCATTCCCATTCCAATTCCCATTCCATCCCCATTCCCATCCCTTGGTTCTCCTGGGGGCTCTAGTCTGATTGGACTCCTCATCCATTACCTAGTGTCAATTGGGTGGAGGTGCTTCAAGTCATGTTTTTTTTCCCCAAAGCTTTCTCCCTCTGTAATTTAACTTTTAAATAAAGAAAGAGCAGAGATGTGATGGCGGTGGGGTGGCACTGAGTCAGGCACGCTGAAGAAGTGCTTGTCTGTGAATGTGGCTCTCAGGCCACTTCCCGGCAGGGAAGGAACCAACAGGACCAGTAAAACAGAGGGTGGTTTGAGATGAGGCTAAAAGGATTCTGTCGCTCTTGGGATGGTTTGTGCTGTGGCCAAAGGGGTTGCAGACATACTAGAATCTGTAATTTTCATTTCAGCAAGCATGGCACCCTGGGGACACCTGCGTGGATGGGGGTGGTACAGAAGCCCACGTGAATCAGAGCTGGGCAGCACCCATGAGCTGTGTAGGGTCTAATGTTGTTGAGATGGGGCATCATGCGTGGTGGCACCAGCAGCCGGGCACCCAGGGGCCAACACTGCTCTGCTTGTTCTTGCGGTCTCTGAACATCAGCCTTGAAGTCAGCCTTCTCTTCTGAAGGAAAAAATAGCAGTTTTGTCATTCCAAGAAATCCCAGAAGGAAAAATACTGAAAATTTAATGGGTTGGGCTCCGTCCAACTCACTTACTCATGGGAGATAAATGATTTCGTATGCTAATGACCATTCCCTCAAATCTTTGACATTTTCTTACAATGTACTTAAGTACAGTTTGTTTTGCTTTCTGTCTCCACAACAATTACAAAGATTTATATTTTATTGCTCCGGTTCAGTGTGCCAGGACCACACTTCCTTTCCTTTTTAAAGGCGCAGCGATATTGTCTGGTGCGGTACGCAACGGAGCTTTCTGAATAGCTAAAATGAAAATAAACAAGGCTGAACTTATCTTCTGGAAGAGGGCAGACACTTTCTCTAGGCACAGCAAAGCCAATAAAGGCTTCTGGCTCTTTTCTCCTCGACAGATCAGTACACACAGAATCAGCAGCAGTTCATAAGCAAGACAAATCTGTCACCTTTCGCGATAACTTAAAATTAATTCCCTCCTCTAATGTGATTAAGAACAGTTAAAACCTACCACCTTTACAGGCGCTTCTGGTGGTAAGGGCTAATTTCTTCAACCTACTGTTTGGCAAAGGGATGCGTGTGCTCTGTGGAGGTGCGAGCTGAAGGAAGAATGAAGTTCCCTTATAAGCAAGGCACGTTGGTACAAATTAAGGTTGTTCTCCCTGACACCTTTCCCTGACTCCCAGCCCTCAGCATGACTCAGATCCCCTTTGGGAAAGAATGACAGAACAGCTCCAGTTGGCTTTGCCAACCAGGACGCTGGTGCTAAATTCTCATTGCCGGGTGAAGTCTTCAGGGAACAGAGCTGAGGTCACCGTGTTTCAGGCTGGAAACCAGATAGCCCTGGGCTGCAATGGCACTTTGCCCATGACTGGCTCTTCCCATCACCCTGCCTCCACCACATCTGAGCAGCTCAGCATCACCAGAGGGGCTGAGCCCTGCAATGCCCTCTCCTTGCCACTAACCAAACCTCTGCTGTGCTCTTCTTCTTTTATGCCTCTCAAAGCCACGTGCAGCCCCACCAGTGGGGTGGTCAGAGCCATCCTGTTCACCCTGCTGCTCACTGTTGACTGTGGGAGCGATGCAACTCTGCTGCAACACAAATCTGGCAAGGGAAAACGGTGTGCGTGTGAATTGGCTCTGCCCCACAGTTCCAGTCAAAAAAAGGGCTTCTGGCAGTGACCTCATGGCAGGTTGGATCCAGTCTTGTTTGTACAGACAGAGGGAGAATCCACTGATTGTGGCTTTCCTGGGAGCCGTTTGCAGTCCATGAGTAATGTGGACCACAAGATGAAAAAATAAAAAGAAGGCTTAAAAAGGAAAGGAGAAAAGAAGACATTATAATCAGTGTTTTCCACTATGTGCTATGAGCATCTTAAACAGCTCTGTTGCCAGAAGGCACCGTTCAAATAATCTGTAATGGTTTGGAGGAGTCCTGTATAAACTGATGTCCAGAATCACCTCTCTTTTACAGTCCTAACTCATCCACGTGGGTTTCATCAGGACAGTGATGACAATCAGCAGTGTCTGCAGCCCGTGACACAATTTTCCCCACTCATTTAAACAGCTGAAAGCAGTGAATGAGCGCTGGCAACAGCTGGGAAACTTCCACTGCTAGCTACTTTTTTTCCTAAATTCGTAGTTATCCCCTAGCCTAAATATGCACTATTTAGGTGAACAGATGTGTATTGGACATCATATTGACAATAAATCTATTTTTCATGACTTTAATCTTTTTTTAACTTATGATCACTTTCTTATTTTTTTGATTGTAATTGATTTTGATTGCACTCAGACCCAAAAATCCAGATTTGGATTCCCAGCCCTCTCCATAGGCTTCCTGTCTGACCTTGAGAAAGTCTCCCTGTGCTTCCGTTTGTCACTCAGTAAGTTGGAAAGAGGAAATCGTAGCGGGAGATATTCTTTTGTGGGATGTAAAAGGCAGCTTTTTGCCAGAATTCAAATGAGAAAAGTTGCTGATCACTTCCATGGCTGATGAAAGAGGAGAGGGATGCCATGAAGAACGCTGTCGAAACTTAAATGCTTTCCAATGGTGGTGAAGATATTTTGATTTTCTCAGCACATCAGTTTTCTCTGCTGTTTGCCAGCAGCATCTTCCATCTATTCCCTGTGCAGTGCCCAGTGCAGCAGATTTAATCTAGAACCATCTGAAATGTGCAGCCATAATAATGATGTTTTATTTCAAAGCATCTTCACCGTCAGAGTATTTGCCTGAGTATATTCCACTGTGTTTCTGCTAATAATAACAATAATAAAGGATAAATGAAAAACTATCTTCAGCTCATTTTCAGGGCTCATTTGAGCTGTTTTTAGGACAAGGGATTCCCATGGCTGAATTTGCTCCCAGGTGCACTGCAGGCAGAACCCCCAGGCCCCCAGTCCCATGGATTTGACTTGGATGGTGCTGAGAGATTTGACAGGTGATGCTGCAGGACTCGAATGATGTGGCTGCTGCTCCCATTTCCCATCCTCCCTTTAATGAGAGCATGGCCAGGCCACCCGTGTGGACAGTGCTGCCATTTAAAAGAACAATAAAGGCTGAGCTCCTAATCCCGAAGGGAAAACCTACACTGGGAAAGCTTTCCTAAAAATATGGATTATGAAAGTCCATCCACTTCTATTGTGTTGATGAAACATTGTGTTAACTGAGCTTAATCAAATGCACATTATTTGCCTTTGTGGATGAAATTCTCTGGCCCATGTTACCCAGGTCAAACCAGATGATCTAATGGTCCCGTTGGCCTTAGAATTCTCTTAAACAATGAAACATGGGTTTCATTAATGTAGCTAGACATTTGGAAGAGTGAAATGTGAACCGTACATATTCTAATAGCATATCTTTCAGATTTCTGTGGCATCTGCCCATCTTTTTGCCAGACTGCAGTTTGTGGAGCTAAGTAATGCCTGGATCTCTCTTCTGGAAACTAACTCCTCCAGAGCCAGCTGTGCCTGTTGCAGGGCAGATCTGGGTATCTTCTTGCAGACCATTTGCCATCAAAATCTCTGGGGGACTTCATTCTCCATTTCCCCGCAAAATTCCCACTGCTTGTTATATGTATTGCATCAAAAACCCCACCAGTCATCTTCTATGGCAAAGCTTTAAGTTTCTTCCCTCTCTGCACTGACCAGCTTTGACTTCAAGACCTGATGACTCCTGGTACTCCAATCTCAGCATGTCTGCTTGCTTCTAACAAAGTGCTGCTGGCTTCTCCTACGTCCATACCCTCTACAGAACAAGGGAAGGGAAGTGGAAAAGGTGGCTGCAGCTTGGCACATGTAGGGTTAAGCAGGAAGCCGTTCGGCAGTGAGTGCCACAAGCAACAGATGGCAGCAGGGGACATTGCAGCGTCACCTCGGGGCTGCAGGCGGCCACATCCGCATGAATCAGGCAGATTCGTCCAACTCCATCCTCTTCTCACATCCCCTCCTAATGCCTGTGGATGTGCAGAGCCGCTGCGGAGAGCATTCCAGCATCCCAGCGTCGTGCAATTTGTGTGAAAGACCAAGGGAAAAACAAAAAAGCTGCAGAAGGATCTCATTGCAGAAATCCAGCCCCTGCCCAGGCTGTGATTACAGGCAATATCTTCCGTATTTCTCAAAGGGGAGTGATATATCCTTCCCAAGTGAAGCCCTCGGAGACTGTCCTGCTTGTGGCCGCGCTGGGTATGCGATGATGTCATTTCAGAGAAGGACTCAAGGCTTAACTTCAGTCTGGAGGGGACTCAGTTGCTTTGGTGCTTTATAAACTTTGCCTTTCTTTTCTTTTCTTTTTTCTTTTTTTTAATGACATTCAGTATTCACTCAGAGTCGTTTCCAAACCCCATCCCTCACGCCGCTCCCTCCCACTGCTCCCTTTGCTCCCCTGGTCCCCGTTGTCCCATTGGCGCCGAGCACTGGATCCTTACTGGGAAATAAGCAGGTCACGAGGTTTACTGTCAGCCACAGAGACCTCTTTGGCCACCGCATGAATCACCCTGGGGAGAGTCTCATTTTCTGTACCACCTCCCGAAATGTCAGGGAAAAATAAAACCCACTGTGTGACTGCAATGAGGCATATTCTGGTGCTGTTTATTTTGTAGGCATACAGCCACTACCAGCAAGCAGCTTTCGCTATAGGTTCCAAAAATCTCCTTTACCAAGGATATTGTATGTGGAGGAGAACTGCCAGGCTGGAACGTCTGTTTTCCAGGGAATGGGCTTTATTGGCAAGTCTTGGGCAATCCAGAGTCAGATGGCAACCAAGCCTGAATGCAATAGAAAGTCCCCAGGTGCATGGGGTGCTTGTTGTTGCTACACCAGGAGGAATCAGAAGCAAAGCAAATCCCAGATCCGTGTCCCCCACACTCATTAATCTTCTCCTGAAGTCGGAACCATGCCCGCCTTGGCCCCGTGCCCAAAGCCCCTTTTGGCTTATCACTCAGCCAAGGCAGTCAATCAACGCCGGGAGTTTCCATCTCCGAGGATGGGCTGCAGGAAACCCGAATCTGTCACTTCTTTCCTCTGCCTCATTAGATCCTGTGCTTCACAGGATGCTGAAATCAAGGCACCGTGTGCCTGTGGACAGATAAATCAGTTCAGACCACCACTTAATGGAAATCAAACACAGGCGCCTAGGTGTGGGTCTTATATGTTTGCATGCTCCATTCTTCATCAGGCAAGTGTAATAACTCAGACAGTGTTTTACAGAAGCACCAACTAACTTTTTGTAAGGCCTCTTGAGTGCAAGACTTCCGTTGTGAATGCAGCTTGCTGAGTTACAGCTCTGTGGTCTGAACAACAGAACAAGCTTTGAATTGGGACAGCAGCACAAGGCATTTCCCATCTCACCAAAGGATCCCTCAGTGCTTTGACTAATGTGATTCTGCAGCTGAGGGCCCAATTTTTAAAGATAGGACTCAGTATTAGCCACCAAAACCCACCTTCAGCTTTCAAACCAGAGCTGGCCTGATCTCCAGAAATTTAGACACCTTTGGATGTATTTAGTTGATGCTGGTAGGAGGTTGTGAAACTGAGGTTTGTTTGGGTGGACTCAACTTCATCAGTTGAACCCAAATGAAATGATTTTGTTGTACCAGGTTTGAACAAAACATCAACACCAGCAACTTATTTCTGGTGGTGGCCCATAAGGGATGTATAAGAAAACACTAAAAATAGGCAAAATGGGTAATATTTTCCCCTTGAATCCTCTTGTAGCCTCCAAAATTTTTACTTGCATGTGGTTCAGTGTGTTCAGCCTCCTTCTGTTGTCCCGACCTTGGCAGTAGCTGAGGCTCTCTGCACTCCTCTCCATGATTTCAGTGATGTTGCTCCATGTGCTGCTATCGGGAGCAGAGATCTCCACTGCGGTCTCTCCTTGCACCATGAGCTCATCGACACATTTGCACTTATGTTACAGGATTACTTAAACACGGCCCAAAGTTAACCAGCATAGTGTCAGTTCTCACACAGGGGAATGACAATTGTGATAGTAATTTTACAGGTATTTTTCGTCTTCAAGAAGCCAAGACATTTTTAAAGCAGCGACGTCAAGAGGATATTTATTTAAAAAATTTTAACTGAAGGAGCTGGCCGTTTGGACACTTTATGTTTCCTTTTAACTTCAGATCAATTTTTTTTTTGCTCTTTCAGGCCATTTTCTGTGTGAACAGTTGCTGTGTAGCTCCTTCTCCTCTTCCCCATAAATGCTGGGTACCTTACAGACCAATAAGCCACAATTGGGAATGCATTCAGAGACCATTAGTACAGGAAACCGGGTCAAATCCAAAAAAACCATGAACCAGTAAGTTTGAAAACATCGTATGAATGGTCTTTTCATGGCTTTGCTTTCAGGTGGAGTTTGTTTTTGGATTAAAGGAGTTTATTCAGGTATTCACAAATATCCAAGCTCTCTGAACTGGCTGGAATGTGGAAACCTCCAAGTCATAATCAATTGCCTTAAAAGGGATTGGCATGTTCTAACCAGGGAATAGAGGGATGAAAGAGTCATAATTAGGTGACACGCCTTCAAAATGGGATGAAAGACCAAAAACATCCTCAAAGGCACAAGCAAAAACAAAAATCTCAGATCACCTCTCTCTTTATTTGTGATCAAGACTTTCTAAAAGCGCCCATTTCAGATGTTTTGTGCATACTGAAAACCCACATCATTTTTTTTTTCCCCCTTTGCATATTTGGCTGGGAAATTAAAAAAAAACAACACAACTAAGATGTGACAGAGCCTTGTTCTCTCCCATCTTGGGGGCTGTAATAACAGGGACTGCTGTGTCCTGAGTAGAAGAAAATAGCCAGGATGGGAGTTGATGTTTGAGCTGTGATGCTATTCCAGCCATTCAAAAGGTAATAGCTTCAAGGTTCAGGTTTGATACCAGGAAAATTTCTTCTCTGAGAGTGGTGATGCATTGGCACAGTNAAACAACACAACTAAGATGTGACAGAGCCTTGTTCTCTCCCATCTTGGGGGCTGTAATAACAGGGACTGCTGTGTCCTGAGTAGAAGAAAATAGCCAGGATGGGAGTTGATGTTTGAGCTGTGATGCTATTCCAGCCATTCAAAAGGTAATAGCTTCAAGGTTCAGGTTTGATACCAGGAAAATTTCTTCTCTGAGAGTGGTGATGCATTGGCACAGTCTGCCTAGGGAAGTGGGATAGTCACCATCTCTGGAAGTGTTCAGGAGCCTGGAGATGTGGCACTGAGAGATGTGGAAGTGGTAGGGATAAGTTGGGGTCAGACTTGGTGACCTCAGCATTCTTTCCCTACCATTATGATTCTATAATTTCTAGCAAAAAACACGTCCTTCGTTCTTCAGGGTTAACCCAGGTCATGTGCAGAGACACAATTTGCAACAGAGCTGCTAACCATTGTCTCCATGAAGCAGCTGAAAATGGGGGGTAGAATATGTTTGCATGGCTGTGAGCTAAATACGGAGAAGTCTGATCTTTCAGCGTTATTTGGGATCAGCTTATTGCAAAATTCAGCTGCTTCGTGCTGTTGTTAATTGGAGGCTATTGTTTCCCAGCTCAGTGTTAAAAGAAATGTAAGGTTATTGGGAACTGGCAAGTTTCCTGGAAATAAGTGAAACCTTCCTTTCTCATACTGAGCACACTCTGTATGGCACAGTTATGCACATGCATTATAAACAACAAATATACGAGAGGAAAACCTGCATTTTATACATCCTGAAGCACTTGAATTTCTGTGTTCTCTGTATTTAGAGAAAGATTCGGTGTGGCTTTAGACATCCTTCACAATAAAATCCTTTGCCATTCTCATTTTATAGTGGTAAATGTTTGGCACATACTAACAGGTACCTTAACTACTGTTCTTTTTTCCCCTTTTGCAATCCTGACCATCTCCCATCTCACACAGACTTTGCTGAACTTTGTTCCCTGGAAGCACTTTGCATAAACAGTGTCCTTTTCCCTTGTGCAGGTGCACAGCCACACACACAAGAGCTGCAGGATTGAAGCATAACCTTGACATGGGCTTTAAATATGGACTGACACTGACAAGCCAGCAATATTTAGAAGGATGTTCTTGTTGAAATTAATACAACAGAACAGAACTTGAGTTTTCCGTGCAAAAGTTTTGTTCTACAAAATGCTGACTCAAAGTCCATTTTAAACCAGTGATAATTATTATCATGTCAACAGCTTTTGGGGGCAGCTGTCCAACAGTTTTTGATGGAGCAATTTTCCATCCGCACTGGAATGTTGTCTGAATTATGTATGAAACACAGTAATTTGGGAGAAGCTTACAACTTACAAAAAGGTGAGATAAGAAGTGTTGCTTTCCTCATTTCTTTTTAATTAGGGCAATTCATTTTAATTTAATGCCGCAGAAAGTTTCAGTTTTGATTTTCTTCCTTTGACTCATTTGGGTGAAGTAGTCCGTAATATTTAAGAGCATATTATTTTTACATCATGTTACAAGCTCCCAGGGCCAGTGCTGGCATGCAGGGTGGAAACTTGTCCCTTCCACTCCTCTCCATCCTTTGTGGTCGTTTCCATCAGCTTGTTGCTGTTGCAGACAACACTCCTGCCTCTCTTGCTGGGTCTTTTGAAAAGATTTCTCTTGGAGATGCTCTGCTGCACGTTTCCAAGGCTCAGCTGTTGGGCTGTAGTGCTGAGCTTGGACACAAGTGCTGCAAACACAGCTGGTCCTGAAGGAGATGCTCTCCCTCCANACAACACAACTAAGATGTGACAGAGCCTTGTTCTCTCCCATCTTGGGGGCTGTAATAACAGGGACTGCTGTGTCCTGAGTAGAAGAAAATAGCCAGGATGGGAGTTGATGTTTGAGCTGTGATGCTATTCCAGCCATTCAAAAGGTAATAGCTTCAAGGTTCAGGTTTGATACCAGGAAAATTTCTTCTCTGAGAGTGGTGATGCATTGGCACAGTCTGTCTAGGGAAGTGGGATAGTCACCATCTCTGGAAGTGTTCAGGAGCCTGGAGATGTGGCACTGAGAGATGTGGAAGTGGTAGGGATAAGTTGGGGTCAGACTTGGTGACCTCAGCATTCTTTCCCTACCATTATGATTCTATAATTTCTAGCAAAAAACACGTCCTTCGTTCTTCAGGGTTAACCCAGGTCATGTGCAGAGACACAATTTGCAACAGAGCTGCTAACCATTGTCTCCATGAAGCAGCTGAAAATGGGGGGTAGAATATGTTTGCATGGCTGTGAGCTAAATACGGAGAAGTCTGATCTTTCAGCGTTATTTGGGATCAGCTTATTGCAAAATTCAGCTGCTTCGTGCTGTTGTTAATTGGAGGCTATTGTTTCCCAGCTCAGTGTTAAAAGAAATGTAAGGTTATTGGGAACTGGCAAGTTTCCTGGAAATAAGTGAAACCTTCCTTTCTCATACTGAGCACACTCTGTATGGCACAGTTATGCACATGCATTATAAACAACAAATATACGAGAGGAAAACCTGCATTTTATACATCCTGAAGCACTTGAATTTCTGTGTTCTCTGTATTTAGAGAAAGATTCGGTGTGGCTTTAGACATCCTTCACAATAAAATCCTTTGCCATTCTCATTTTATAGTGGTAAATGTTTGGCACATACTAACAGGTACCTTAACTACTGTTCTTTTTTCCCCTTTTGCAATCCTGACCATCTCCCATCTCACACAGACTTTGCTGAACTTTGTTCCCTGGAAGCACTTTGCATAAACAGTGTCCTTTTCCCTTGTGCAGGTGCACAGCCACACACACAAGAGCTGCAGGATTGAAGCATAACCTTGACATGGGCTTTAAATATGGACTGACACTGACAAGCCAGCAATATTTAGAAGGATGTTCTTGTTGAAATTAATACAACAGAACAGAACTTGAGTTTTCCGTGCAAAAGTTTTGTTCTACAAAATGCTGACTCAAAGTCCATTTTAAACCAGTGATAATTATTATCATGTCAACAGCTTTTGGGGGCAGCTGTCCAACAGTTTTTGATGGAGCAATTTTCCATCCGCACTGGAATGTTGTCTGAATTATGTATGAAACACAGTAATTTGGGAGAAGCTTACAACTTACAAAAAGGTGAGATAAGAAGTGTTGCTTTCCTCATTTCTTTTTAATTAGGGCAATTCATTTTAATTTAATGCCGCAGAAAGTTTCAGTTTTGATTTTCTTCCTTTGACTCATTTGGGTGAAGTAGTCCGTAATATTTAAGAGCATATTATTTTTACATCATGTTACAAGCTCCCAGGGCCAGTGCTGGCATGCAGGGTGGAAACTTGTCCCTTCCACTCCTCTCCATCCTTTGTGGTCGTTTCCATCAGCTTGTTGCTGTTGCAGACAACACTCCTGCCTCTCTTGCTGGGTCTTTTGAAAAGATTTCTCTTGGAGATGCTCTGCTGCACGTTTCCAAGGCTCAGCTGTTGGGCTGTAGTGCTGAGCTTGGACACAAGTGCTGCAAACACAGCTGGTCCTGAAGGAGATGCTCTCCCTCCAGAGCTGCTGTCACAGCCACAACAACCATGCATACACTGTCTTGTTGCTTGTCCCCCTTCTACCTGCACCACCACCTTCATCATGGGGCAGGGTCCTACTTTCTGTATCTGCTATTTATCTATCAACTTGCTTCTGCTTTACCACTGGGTTTTCCACACTGTGGGAATTGTGTGTTGTGCAGCGTGCATACTCCCAAAATATTCAGCTATCCAGAGACAAGCTGGAAGAGGATAAATTCTCAAGTCTTTTCGCTAGTGATGAAACCTTTCCATACTCTGCCCTGACCTCTTTGCTGTCTTTTAGTCTTTTTCCCTCTTTATTTTTTTCCCAATTTTCTGGGGAAAGCATCTAGCTTTCTGTCCAACCTGTCAGCGACTCGCCAGCTTTCACAGCCCCATATATTAACCGCTGAGATCACAGCTGTGTTGAAAAGTCTGGGCTCTGTTTGGAGGCTGACCATTTCTGATTTTCGTGTGCTGCTAAGTTTAGGAAATGCCTTGCTCAGCCCTTCTAGCCTTGCTGTTACTTCCTTCGCGGGTCAGCCGGCCAATACCACTCTGCCCAGGGAGGTGTGCGTGTTGGCATTTCCTGCTGCACAGGAAGCTCTTATTTCTGAAGCTCTTTTGCTCTCCCAGGAGCTCCAGTTTTGGGTGTTGTCACTGTGTTCTGGGGTAATTTTGATTCTCTAACAGCGAGGTGAATTGTCCGGTTGTACAAAGAACTTATTCAAGATAAAAACACCGTGCTTAAATAGCAGCTTAGGTTGGATTAGGGAATAGATGGTGAAAAACAAAGGAGTGCATTTTGTCTCAGGAGGAAATAAAAATAAATTTGGGTGAAGGCTGACTGTGCATTGAGGCTGCTCTGTTGGCTTTTACATACCAATAGAGGCTGTGCTAGTCTTTGAATGCGGGGGTTGAACTTGTTCTCATTTCAAGAAGAAGTGGCAAAAGCAATCATGCTTCATGAAACAGAAAACTAGAAAACCATCTAAACCTGAAGGGTTGAACAGCCATCTTCCAGGGGCTTGCAGTACCCAGGTAGCTGCAGGAGATTTGAATGAAGCAAAAGAAGGCTACAAGATGCGATGGAAAATGTTCTGACGTGAGGCTGCCAACAGCTTTACAATAGCAGGTCAGCGAGCAGTTGGCTTTTGTGATTATGTCAGAATAAAAAAACATAATCAAAGGAAGAATAAGACTCTAAATCGCTTAAACTGGGAGGAGAAGAAGGATTTCTTATAACTAAAGACTGATCTGGATCTGAATAAAAATGAAGTGAGTAGATGAAGAAATAAGACAAAAAGCAGTTAACCCCCTTTGATGACAGACTTGCTTTAACTGCTGAGGAAGAGTGAAAAAAGGGCGTTATCGATTGAAAACAGTTCCATTTGAGGGAGTTAGTCCTCACCTTTTCTGCCCTGTAACAACATGGCTAGCAGTGGAGCTTCCCATCTATCATCTCATCTCAATAAATCATAACCAATCTCAAGACTGGGCTATAGGGAATGCCAGCCCCTTGTGATCAGCACTGCAGCCATAAAAGTAAATGAATAACTGCATGGCTTATGAGTGAATGATGGCATGGTTTGTGCATGCATCCTTTTCTGGTACCACTGCATGGGGTGCAAAGGCAGCTGGAGCTGTTTGCAGATGTATGGATATCTCAGATATCTTGCAGAAAGTTGCTGAAGCAAATGAGTGCGGGATCCTTGAAGCTGGAAAGAGAAGGGAGCTCAGCAAATGGTGAATACACTTCTTGTCTGATCAGAGCTGCGTCCTTCCCCGCTCCAGATGTAAATTAGTGTGCAAAGTTCCAGCAAATGGGTGTGCAAACAGCAGGAGACATCTGTAATGTGAAAATAGCTGTACAGTTACCTACAGGGCCATTGTGCATTCAATCCACTGCGTTAGCTGGGCAGACGGAGTAATTATATGCACTGATATGGAGAACCAGCTATGCAAGCAGGGTTTTTCTTTTAATGCAGACCAATGGCTTCCTGTTTTGGAAATCTTGCGTCTTCAGTGCACAAATGCATAGTTTTGTGTGTGCATAATTTGTGGCTGTAATTTTAGAGGCTCATTAAATAACTTGGCTGTGGAAATCAAATTGCCTTTCATCAAAATCCAGCAAGAGCTGAACTAGTTCTGTCCATCACAGCAGCCCTTCTGGTCTTCGTTATGTGGCTGAAAAGTACAAATGCAAATGGGGCTCCTGTAGCACTGGAGGGAGAGGCAGGGACTGGAGTACAGGGAATGGTGCTGCCAGCTGAATTTCAATAGTAAGCTGGGTGTCTTGGGAGAAATCAGGGCTTCCCTGTTTTTCTGCTGGGGTAAGAAAACCAGAGCAAACTCTGGGTAGTAGGTCTGCACGGTGCTAAACAATCCCATCTAACATCCCCATGAGCCCCTGTGGTGCCCCGTGCTGATCAGTACCCAACAGCATCATCCAATGTAGAGTGGTGAAGGTTATTTAGCTTAGGTTTTTTTTTTTGTTTTTTTTTTTTTTCATTAAGTACAATAGTTCTGTCTTTTAAATAAACACACTGCTCCCTGTTAGTTATATTCATACCGATATGAAAGGAAATGTGAAGCTGGAGGGGGTGCTTTCCCAGTCCTACAGAAGTTTTCCATGGTTTGTATCCCAAATTCTTGCAGCCAAAATCTTGGATGATTTCTTGGGTTTTATCTCTGTTCTGCCCTCAAAACCAGCAGTGCACAACCTCCTTCCCTCCAGTGACCTCCCTTGTGTAACGATGTTTGCTGGGAGAGAGTGGGTTCAAAGATGCATTGGAAAAGAAAGAAAAACAAGAAGTGATTTCAAAAGGCCCTATACCTAAAAGAAAAGTTTAAAAAAGGGAGACAAATAAAGAGATAAGACAGATGCTGTTTCCTGTGGAATGGGAGACGGCTCTTTGGCAGCTGATGAAGAAGAGGTGGGATTCCCCCTTCCTCTGATCCCTTCCATTTGGGGTTTCAGGTGTCTTCTTCAGAAACCCAAAGGTCACACAGGGGACAATCTGCTCACCAGAAGGGCCATCGGGCTGCCAACATGTCAGCAATTCAAAGACCGCTGACAGAGATAAGAATGCAGGAGAGGTGTAACTTAAGTGTCATCTTATAGCTACTGGGAGCTCAGATACACTTCAAAGGCGGAGGCAGCCGCTCCGTGAGCAGGGACAAAACAGGCTGGGAAGTGCAGTTGGGACTTATCGTGTTCCACCACGAAAGTGTGAAAAAGGGCAGGAGGGGCTCTCGTGCTGCAAGGTAAATGGCAATGGCTCAAAGAGCTCCTCCAGTGCTTAGTAAATCTCTGTTAAAAACCTTGTGAGGGTTACATGCCCAGCTTGCCAAGGCACGGCATCGCAAATCCTCATTACAAAAGATGAAGTGCACCAAGGGAGGCGGCCAAGAAATATTCAAGACTGGGTAGGAGCTCACCAGGGTGCCTTCTTCCATCAGTACCAGCAGGCTGAATGCAGAGGTCATTCCTTGTCTCCCTGATGAGACATTGCAGCTGACAGCATTATGGAGGTGCAGGACAAGACAGATTGTTCTTGCTGGTGGCAGTCCACTAGCCTTTAAGTCAGAGGAATGCTATCTCCTGTCACCACGTGCCTGAAGTCTTAACTTATTCCTGTCTCTTTTTTTTTTTTTTGTTTTCTTCATTTTCTTATGAGTGCCAACTACACCCCTCAGCATCCGCACACTACCCCTGGATCCTTCCAAATAGCAAAGGAAGCAGAAATGGCTCCAAGCTTTTATCTATGCTTTCAAAAGGATGCAAATCAGGAAACTCAACCTTAAAAGCATGGGTTGGAAAGAGCATCCTCCCCATTGCAAAACATTTCACCTTTAATATATTCGAACCAGCCTACGAGACCACTTCTCTTGCCAAGACAACTTTTCCTCATTAACTGTTGGGTTCCAGAAACCTCTTGGCTTTCTCTGAACTTTTCAGCACCAAAGCAGAATACTAATGTCCAGATCACATAGATGAGGAATTAAATCATGTTTCAACAGCTTGGCAGATGCTAAGTGGCCATAAGAGGGGGAGAACCCTAGGAAAAAAACATCACTGCAGTGTGAAAGCAACCTGCAAAGGGAAAATCCTCATGCATGCCTTCAAGCACAGGTTGAGTTTACACCTGCCCCTGCCCCCATCAGTTTTAATTTACGTTGATGCTCTCAACTGGGAACTGTGCTGATTACCAAGGCCCAAGATCTTTTCCTGTGGGATCTAGGTGGGATTGCTAATCATTGCCCTGGTTTGGGGGTGATATTTGATTGCTGGTGATGGGAGTGAGGTCAGACCCGGGCTTCTCATTACTGTGTGCTCAGGCGTGCTACGAAAATGGAGAGGAAGCACTCTTCCCATCCTGCTAGTAATCTATCCATGCTGGTACATACATGTCACCTTGAATTTTACTTCTTTGGTATGAGAGGTAGGGTGCAGGAGGAAGGGCCTGGGGAAACCAATGACTAAAACATCGTTTCTAACTCCATAATAAGATACCTCTGTGAGTTACTTAACCTTGCTGATGGACCTTTAGTAAATACCTATACACAGATGAAGACGTACACTTTGAGCAGCTAATCCTAAACATCTGGGCAGAGCTTCAGTGCCTCAGTTTCCCCACTGGGAAAAATAAGCCAATAATGTCAATTAGTGATGAGGAGGTGCTATGTAAATGCTGTGAAGGCTGTGCTGGAGGAGGGAGCCTGGGGAAAGGGGCAGGACAGGGCAGGAAGCTGTGGGAAGCCTGAATTTAATCTGCTCCGTCTGTGAGTCAGAGACCAAAATCTTCACATCTTCCATGGCTTTTGCACTGTTGCCACGTTGGCCCTCATCTCTTTGACACACGTGAATGGATTCGTATTGGTTTTCCCAAGCCAGAGTTATGGCTGTACCCAGCAACGCAGCTCCTCCTGGACCCCACTTACCAGCTCTTGCTGGGAGGATACAAAGAGTGAGCTTAAAGGAGAGCAACACATAAACTAAGCCCGTGTAAGCAAGTTGAAAATTAAAATGCCCTCATTCACAAGAAACCTTTGCATCTGTCTCTCTCTCTCTCTTTTTTTTTTTAATCTAATTTTGCAACTGTAAAAATGTGGTGGAAATGAGACTCTGGCACAATGACAGGCACAGTCCCTCCGATACGAAGCTGAGAATGTCTGCAACAAGTACAAGTCTATAAATCTCAGCATGTCTCTCCTAATTACTCCAACAGGAAAGCATTTAATTATGCAATCAGGAGACCCTATTCGAGACAGGCGCGCACGTACCCCCAGCACTAACCTTAACCTGGTTATCTCGCTTTGTTTCTGGACTAGTTAAATATAGCTGCAGACAGACGGGCCAGTCTGAGCAGACAGAGAGTGCTCTGTGTGGGAACGTAACCTGGTGGTGAACCTGTGCGATTGCTGTCCCCCTCTGCCTGCCTGCAGCTCCATCCTGCAGACTGCTTCTTCTGATCAGATGCAATTTGTCAATTTGCTGCCATTTCCCATGCTGATTTGCCCAATAAAAAGCCAACATACGCTTTTCAACCTTGCCTATAGCCTTGATCCCATCTAAACAAGAACATACATCTCAGTTTGGCCCCTTGTTTTTAAGAGGAAAGACATCGTGGACACGGAGTTCTCAGCTCCACCTGGGTTCTTGCAGCTCCCCTATGGGCTGTGCTGCTGGCTCACAGAGGCACATCTTATGTGGCCCTCCTGGGAGCCCATCTCTGGGTCTTTTATGACTCTGTTTTTAGCACTGGTTCAAAACGTCCCATTACCCTCAGCGTAGCCCTGCACATGCACAAGAAAATTCTCACTCACTATGCCTTGCTCCTACAAAACACCCATGTTCCCTCATTTGTAGGGGCACCCCTACATATACTTTGCTCAATTAAGCTGGCAGTTACATTCAGTATTGTGTTTAAGCGTGCTTAACGACCTAAAAATAAAAGAGGAGTGAGGATAGAATCGCTAGAAGGAATTATTCCTGTTTAGCGTTGCCCCTTCTGCTCATTTCCCTCCTTCCCTCCCCATCAGCCCCACACACATCTGGTTCCAGTGGAGGATGCATCTATCAGTTGTATTTGATCATATGGGTAACTTCTTGAGATTGTTACTACATTTTTAAATTAACAAAGCAAACAGTGAAAATCAGAGGCTTTGGCAGGGGACAAAGGAACCGCATCTCTCCCTGCTCTTTGCTTCATGTCATAACAAAGCGCCGGGCCAGATAATTAAGATAGTTTCTAAATATGTCCCCATGGTAGTTGCCAGGGTATCTGTCTCCCTGAACATGCACATAAGTGTATCTGCAAGCGTTGCTTCGGTGCTTTATTCCACAATAAAATGGTATTCTTTTAAACCAGCACATCAGCAACAAACACTGTTTTGCACTTAAGAAAGATGGGGAGTATTTTCTCTTCCTTAGTAAATGAGATATTACTATAAATGAACATTGGGAGTTTCTATGGGTGCACTGACTTCCCACTGGAGCCAGTGGAACTCCCTCAAATTCTGCAGCCTTCACAGCTACCCCTATCCCCACGGCCCATTCTGTAACATATCACATACAGCACACTTTTTTTAGAAGCTATTTCCAAATTCTTGTTGACAATGACAGAAAGCAGGAGAACCATTTTTTTAATAGACGTGCACAGAACTGTAACATCCTTTGTATCGGAGTGAAACCTAATTAACTTGAACCTTCCTTGATGAGTTGAATATGTCATACCATGGCCATTTAATATCATCTCTTAGGAATTTACTATGAGTGTACTGTCTCACTATTTTTCACTCAGGTTGTTAATTGAAGAAACTAGGACGTGTTGAACACACATTTGTAGGTGAAAAATTAATTTCCCACTGCCATTTGCTACTCAAAGGGAGGGAAAATGAGGATCATTACCCAATGACACCAGCAGAGCTGGCATCACCACGTACAGAAGGATGCAGCACATGCAGGAGATAAGATAACAAACATTTCTACTGTATGCTTTCCCAGTCAGGCTCACAGTTGCCATTGGGAAGACTTACACAGACCGATGTTGCCTTTTTTTAATGCCCAGTATCCATTTCTTCCTGATCCATCTTCTGTCTGCATGGTTTAACTGCTCCATTGTGGCTTTCAGAGTACGTGTCTCACTGTATTATTTTAATGATCTTCTGACTGAGTCAGACTGCAAGAATCCCATAAACTTCAGCGACGCCGTGGGTGATGCAAATGGGCACAGATCTGTTATGGCTCCCAGGAGAAGGCAAACAGCTTCAAGATTTGACCTGCAGAAACCTGGCAATGCATTGAGCTGCATCCTACAAGCCCAGGCATTGAGGAAGCACCACTGAGAGGTGGTAGGTGGATTCTAAGGGCTTTTCTAGCTTGACCAAGGCCATTCCTTCTGGAAAACCCAAGCCATTCTATGACCCCATGATTCTAAAAGTGTTAAAGGAGAGCTCTGCCAGGGTGCAGCAGAAACACCAGGAGGCAGGAGTGATAGGACAGCCAGTCCAAACATGTTTGCAGTCAGCTGGACTGCTCAGATGTGGAGATGTATGTTACATAAATGGCCTGAGTCAACCCAGAAAAGAAAACACTTTCCATAAGGGACTGGAGGGAGGAAAAACAACTTCACCTGCTGCTCTTACATCAGGAACTGCATGGTGAAAGAGCAGGTAAAAGAAGAACTGGGGTTGGAGGCTTTGCAGCAGGTTCATTTGGGATGCTCCCGACCAGTGATGGTGTTGCAAAAGCTCTCCCAGTGCTCAAGCAATAGCTGCTCATCTGCAGACATGTGCTCGTGAGAGCCAGCATCATGTCAACAGCATCAGCTGTAGTGCCTGGCATAGTGTTATTTCACAGACTTATCTAATGCCTGTAATGAGCAGCCCTGCAACATCTGTTTTAAACTGCTTCTTTCCCCCTCCCCTCCAGATAATTAGAGATGCTGGAGATGTGGGGAGCCTGCAGGATTCAGGCTGAAGCACTGGGGTTCACATAGCCCAGGTGATTTGGGCCTGTGAGCAGTCCACATGCACGTATTTGTGGTGGTGGCAGTCCCAGGGGATGTGGGGAGGGTGAGTAGCACTCTCTGGATGGATGCCATGGGACAAGAACACGGAGGGGACACTTCCACCTTGTCCTGCCCCTCATGGAACTGAATCTTATGGGTTAGTGATGGGACATGGAAAGTCTGACTTTATAATTTCTGGTGAGGTCTATGCAGACAAATCCTGGTGCATGTGGGACGCGGTGCTGGAAGCACAGCTGCTTGCATCAGACAGGGATTGAGCAGAGCTTGTGTTCAGTTTTGGGCTGAGGCACCTCAATCACTGCAGAGACAGCAGGCAGGCTTTAAACACAGCCCGGTGGGGATTTAGTGCTTACTACCAGTTCGACATTTGGGAGGCAGTGGAGTGCAGTGCTGACGTTGCATGCCTGATGTAATACTGCCTGGTTTGTACAGACACAGCTGAAGGCTAAGCTGAGCC
The DNA here is from genome assembly GCA_013399175.1 of Odontophorus gujanensis. Taxonomy (NCBI): domain Eukaryota; kingdom Metazoa; phylum Chordata; class Aves; order Galliformes; family Odontophoridae; genus Odontophorus; species Odontophorus gujanensis. The sequence goes on from VXAB01001567.1 coordinate 45,999, forward strand.
TATTATTTATGCATTTGTATTAGTAGTAATTTTGCCTTTTTCCTAAATTCATCCTAAAGGACTGAAAGAGAAAGATATAAGTAACACATTTTCACATGTTCCTTTCTAGTGAATTACTTGGCCTGACATTGGAAATGAATTATTTTCCATTGTGCCAGTGACCCCTGTTGTGTGTTCTATTAACACCACATGTTAAACTTTTATATTTTTAGTAAACCATGACCTTGTACATTCTCTGTCATTTCCCACTGGCATAAGTACAGCACATATGGTATGAAAGCTAACGGTTTTCATTTGTATACAGTACTTTTATGTCTTAGGCTCATACAAAAGCACACAGGTCATGGTAATCAGGGCATCCTAGGATTTTACCAGTTACAAACAGTCACAACAAAGTGTATGTGTTTTCAAAAAAACATATTTTTGGCATAATGCTCTCTTATGTGTTGTGCAAATCCAGATGAAAATGGGATCTTGAAAGGCTGTGTTAAAGTTTTTGATCGTGCTAATCCAAACAACTGTCTCCAACACATGCAAAAGCTGAAGGAAGTCTATAAAATGTCAGGTTTGTCCTAAATATCTGCAGAACAAATGTGGCTCAGAAACACGACCAAGTCTGCAGAACTCTTAAGATAAAAGATGATGTCACATAGGTCCAATATATTATTTCATCAAATGGTAACATTGTTCTAGACATCTAAAAATTAGGGATGATTTATGAATAGAGCCCACGGTATGGAAGAAAGAATAATTCCTTCCAGTTGCCCAAATATTTCTTTCCCCCACCCCCATTTTTTCTTATTTAGCCTGGACTCTAGATGTGAGCATCATGCACAGTGGTGTGCTTTCACAACACATGCTTGCTCGCACAGAAATGTGGTTACATGTGTGAACATTGACCTATGTGGTCGTTTGTGCCTTCCCACTGATCCCCAGCCTGCTCTGTGTGCACTTTTCTGTACTGATCCATCTCCTTTTCTGGGCTGATCTCAGCTATCTGAGTCATTTTGGTTTCCAATGAGAACTCATGTTAATAAAAAAGATTAAAAATAGTTTGAGGTTATCCTCAGTTATTTTGCTGAACCTGAGGTCAGGACACGTGGCAGCATCCAACACCGAGAGCACGATGTATCTCCATGACTGAACATTCATTGACAGTGAATGAAGCAGAGGAGGAAGACCAGAATTTGGATAATTTACCCCATTCCTCAATGAGCTTTGGTGATTCCTTCATCAGTATATTTCAAAGCCATGCCCTTTTTGGTGAGTTTGACATTGGTATGTCGAACATCTTCCATAGTGGAGCTGTCTCTCTTTGAGATGCTACCAGCTATTCATTTTCCCCTGTTTTCCATCCATTACCTGCAAGTTGGCTGCTTCACTCAGTTCCTCTTGACCGTTGGTGAAGGATCTCATTGTTCCCTTCATCCCATGCCCCTGAGATGCTGCCTCAGACTTCCTTGCTGGCGGCTTTACCTTACAACAGGACACAACCATGTTTGCGATGTAACACCATGTCTGCCAGGACAAGCTTCCAATGTTTGGCTTGGGATCATCCAGGTTTGGATTTCATGTCTGACAAATAATTATTGGCTCGACAGTCCCACAGGGATTGTCTGTTGCTGTCTTCTCCTTGTGCTGTGGTTATTGGGTAGTGATTGAGGGTTACTAACATTAAACAGTACTCTCTGATAACAAAACATTAAAACAAACCTACATTTATAGTTGTCCTATGTGGTGGGGCTTTTTTCTTTGAATTTCCTTTTGGAATTTTACCTGCATTTGTGTTCAAAGCTCTCCTAGTGCTCAGGTCAGAATAGCATTTATTCCCCATTCAGTGCAGAGGATCAGTTAGGCAGGGAGTAAAGGTGGCACAGAACTGTGCCTTGTATACTCATGGTTTTGATCCATGGGGACTGACCTGTCCTATACTATCAGGACTGCCCTGGTTTAGAGATGTCCAGTAATCTGTGGGTTCACCTTGAAATCCTTTTATCACTTCACATTTTTTCTTCTGATTTGACTAAAAAACAGCAGTGAGAAATGGGAAAACCCATTATGATGACTTGATATACTGATGGGGATAAGCAGAAAAATGAATCATCTAATGAATCTGAATTATGAATATAATATAAAAGAAATGCTAAGCAATATGGAGATTCTAGCTTCTCTTCTGTGTAATGACAAGGAAACTGACTCTGCTTATCTGACTGGCTGGGAAGTGTGACTGGTTGGGAAGTGTGACCTGTCAGGGACAGGGAGAAATCTCCCATCAGCAGAGATAGTGGAAAGGAAGGCAGAGAGAAAACAGACTGGAAATGATAGAGAAATTGAAAGAGGAAATATAGGAAAGAAAGAAAGAGAGGAAAAAAACCAAAAACCAAAAACCGATAGAGATTACAGAGGGAAAAAAAAACAAGGAGGAAATAAGATGCCACCATGGGCTCAGTGATGACCCTGGGGATGGCACTGCCAGCCCATCGCCTCATGGTTGTGGGTCCTCTCCAAGGGCAGCTCTCTGGCTGTTGGTGAGTGTGCCCCAAATGACACAAACCACACCAGAACTTGACGAAGAACAGATCATCAAGTCAGACAGACACTGGCTGGTTTTTCCACTGTAGCTCTCCCCCTGCTGTTATTTATATACCGTTTCACTTGCTTACATGTAACTTAAAACTGGCCCAATGTCAGCAGCCCAATCCATTGGCAGGCCAATTAGCCTGGAGTAGCCCTCGCTTGCTTTCTGTCTTTCTTTTTCTCTCTCTCTCTCTTCTCTTTGGCGTGCAGGAATAAGGCTGACTACTGTTAGGCAATCCAGGTCTTGGCTGAGTAAAGACTGCATGCCAGTTCAGTGGCTGAATATGGACCCTGTTTATTTTTTCACAGTGGCAGTTTTCAAGGGTTGAAATAGTTGTTAAAATTAGCTTGAAGAATTTAAGCCACAGAAAGGCCCTTTCACCTTATTCTTCAAAAAACCAGTTGTTACACTGTCCCCTTCCAACCAACCTCAAAGCCTCAATTTCCATTTGGGAACAAAATTGCCACCCTCAGTCCCTATAGCGGTGCTCAGGCAGGTTTTGATAGGATTGGGCTCATCTCTTCATGTCCAAACAGCACCTGCCGGGAGGATAGCAACAAAACCCATCCTCTGAAAGGGCTGAGCAAACCGAGAAGCAATCAGAGAGAACAACATTCTCTTGTGCTGCTCATGGAGGATGCCAAGCAGATAACAAATCTCTGCCTCGTCACAAGCAGAGGTAAACATCCCACTCAGGACTGACAGCTTTTGACATCCTGGGCTCTGTGCAGTGTCAGGATGGAGGGAAGTGGAGCTTTCTGACAGCTCCACATGATGCCTGGCAGATCCCCTTCCCATGGGTGGAAAGAAAAAGGGATTCGCTAGTAATTTGCCAGCCTTAAAATGGGAACCTTAATACCTGCTCATAGCTCTCTTACATCTCTCCATACAAATTTCTTGTTGAGCTTACACTGTGACAGAGGGTTTCGCTTTCTATTGGGCTGTTTGCTTTATTTTGGAAACGGAGCGACTGATAAGCAGTCTGAAAATGCAAAGGTTTGGTTCAGTTCCTCCAAAGTTGCTTATTTAAATTCAAGCCAAGGTCTCTTGAGTCAGCAAAACTCAGCGGGAGCTCTCATAAAAATAGGGTCTCTTTTGAAAATTCACATGCTTCCTGTTTGTGCAAACACTGTGAGAACTGGTGTTCCCATGGCATGTCTGCGCTGGAACCAGGAAGTAGACGGGGAATTTGGGAAAAAAAAAAAAAGAAATAATTGCTAAATTAAAAAAAAAAAAAGGATAATCATATATTTCTTCTTCCCTTTCTAGCTGAAAGAAAGTTTTGTTTAGTTTATCAGCCCGTCAGAATCAACTGACCTTGATCAGCAGCTGGTTATGCACTGCTCCAATTCAACCTGCTGCAAGCCGCTTTGGGAAGCTGTGTTAATGTTAATAACAACATTCTAATGCAGTTTATGACTTTCTCTGTGAGCTTGGAGCAAATCCTACTGTGAGAGGGGATGCATTGCATCAGGGGATGACTGCTCTCCAGCAAGAGCTGGGCCATGTTGTCAGAACACAGGCTTCATCCCCACTTGCTCACGCATGGAGATCAGCACTAAAAGCTCACCCTGCATGCATTAGTCTTCTCACTGACTTTCCAGCCCATTCTGGCACTTGGTTCCCATGTGAGCAATGGCAAAAGTTGTGCACAAGTGCTTCTGGCAGATGCTGGAGAAGGAGTCAGCAATCATGGAATTAGTTTTGAGGCAAATGGGAGAACCTCCTGGCACTTTTCTTTGCACTCAGAACAAGATTTTCTGAGAGTTTTAACAGCCTGGCAAAATTCGGGGAAGAATTAGAAGACTTGCTGGGAAGTGCACTGGTTTCAATTTTAGAGGGCAGATTCTGATGTAAAACCCAAAGTAACTGCACTCAGACAAGTTTCTCCTGACCTACTTGAGCATAATTAACAATCTCTGGTCATTTTTCCACTGTCATTAATCCAGACAATTGATTATCAAGTCTGAACAAACATATAAACCTCAGAGCACTTATTGTGAATACGGATGAGTATTTACGAGTACTGTTATTTATTTACTTTAATATTTTTCTTCAATTTTCACTATGACCACAGTCAAATTTATGCTTGTTGGTCTGTCCTCTTAGTTCTGAGAATAAATATTTTGATCAATTATGTTTATAAGAAGAAAAGCATTTATGTTTTGGCAAGATGACCCTGGGCAAATTATTAGCTGCTGTTGTTGTTTAGAGCACAGATAAAGAAAATATGTCCAGTTTAAAGCTCCAAGGCCTCTGAACACATCCATCTTCTTCTTATTTTTTTCTTCCCAAATGTTGATTCTTCCTAGAAGTTTTCCTAAATTACGTCACTGAGAGACTGTACATAGACTGCACTTCTATTTCTCATTCTGAGAGGGAATTCCCCCAAAAGGGACATCACTGAACAGTAGGAATATACAAATGGTGACTTTCCTGACATTAACACGTGCAGAGCTGCAATTTTATGAGTGCCGTGGGGATGGTGAAGGTGTTGTGCAGCAGCTCAGCCCTTTGGCAGAGCAAGAGATGGTGTGAGAGGGAAGGAGAGGGCTGCTGAGTTACAGGATCATGGATTTTCCATGATTTTCAGTTACCTGCAGCTCTCACTTCACACTTACCCGTTTCAGTTATCACTTTTTGCTGTCACCCATGAGGGGTTCACTTCTCTTCCCAAAGGTCTTGCAGAGTCCAGAGCAGCAGAGATTCCTCCCTCGGAGAATGTGGAAAGGTTGCGGTGGTGATGGATACCTACCATGACACTCAATGACACTTTGAAATAAATGGACTGATACTGATGGAAGTTGGCACAGAGCCACTTCTGCTGCTTTCTCAGCCTCCCTAGAAACCCTCTGCTCATTTTGGTGGCCAGATTTTGATGACTGAGTCCTTTGCTCCCGCTTTCAGGGCTGAGAAGGAGAGGTTGGGTTTATTCGGCAGATTTTCTTTTGGGTCACCCAGTGCAACCCAACCCTGGGGGAATGAACTGCCCATATATTGACCCCTTAATGGCTCATCTGCACCCTGGGTGCCTGCATGGGGGTAGATATGACACTGAAATAACAGTAATTGCTGCTAACTGAGAGCAACAGCTGACAGCCAGATGTGAAGTGCCTAAAATGCTTTGGTGACAACTAAACCTAGTGTCAAGACCATATCTATAATATTTTCCCCATCCTTAGTACCATCTTTCTCCTCTCCTTGTCATCAGGCTTAACCAGGCCTCACTGGCCCGTGTGCTTGTGTTGGCATATACAGCTCTGACAACAGCCACAAAATTTCTACCTCTCTAACAGGAAATTGGTGAGATGCAACCTCTGAATTTGTCAGTATGAGCATTCCCAGTTCTGTTCCCTTGCTTGTCTTCCAAATCCAACATGAACAAAATATTTTGGAACTCTGTAATCCTCCCAGCTATGACATTTGCCACAAAACACCCCTTTTTCAGTCTGATTTCAAGTCCACTAAACCCTGTGGCAAAGAGTGCCATCCATCTAGGGACTCTCTGGGATTAGAAATCTCTAAAATGGGAATGAACTTTTGCTACATGAGGGTTCAACTCTCCTCCTACTGAAATCCCATGAGGAGCTGGATCAGATGCATTTAATCACAGAACAAACCTCAGGCAGTCAGTTGTTTCACTAGCGGAGTCCAAAGAAGTAAAGTTTGCAGTGGATAAGTGAGCAGATGTGTTGCAAGTAAAGTTGTCTTCCTACTTTACCCATTGACCCATGAGAAAAGCTATGGATATCTCAGGCCAAAATGGCCCACGACAACAGAAAAGTGGGAGGAAGATTTGGAGAATTTGACTTTCAATATGACCTGAACTTCAGGTGTTTATTGAGCAAAATTTCTAAGGTTTAACAACATCCGCTTTTCCCAATAGCAGGAAAAAGAGGAAATCAGTATCTTCACATTTAATTACTTGGATGATCAATCTGACAGATGTCACTTTTGGCTCCCAGCTGAACACATTTCACAGTGCAAACTTGTGAGTGACAGACAGACATTGTAACCCTGCAATTCATTCCCAGAGCTCTGCAAATTGTCAGAGGGAATGAGCACACAGTGAGTAGTTAGCCATGCTGGTTTGATAAATGCTGCTAATAACACCCTGCATGTATGGATGGGTTTCACGTTCTCCAACCACACCACATACCGCCTTTCATGACATATGTTCTGAATAAAACCAACCTCCTTTTGCTCCTAGAAGGATGTCATTAGGAGAGGTAGAAAGCACCAATATCCAGGCCAATGCTCTGCTGTAAGGTCATGTGGTAAAGCCCTCATTAGGACAATAAGCTTTTTCTCCTGTCTCTACATGATGTTTAGTCAAGAGATTTCCCGGGTTTGAGGTTTAAAATAATCTTAGCTCACCAAGCCCAAGACTTTACAATTGATTGTTTTGTCTCCATTCTTCATACCTTTGCTTCAAGAAATGTCCTACATTGCCAGAAGAGAAATGTTCACCCTATGCTCACCACCACCTCCTGTTCCAAACCACAAAGGGAGTCTCAGATGTTCTCTGACATGGGCAGAGCATGAGACCATGGTACCTCTTGGAGCACGGTAATCAGTTGTGTCCTATGGGCCTAAGGCAGGGTAGAGGGAATAAAGTGTCTTGCATCCTTCTGTTAAAGCCTCTGCCCAAGTAGTCTGTGCACCACAGCCAACATTTGCTATAAATGGGCTCCTAAACCAGTGGAATAAATTATAAAACTGCCTGGCCTACAAAGCAGGAGCAACCTTAATACCATACTGTCAAGCAACAGTAAGAACTGGATGTCTACGGTCCATTTTGCTCTAATTCAAGTTTATAAATCTTTCCTGCCCTCCTGTATCATTTCTGAAGACATCATACAGCATCTACTGAAAGCAAGAGGAGTTGTTGTCCACCAGCAGAGTCTTAAAGAGATACTGTCTCAGGTATCAGGAACAGAAAAAAGAAACAAACCAGAATTAGAATAGAAACCTATTTCAGCAACAAGACCAATGTACTCAGCAACACAAGACCCAAGACCCAAGTTGAGATCCAAGCATATATATGTGTACATATATAGGAACCAGTCTTTATGCTCCTCACAATATCTTGAAGCCTGGAGATACTAGTAATGCCCTTAAGATTATTTATGTATGCTGCTGTCAGGTCTTTGTCAGAAATGTGCACCAAGGTTTCTCCTTGTCAATGAGGGAGGTTTAGGAAACAACTCCACCAACCAATCCAATAAAGGAGAATGGTCTCAGAGCTCTGAGCTCCATTTTACTCTTCCAGGCATCCCTCCACTGCTACACTTCCATGAAGGGTGACACGGAAAGAAGACATACCTATCTGCTAGTCCATTTAATAGTAGAAAGCCCCATGAACATTACACGGAGAGTAAATGTATTGCTGAGTGAACTTCTTTGCTGCAGCCCCAGGAAAGCCTACAAGAGGAAACCTTGCTGTAATTAGCTCTACCATGCTCTGAAAGCAGGAGGAACTGAAAATGGTGCTGAATAGCTGTTACTTCCTAGGCGTTGACAGAAGTAACCATCTTTCCCTGTGTTCTCTTTTCCTAAATACTGTGGGAGCAATCCTTGAACTTATTACTCAGACGGTGAAATTCCCACGGGAGGGCTGTGTGGCTTTAAAGGTTCAACCCACTGTTTTTACAACGGAACAAATGGCAGCACATAAAAAAAAATAAATCAGAAAAAAAANGGCGGACACTTTGAGCAAGAGAAGCCGCCGTAGTGTGAAAGGGCTTTTAGACGTGAATCCAAATGATCGTTAACGTTATAAAAGGGAATCCCAAGGGGAGGGATCTTTCAAGGTATTACGGGCTCATTGTCATTTAAGATTTACAAATGTAAGAGCTTTCTCTTTACCTATTGCACAGCAACAAAGAGAGCTTCCTTTTGCAGAAACCTCACGACCACTCAATGCGATGTCCAGCAGCCCTGGGAAGTGGTTTGGAAGAGCTTTGGGTTTCTGTGCTGTCATCCAAACCTCTGTCTGCAAAACGTTATTGAAATTAATGTGTGGTCAATTGAACGATGTTTGGATAAACAACAACATTTACCACCTTCAGGACTTGAGCAGTAAAAAACCAGCCAACCAACCAAAAAAAGACAAGCACATCGGAAGAGCTGTGTTTTAAAGATGCCATGGTCTTCCCTTCACCCCAGCAAGAAAAAGGGCTTCCCCATTTCCCTTGTCTTTTTTTCAGCTGCATGTTCACAGTGGATGTGTACTCATTAGTCATCAGGAATGCTGCCTCCTCCAACACAGTGGGATTGCATCATGTATGCGTGTATAAAGTACTCCTCCTATTATAGGCACTGAGTTTGTCAGAATGTGAGCGTAGACTTAGGATTAACCTGTGCAAGCTCTGCAACGTCCCTTCCCCCTAAGCTGCTAATGCAGAAGAATCATTTTTTTCTAAGAACTATTTAAGCAATGTTCCCCAGACAAGAGGGACACCGGGTGCAAGCTGCAAAACATGGCTAACTCATACTTGACAGTACACTACATACAGTGTTACATCCTGTAATTACATTACTGTGTGTATTATAAGATGTACAGTATTGCATCCCATTTCAGGCAATGGAGGAGCATGAAGCCGTTCACTCTTTTATCTGTTTTTAAGGATGTTTTCCTGCGAGGGAAATGTTTATAAATAAAAATAATAGTAATAATAATAAGAAGAAACCATGCCCTGATCATCTAGATGCAGTTGGAAGGGCCGAAGCTCACTTTGTCTTGGATTAGAATTCCCTTAAGTAAAGGACAGCCTGCCACGGGTAACCCTGCAGGGAGAGATGGGATGCTCCAGTGCCAAGATTTTGGGGTAGGGGGAAGCAGCTCCACTCACAGTAACCTCCTTCCCATAGCAAAGAAAGGCCCTTAATTCCACCCAGCTTCTGATTTAGCTCGTTCTGATTTCAACCATAGCTCCAGGAACCTTCCACCTGCAAAAAAAATAAAAATAAATAAATAAAAATAAAAAATAAATAAAATAAAAGGGACATCTCCGTCCGTTGCTCGTGCTGTCAACAGATCGTTTGGCATCAGTTGCTCGGGAAACAAAGAAAAAAGAGAAGAAACACTGTTTTGCAAGTTTGTGGCTACGGTTGCTTGCCTGAGCTCAGATATGTATCACAGCCATTAACAGTGCTACAAGAGCCCTGCGGCTCTATCTGCACCTCTGCATCACATGCCGTGCACTTCAGCTAGAGGAAAGGAGTCAGCATGTGTGTATCATTAGTCGCTTCCCCACTTATGAAAGTAATAAGGTTTTTCAGCATTGTGAAATGCTTTTCTCTAAGGCTGNAAAAAAAAATCAGAAAAAAAAAAAAAAGAGTTAAAAGGAGAAGAGAAAGCTTTTTAGCCTATACTTTAACAGTTATACGGGATTTTCTTTCCTTCTTATCTTTTCCTTGCCACTTTTCCAAGCTGGGGTTAAGTTCAGAGGGAGGAATTTGGGACTTCAGGGCATGGGTGACCACTGCCGACCCAGACCTGGGGTGTCCCCGTCCTGTTGTGCCTGCCCAGCTGGTCAGAATTACTGGGAACCGTGATGAGGAATGGGCTGACAAAGCCATTTTTTTTCTGCCTTAGGGTTGATATGAGCTGTGCAAAGTGTGGGGCATGCCCCACAGCAGTGCCATGGGAGCAGGAGAGGAGCTGGATGGGGGAGGGAACACGTTATCAATAAATTCCTGTATCCAGAGGAGCCGCATTGAAAACCCCAGCACACTTTCGGCTGGCCACAGTGGAACATTCATTCTAAAAGGAACTTAAGGAGGCAAAGCTTCATTTCCTGAGATTTGAGGAACTTTATTAAATTCCGCGCCCCCCNCATGTTCACAGTGGATGTGTACTCATTAGTCATCAGGAATGCTGCCTCCTCCAACACAGTGGGATTGCATCATGTATGCGTGTATAAAGTACTCCTCCTATTATAGGCACTGAGTTTGTCAGAATGTGAGCGTAGACTTAGGATTAACCTGTGCAAGCTCTGCAACGTCCCTTCCCCCTAAGCTGCTAATGCAGAAGAATCATTTTTTTCTAAGAACTATTTAAGCAATGTTCCCCAGACAAGAGGGACACCGGGTGCAAGCTGCAAAACATGGCTAACTCATACTTTACAGTACACTACATACAGAGTTACATCCTGTAATTACATTACTGTGTGTATTATAAGATGTACAGTATTGCATCCCATTTCAGGCAATGGAGGAGCATGAAGCCGTTCACTCTTTTATCTGTTTTTAAGGATGTTTTCCTGCGAGGGAAATGTTTATAAATAAAAATAATAGTAATAATAATAAGAAGAAACCATGCCCTGATCATCTAGATGCAGTTGGAAGGGCCGAAGCTCACTTTGTCTTGGATTAGAATTCCCTTAAGTAAAGGACAGCCTGCCACGGGTAACCCTGCAGGGAGAGATGGGATGCTCCAGTGCCAAGATTTTGGGGTAGGGGGAAGCAGCTCCACTCACAGTAACCTCCTTCCCATAGCAAAGAAAGGCCCTTAATTCCACCCAGCTTCTGATTTAGCTCGTTCTGATTTCAACCATAGCTCCAGGAACCTTCCACCTGCAAAAAAAATAAAAATAAATAAATAAAAATAAAAAATAAATAAAATAAAAGGGACATCTCCGTCCGTTGCTCGTGCTGTCAACAGATCGTTTGGCATCAGTTGCTCGGGAAACAAAGAAAAAAGAGAAGAAACACTGTTTTGCAAGTTTGTGGCTACGGTTGCTTGCCTGAGCTCAGATATGTATCACAGCCATTAACAGTGCTACAAGAGCCCTGCGGCTCTATCTGCACCTCTGCATCACATGCCGTGCACTTCAGCTAGAGGAAAGGAGTCAGCATGTGTGTATCATTAGTCGCTTCCCCACTTATGAAAGTAATAAGGTTTTTCAGCATTGTGAAATGCTTTTCTCTAAGGCTGGTACATAAAGCTTTGATTATCCCTCAGCGCATTTCACTCCATCAAATATGAAAACCGTAGATTTCCTAGGCTTTAACTTGCAGGCAATTCAGAACACTTAACCAAACATTTTCTGTAATGAAAAAACATGCAGGCTAATAGCTGGAGGAGGGGGCTGGAAGCAGCTCCTTGGGGTTTTGTTTCCATTTCTGCCACTGACTTACTGTAGCTTTGGGCAATTCACCTACTTGCTTCATGTTGCCTTGCAGAATCATAAAAAGGATCTCACAGACGTCAGGAGAATTTATGTTTGTTGAGATTTCCCAGCAAACAGCACTATAAAATGCAGTTTGCTCCTTGCTTTGTTGTACCTTGTACAGCAAATGCTGCTGCTTACAGCCGTCCCACTCTCTGTGTCTGTGCCTGCTGCTATAAATGTTACACATCTCCAATGGGATAAAATAGATTCTAGCCAGTCTTGGGTATGCAGCTGCCAGGAGGAGGTCATGCTGGGATCCTGACTGGTGCAAAAGCCATTCCAGCAGCCTGAAAACATGCTCACTAGCTTGCAATAACAGACCCGTGCAAAACACAGCCGACTTCAGGCTCTTCCCATATTCAGACATCAGCCTTCCCCTTACCTGGCCTCAAGGCTGGGGGAATGCAAGAAGTGCTTTTTCTGACTCCTACCTTCCACGGAATGATAACCAGGAGCCCCTGAGACCGCTCTGCTCTGCAGTGAATTGGCAGCGAATCACTGCTTGTGCATTCAGACATAGCAAGTTACCTGCAAACTTGCCAACCTCAACGAATATCATTGGTCATCAGTTCACGGGTAGCAGCATTTCATTCAAATTGTAGCTTTTGGAGAGGGTGCCCTGGGGCAGCAGCAGAAAGAAATACTCTGGCTGAGACCTGTGGTGCTCTGGGACAGACCTTTGACAGTTTTGTGCATCCTATTTGCTCTATGATCTGATTTTTCTTTTTTTTTTCCCCTCTGAATACAGTATTCTATTTTGACAAATACTACTGTTGTTTGTTTTTTGTTAGTAAGTGCAAAAATATATATGGGGACTCTAACTTTTGCTTATTTTTCTTGCAAAGCCACTGAGAAAAGGAAGGAGTTCTTGTTAGGGGGTTAAGCACAGTGGTGGAAATCCATTCCAGCTGAAAGCTGGCGAGAGAACTCAGCCTGCGAGCAAAGTTTGTCATTTTCCCCTGCAGATTAAGGAAAAAATATATTTGGCTGTGTTCATGCTACAGGAATGCAGGGAAAGACAGGGAGAAACAGAAGAGAGGAAAAAGAAAAGTTTGCATGATTTATGGGAGTCTTGCATCCCCAAACAGCACCGTATTGTGACCTGTTGCCATGAAAAACCAGAAACAACGAGTAAATCACAGATGAATCGTGAGGTTTATCTGAGTACTACTGTGCAGCAGCTTTTTATAACTCTGAACTGCAGTGAGAAATCCCCCGTTGCTCATGCACAGTTTCCAGCACGATGAGAGTGTCATTAAAAGCAATACTGGGATATATTCCCAGTGGACTTTCACTACCTCTGGCATTTTGGCATTTGGGTTAGAAATATATGTTGAAACCAATAGAGCTGCCTTATATTTTGCTCTGTCCCATGACATACTTAAAATACAAATTCACAGACTTTGCCATCCCATGGGCTTATATGATGCCAAAGGAGGTTTATCAGTCTTGTTTCTTAGTAATAGGCACAAGTACTTTTATTTATTTACTTCATACTACTGTTTACAGAGAGGAATGTGTCTCAACAAATTTGCATTGCAGGCAACAAAAAAAAGGTATTTCAAGTGTTCCCCTTCCCTTCCCTTCCCTTCCCTTCCCTTCCCTTCCCTTCCCTTCCC
>VXAB01001567.1:59406-124460 GCA_013399175.1 Odontophorus gujanensis
TCCCTTCCCTCATTAAATCGACAATCTCTAACATATTTTACCTATAACTAACAGAGCTAAATTCTTCTTCCTCCCACTACTCCCAAATTTGGCTCAGACCAACTGTTAAGCAGCACTGGGCAAATCCTACAAGAGTGATACATGACCGTTCGTTTGACGTTTGAGATAAATATGCTTCCAGCCTTGCTTTTGTTTTCGGCTATGGTTCCTTAAAAGGAGTTTATTGGCAGCAAACTCTGTGGGAGCAGCACATTTCCAGCAGCCATGGGATTTCCACAGAAGAAGGATTTCGCATTCACAATCAAGAGTGCTCACATCAGGCATGTTTTTTCCCTAAATGATTGCACTCCGTCAGAATACAAGACGGCCCTGGGGGACCTCAGCTTCCAGTCAAAACAGCTCAGATTTCACATTTCAGTGGACACCCATTGCAGTGCTTGCAGCAAAGCAGAGAATGTGCTTTTAGCTGGTGGAAGAGTCATTTGGGGAAACAATGCTGCTTGGCAGGAGAAGGCAGAGAGCATCCTCCGTGTGTTGGATGTTTTGTGCAGCATCTTGGCGAGAGCCACCTACATCCCAGCTCTTCACGATATCCTCATTTTGTTCAATAATTTGTATGTTAGAAAGTGAAATCCTTTTTCGTGCCCTCTTCCAGGCTTGCCAGTGGCATTTGCGGAGCTATAAATTTGGGAGAGAGGATTGGAGACACACCTTTAAAGTCCATTGACATATTTTGGACCGTGAGAGCTTTCAAAGAAGGAGAGAATGGAAAAATAAGAGAGATTTTGCTTTTTTAAAAAATAGAAACTATCCTTCCTAAATAGGGTCAGTTGGCACCCGTACCTCCTTCTTTGCTACAAAAGCCCATCCCAGCCTTTGCTTTCAGACCCATTTCATATTAAAAATAGCGCATGGAACATTTTTCTCCCAGAGTTTCTTGCCAGCTGACTGCTCTGCTGACGGGGCTGGTGCTTTCAAGTGACTAATTTAGAGCAAGACTTAACTGGAGAGCCTTAAGTGATGGCGTCATTGGGTTCTTTGCCACATCCAGGTAAAACAACACTGTAGGCCTCCTGGATTTGGCAATGCACTGCGAAAGAAAGAGTCAAGCAGGTAAAGCTGCAAGCAGTGTTTAATTATATTCAAGGACGGGCTGAAATGAAAAGCATAAGTCAACGTGTTCGTGTCTGGTGGTGCCTGAAATCTGAACTCGGCTTCAGATTGAAGTCTTACAAAGAGCCAGCCTAAAATCCTGAGATGCAAATATCTCTGAACCCTGGAGCTGCTGAACTTCAGATGTGCAGTGTGGCTAATCTGCATGATTTAATTAGTGACTCTCAGAACATCTGGTACCTGTCTTAACGCTGCAGCTCTGGGATGTGTTGAGAACCCCAGCTTATGCTTGGTTTTGTTTTTGAAGTCCCTCGCCACTTTGTGTGTTTGCAGAACCAAATTTGACACTGTGACTTCAGGTGACAGAGGCAGACAACCCAAAAGTTGAGACTTCCTTTGGAACGTCACCTTGTCTCCTCTTCTGTATCACTTCATCCATAACCAAGCTGAACTGTGACAGTGATCTCCCTAAAGCATCTAAAACCTGTTGCTTGTTAGGTTGGTTGGCTGGTTTACTGTTCCCATAATACATTCTCTTTTGCCCATTTAGACTCATTTCATTTCCCTTTTCATTTTAGTACACTCTACTTCTTTTTTATTTTGTTTTCAGCATCAGTCAGAGATTCTCTCCAGGGAATGGAAGATTTCTATTTTAGCTCACCATGGGGTTAACTATCAATAACTTCTCTAGATCTAACCCCTCTAATACTATTTTTGGTAAAACACAGTGTTAGCTGTGATGTGTGATTGATGAGAACGATCTCGCCGTCCCCAAATCCCAACACATATACAGAGTCCAATTTTCAAAGTCATTCCAGGCTGTGAATAACCACAAAAGGGAATTATAAAGAACAGGTTGATTTGCACAGAGAGGTTTTAGCAGGGAATTATTTTTGCCAGCGTATGAGCAGCAGTCGTTTCCTTTCTGATCAACAGAGGACAGTGTTCTTATATTCAGAGGCTACAACACGTCCTCATTGCGCAGCAGCAGGGCTACAGCACAGACGTAAACCAGCACTGAAAGGCTAAAGAGAAATTAAGGGATCTGCCTCACATTTCTCCTCTGGGTAAAATCCACCCCGTCACAATCTGGATGATGGAAATGGGATAAGTGGGCGCCAAGACTTGTAAAATCTGGTTTACTCAACAAACAGCCACAGGATTTGGAATCACCATAAAATCTCATCATTTCTCCAGTTAATAAAACACTCATCGGAAGGGACTGCTATAATCCAGCCTGAGATCTGGCAATGACCATTCATTTCACAGGGCAACACACACCAGCGCTTTCGATAAATAGCGAAGTAGCGTCCCCGTTATTTGCAATCCTCCATTACTGAAAAGCCATCCACTGCCCTGGGGATTTTATTTCAGTAAATAATGTGGTGTGGATAAGACTTATTGAACTGGATTCCTGGAAGTTTTCAGAAGTTTCTGAGTAAAATAGCCTTTCGCACAGGATCCCTGTGTCTCAGGCTCTGCTATGCGTGCACTGGGAGGAAATTCCTGCCAACAGCGCAGTTTGTACCCTCACACATGGGGTTATGAAGGGATGCTCTTGGGATTTCTGTGCTGCAGGTGGTGGCCTTACTGAAAGAGGGACAGAAAAGTGTGGGGTGAGGTTGGGCTGGGTTTCCATGCACAAAATGTGCATTTTGTGACTACAATAACAAAAAGTGAGGAGTCAGGTTGAACCCAGGATGGGTGGAAGTAAATTCCTTTACTCTAAGGCCCTGTGGGATTCCTCATATCAAGTTTCTTAACTTCTGGATTTGAGCTAGAAGGGAATGCACAAACCCCACTCTCCTTATTTTTTTGTAGTGTCTTTTGCCCCCACAAATTTCAGCTCTCCCTGTCCATCTAGCTCATCTAGTTCTCACTGGACTGGTCTAACATTGGACAAAATATCAGTCCTTGCTGCACCAGCAGTGCAAAATGCCTTTATTTTGACTGGAAATGAATTTACACCTTTAAAATCAGCTGAAATTATCTTTCTTATTTTTTTTTCTTTTCTGTTTTTAAGGATCAAATTCACTTATTTCCTAGGATCTGCTGGCACGTGAGCCCAAGGCCAGGAAATCCTGAATGCATTTCTGCTCAGCGAAGCCAGAACTCTGTTTCACATTTGGTGATGATAGTAAGACTTGGAGATAAGCTTCAGGATTTTGGGATGAATACCTGACTCAGCAGGGTGGCTCACTCATCACCAATTCACAAATGGGACGTATCTCCTCCTCTGTGGGAATTCTTGGAAGGAAGATATTCGGGCAGCAGTTTCCAAGAAGGAATTAGTTTATAAGTTAGTTCCTAAGCTAGGGGCCAGGGTCATTAGAAGTGGAATCTGCCCTGGGGATGGGAGGCTTGCCTGTGTCCAGAGTCTTTGTACACTTCTAGAGGTTGCTCGCTCACCTCTTTAAACATGAGTTTGACACAAAAATGCATGGCCTGAACCCAGTGGAGTTACATTTAATGACTTTACCCACATTTCCTCTCTGGTGAAGGGGAAGTGAACAAAACCTCTGCCACCTTCCTCCTGCAGATCCTAATGTATTCTTCAGACCTTGCAGGCGCTCTCTTGAGGCAGCTCCATTCCCTAGGAAGGTTTCTCTGACTGTCATCTTCCAGGGTTCACTTGCTCCCTGAAAAGTTCATTGTGGGACCATCCTGGGCACATTCCAGCACCAGGCTCTGGATGAATACCTGTCCCATGTCTCCCACTGAGCTGCTGGCCCTCTTTGCTCCAAAGGGCTGATGATAAATTGTTCCTCAGAGCAGTGGCAATTTCATGGTTCGTTGGGCACAACCACTCTGCATTTTCCTCCCTAGATAATCAAGCTATTACCAGACAATGAGGAACAGATTGCATCTACTCCAGCATCCCCCAACAATGGGCCATATATCTCTGGCATCTCCCAGGTTTAGGATGGAGGGAGGGAATATTTTGAATGTAGAGGGGAGGTCAGGCAATCCCAGGTATTTCAACAACGTTTTTTCAGTCCCATTATCTGTTGCAGGGGGAAATCACATCCTTAGGTTCAGTCAGAGCTGATCTGGAATGAGCTGGGATTTTAGCTCTGGTGTTTTCCATTTATTTTATCTCACCTCTCACATTCCAGGATCAGTTCCTCCCCTCATCCTCCTCCTTTATGATTTACAATAGCCACAGGCCATTTCAGCTGATAAAAGGCTCTAGGACACCTGAATACTCACAACCGTTGTCTTTCCCAAATGCTCCCTTTCTTCCACCCCAGTCCATAAGATAAGTATTCATTTCCACTGTGCAGCTAGGAAACTCACTAAGCTAACTGCTTAGCTCTGTCTAATATCTTCACTACACGCAAAACAACAATTTTGTGGGTGAGATGCATGTCATGTTCCCATCACAGGTGAACTTTCTGCTGGGCATGGCCAGTCTGCATACAGAAAGTTGAGTTACAGCATGCACCTTGTCCATGGATGCCCAGGGAGAACCTAGATGAGCTTTTGGATGGCCTAAAGAACATCCACAGAAAGATGAGAGCTTATACTTCATGCAGTAGTTAGACTTGGCAAGGGATGGAAAACCATTTTCCTTCCATATCGGGGAGAAATTGAGCTCCTTCAGTGCATTCACATTCTGCCTCTTTTTGTGAGTGTTTGGTGTAGATCTATGCAAGAATTAGTAAACTCTTGTGAGGTTACCATGGCACAGGAAGACTGAAAAGGACTTAACTGTAAAAATGGTCTATTTAATAGAGTAGATAGTGATATGCATACTTATCTGTTAAAAGTAAGGGCTGGATCTCAGATTGCTTCATTTGAAATTAAGTCTGAAAATTATTCTAGGATTTCTACGGTGCTACTGTCTCCCATAACATTACATCTTTCCAGCTTCACATGTTTTACAGCCTTGCTATTGCTTTGCTCTTATTTAAGATTTTGATGCTGAAATGATTTTGGGATCTGTGGCTTTTCCAGCCAAACATACTGTGTCCTAAAGTTAACCAGGTAAATGACATAATAGTAATAATTAAAAATAAACAGGTCAAAGAATGAGATGCCAAGTCTGATGTGCCACTGAATCATTTAACAGTGGTAAAATATTGCTGCATATTAAGGAAGGTTTAATCAGCCAAAGAATTTCATGCGGTTCTCTCCCTTTAACCTTCCCTCTCCCTTCTTCTCCCTCCCAGAAAAAATCCTTGAAGTGAAATATTTATGCTTTTAATAAATTAAAGTACATGGCTAATTAGCTCCATCATCAACACCCACAAGGTTGTTAAAGTGACTGAGAATGCTGGAGTTTAATCTTGCTCCAACCAGTGAGGCGGCGAGGCGTTTGGTTCATGAAGTGACTGGGATGCATTTCCCTTTGGGGTATGCACAGTGGATCCTCCCTGAAATAATATGGGAAGACACGGATGCCATCCTCATCTTGGTGGACAGAGTTTAATGCTCTGGGATTTGATCATGCACTGATAAATGTTTAGTGCCTAAATGAGCTTTAGATTTAAGTAATTCTCCATCTAAATGACTGATCTCACACTCACACCCACGTATAAAGAACCATCCTGCCTTTGCACCAACGACCATTTCCATAATTCCTGACTGTGCATCCAGGTTTTATCTTGTCTAAATACATTCAGACCCTTTGCAAAATAAAGAAATAAATTAAAAAAAAAAAGTTTTAATGAAATGAAGAGAATTATTATTGCTAAACCTATAAAACTTATACAGATATTTATTTTTTCTATTCATGCTTCCACCAGACAAAACAGATCAAATAGCAAATTCTTCACACTCATCGTCGCCAGGTCGAAGTGATGGACATTGTTAATGGAGGGTGTCAAAATAATTTACTGCAAGTAATTAAATAAAATGGCAGGTTCCAAAGCCTGCTGAATTTTGATCCCAAGTCTGTAATCGGGGCCATAATTTAAAGCACCTGACAGAAGCTTTAATTAGAGAACAAAAATGTGAGTAGTCAGTAAAGCCCTGTGATGAATGGTGGAAGGTGGGAGGAGATACCTACTCATGTCTATTCCACAAGATCTCAAACAGCTGGCTGATACACTATCATGCTATCACATGAAGGCACTGGAGCTGCTCCTTGAGCTGTGCTCCTTCCGTAGGTGGTAGGAACTCATGGCCCTCTATACATGTCTTCTTTTCAAGCAAATTGTTCCAACTTCAGCTCAAGGCTCTTCCTTATCATTTGGACAGCCAGTTATTGGAGAAAAGGCCATCACTGGCTGCTGGTAGAGCATGAGAGCATTTGCTGATGGGCTACCAGCTGGTAAAAGTATGAATTTTGTCACAGCACAGCTGCAGTCAGAATTTAAAATGACTTTTCAGAGCACTGAGAACTTGGGGTCAGTGACACATCTTGTTGGCGTGGTTGGCTTTTGCAATGGAAAACAAGGGAACAGGTCAGCCCCTTTCAGTTGTGCTCCCCAAGCATTCCTACTTCTTAAACGATTCTCCTGGGCATACCAAGTTGTGTAGGCTGACAAACAGTTGTTAGGTGTTCAGAGCTGGGACCTCCCAACATGCAAAGATACAACATATGGTTTATTCTTCATGACACTCTTGGCACCAGGGGGTCGCCACCCATGTTGCTTTCTAATTCCCAGATACAACCCTACAGACTTCCCTTTGGGAAAAAGGAGGGGAAGGAGGAAGGAAAGGTCATGGTTTAACTTTTTTTGTAAGTTAACTTATATAGCACTGAATTATGTCCTCACTAGGGGCTGTCAGACTAGTTATGTCAATGTGGAGGTTCAGTTGCTGGCCACCACACTGGGTGCACTTAGCCCATGTCTTAGTTAAGCTGCTCCTATCACTTCCAGGGAAGTGGTTTGGCTCACTGGAGTACCTCAACATTTCTCTGTATTGAAACATCTCACAAAAAAAAACCAAAACAACAACAACAAAAAAACAACACAAAAACAACCTACATGGATTGGAGTGAGTTAGTTCATACAAGGGTCTGTAATTTCTCTGTTCCTGGTCGTGCTTTCAAAGCAAGGGTGAGGGAGGGTGGAGGCAAAACATAGAGGAGAAAGGAGCCTGCAAACTGGACGATGCACTCATTAGCAGTTTCAGCTCTTCTTAGTGGCATCAACTGGAGAAGGGGAGAAAAGCGATCCTGGCAACCCTTCCTGCTGCATTTATACGTGTCAGCAAAACAAAGATACTGTTTCAGCATATGTATTGATGTTATAAAAACAGAGTTCAAGATATAGTGACAATCTTCTGCTACCAAAACTATGAAAACACAAAAAAACCTCTCTGAATTCCTCCTATTTCATTATGCTGGCCCATGATGGTCACTTCTGCTGGTGATTTTCACAGGGACAGCATGCAGGCTCTTGTTCATGGCTGATGAAAATGCATAGCTAATGGAGGTGATTATGTTGAAAAATAGCATTTGTTGCTGAGAATTTGCTTCCTCAAATAGTGTTATTGTGCTCTTTTTACTGTGCTCATTGTACTCTATTGTAGTTTCCACGGAAACAAATGGGAGGCAATACTTTTAGAGAAACCTAGGTATAATGCTCTAAACCATCTGGTTTGAAGGATAAGCTGGGGCCAGTCAAACAGGAATGAGGAAAAAATATTCTCACTGAGGCTTGCTTTAACTTAATGATAATCTTTAATGAATTGGCAAGGCTCTAGTAAGGAAAAAATAAAAAGCAAATTTTATTCATCAGGTTCTTAATGATTAATAATTCTCCACAGTTATGATGCCAGAGTAAACATAATTAACACTTTTCTTTTTCGACATTTGACTTCAGTTTTCTGTGGCCAATAAAGTTTGAAGAATTTTCTTTGGATTCAGTTACACAATCATTGCCTGGGAGGGATGACAGTCCAACATATATCCACAGAGAGGGCAAAGCAAATGGCCTAGAAAACTGCAGAATGTGTTTTTCACATCAGTGAAGAGGGAGATTTTTAATGATGATGTAACAACGTCAAGCATCATAAACAGTTCTTGGAAGCATAGCTGAGCTACTCAGACATGCATGGAAATGGAGGCAGGGAGCAGAGTCTTGTGTGTGGACCTGAAACAGTCCCATCTGTCTAACTTACAATGGCAGCACTGGAGACAAAGAAAAAAAAACAACAAATGAGGGACAAATCATTTCTGACACCGTTTTGAAAATGAGACCTCAACTGTTTTTGAATTTTTAACATCTTCTGACATTTTGGAAGATTTTGCTATTTCTCCAAAGCCTTAAACTCACTTTCCCTCTCACTGTATTATTCCTATTTCCATTCAGATGCCACTTCTATTATTGAAGAGTCCTACTAAAAATGCCAAAAACGTTAATCAAGCCATAGATCATGCCAAAAAAGCTAAAGTGATTTGTATTTAATCTGGAGGCTGACAACTAGCTGACCATTCAACTCTATGCAAAAAGAATGTTTCAGGTTTAACATTCATATTTCCTTTAAAACCAAAATCTTGCTGAATTTTTTTTTGGGAACCATCTGTGAGGTTCAAAGCAGAGCTACACAAGAATGGCTATCAGCTTCTGTTGGCCCACCATCACTGCTGCAAACACTGGTATTTTCTAATTTTCCATTTTCCTTACTTTCCCTGCAAGAGATGGCCACGTGGGCTCTCCCAGTTCTCTGTCAAGCAGATTGTACCAGGGTTGTTTAAAAATGGGTGGCTTGGAGCAGCCTCAGTGAATGTTCTGGATGTTGAATTGGGCATTGGACAGCAGCCTCCACATCACAGGTAACGAAGACCAGAAGGTCACAGTCACATCTGGAAAAGGCACACATGGAACTGAGACAAAATGTCCCACTATTTACACAGATGGCTGTAGGAAAAACTGTCCACACAGTCATCTGGGCTGGATGTGTGACTTCTGTGTCTGGAAGCCACATGCCTGTGTCAGGGTCACACTAATATACTAATGCAA
Organism: Odontophorus gujanensis; assembly: GCA_013399175.1. Classification (NCBI taxonomy): domain Eukaryota; kingdom Metazoa; phylum Chordata; class Aves; order Galliformes; family Odontophoridae; genus Odontophorus; species Odontophorus gujanensis. The sequence goes on from VXAB01001567.1 coordinate 68,436, forward strand.
CTGGGACCAGGTAGTCTGTACCAATCCTCAGAAAGGGCTGTATTGCTTCCTCAGAAATTTGTTGCAGAGATTGGTCGAAGACACACAAGTGCTAGAGAGAAAAAGCAAAAATTGCTCTCCGAAAAAAGCCCAATTTTTTTTTGTTTGGACATCCCCAGACACACTTCTGTGTTTCCCAGCCCCTTTAAAAGAACTCAATGCATTGCTGTTAACATGCAGTCTTCCATTTTGATTCCTTATGTGGCAAAGTTGGGGTGCTATTCGCTTGCATCATATCTCACAGTAGGAATCTTGACTTTGTACGAAAGTGTTCTGGAAGCTACAGTTTTTTTCTCTCTTGGCATTCAAAGTAAATCACACCCCTTGTTAACTGGAAGCATTGAAAAGCCCAGCTCTTGCAGGCTGATGGGCAGCAAGCAAAATATCTGCTTGTCAGTAACTCCTAGGCGCTGAAATACTGATGGGGTTTTTTGACATCTGAGCTGTACAGTGTCCTAGGAAGGTGTTCATTCGTAACTGGCCTTTCCTACTAGAGAACAGGACTACTTATGGAGATTATAGGAGGATACCAGCTTCTTCAGGAGATATCTGTCTTGGAAAGAAATTTAAAGGAAAGGGAAAGAAGAATGAAAACCAACCACAGCTACTAACTGGGTTCTCTGTTAAGCTGTGACTTAAACCTTAGTCTTGTATTTCATTGTGCTGAACAGACAGATATAAGACTGAAGAGGTCTCAGATTTCTCCAACTCGAAGGGAGGGCTCAGCTCTAAGCCCGTTGTATGACAGTTTTTTTATTTACCCATCCAATTAGCGGGATCACAAGATGACTTGGATGGCTTTATACAATGACTCTTTGTAGGATATGGGAACCCATTCACATGGAGACTTGATGCTGAACAACTCTGCAATCTTGAGAATAAGTTCATTCCTGTGTTTGTGTTATGGCAGCCTTTCCCCGGGATGATCCAGTGTGAACAGACAGTGCCTTCAAACAGACTTCCTCATTGTGCTACACTCAACTGCACTCAGGGCAAGGAAAAAAACTGGTGATTTGGAATGTGCTTTTTTTTTCCCTCTCTCTCCAAGAAAAACACTGATTCAAGCTCATCGGATTGGAATTAACTCATCTCAGGATACAAAGGTTGGAGTAAAGCAACGTTCAAAATTAAGAGAAAGTCAGCGATGTGGGGGTGATTCCTGATGAAACAAAGTAAGTATTCAAACTCTCAGAAACAGTTTAAAGTAAAATTGACAACAATCTGGGCCAGAGTTGGCAGTGAAAAGGTATTCCGGACCTTCAACAATAGTTTTTCCATGATCTTACAAGGAGTACATTGTCCAATAAGCACTATTATGCATTCAAACAAGGATGACTCTTCCAAACCTAAAAAGCATTGTTCTTCTGTTATATGCTCTTTCTGTCCACGAAACCATGGCAGAGCACAGAGACTTCAGACTAACAGCAAACACTGGCTGTGATGCGATATTTCCACTTGGCTCCCCTCCCAGTGGCTCCTACTAGAGACATTGTTTCAATGAGGGCCATCCATAAAAAGTGACAACAGCAAAGCACCTACTTCCGGAGCTGCTCACCAAGTCCTGTGCATTTGCCATCTGCATCTTGAAACACTCAAACATTGCTCCTGAATTTTACACAATTGTTATGACCCTTTTACCAAGGAACAATTTATTGTGACGGTGGTAGTAGTCAGTGCTCTTCGCTCCAGTTTGAAAATGTTCGGAGTGGTTAGAAGCTTATGTCCGACAAGTCCAACTCCTATAAGAATCCCATCTTATCTCTGAAAAGGGCATTTAACTGTGCTCCAATGCTCCTTTATTCAACTTTCAAACACTTCTAGCAGAAAGCAACAAAAACTGCTGCTACATTTGGCACTGGAGCAAAGTCTTTGGCACGTGCAAGCCATGAGGGAGCTCGCAGGGCTGTGCCAGCTTTCACCAGCTGAGCATCGTACCAGCAATAGTTTCAGTGTTCATGAGCTTCCAACCCCCTGAAGTTTGCTTCGAGTTTCAGACTGAAAGCACACAAGGAACTCAACATAAAACTCAGATTGTAAATTTGACTTTTCCTTGGTCTCCAATCAGAACCATAAATCAACCCCAGATTTGCTTTGAACTTGGTCGCTCTTTGCCCCAGAAAGTTCAGGAACTTTAATGATCCTTTGGGACAGAGTCAAGCCGATTTTAGAGCATTTACAAAGAAAACATCAAACTGGATGAATATTACGTGGTTTTTCTACGTGCCTTCGGCAAAGCCCTGGCAAACCCTGACAAGGATCCAGTTCAAGTGGAAATAAAGATAAACTGGGCATTTGACTGATGTCATCAGACAATAAGCAAACAGACACACTAAAGGCATCTTAAACATTTATTTGGTTTCGCTTTGCTAGAACTTTATCAGCATAATGAGACTGGTTCTCCTCTCCTCTGCAATGATGTAAATGAGGAGTAAGGCCATACTTCAGCTGTGATGGTTATCAGGCTCAGATAAAGCTTTTCAGATCTCTTCTTTGTGGACTAGAAATGTCTGGCCAAATACAATTTTGGGTCCAACTTAATACTCTCTCTTTAAAAATACTGGAGAGCCCCAAAGGCATCTGTATTACTCTGCCATGCTGGGACAGAGGTTTTGAAATACAGCTTTTCTCAGTTAAGGCAGGTTCTGCTCCTTCCCCCAAGTGATTCTATTGGTTTAAACCAGAGAAAATCCAAAGCAAAGTCAAAAGAATGCTCCATGCTGAGGTGAGCATGCTACTCCCAGACCTACCCCTTCACAAGGGGCTGGATTTTCTTCCAAACATTCTCAGTGTAGCTAATCATCTTACATTAATGCCGAGACAAAACAAGAGATAGAGTGGTGTGGTTTATAAATACACGCATATGTCCAGAAATCTTACAGCATGTTTAAAGAAGGTTTGCCAAATGTTCGCAGCACTTATCTTAAGATGTGCCTTCAGACTTCACAAAATTTCCAAAGTTATACAAACACACATATGCATTTATATATTTCCAAGTCAGGTGGGACCTTATAATAACCCATCAGTGATTTAACCTTGTTTTATTGTTAGGTGGTTTTTGGCTTTGTTTTTCTTTCTTTAAGATAATACTTCACAGAATTCAGCATAGAAGGGCTACGCTGAAGTTGTCTGGTTGGTATCTGTGTGCAGATACCATTAGTGAGTATGGTCATGGTTTGCATTTCTATTTTGCCTTATGCACAAATAAGTGGAAGTGTTAATAAGTTGTCATAGAACAGTACACAGTAATGAGCTCAGGTTTCTGGAACCCTTTATAACACATGAAGCTCATGACATGACACTCTGGTTCATGCTATAAAGCATATTATTCCCCTTTAAAATGTCAGAGGGCATATTTAGGAATAGCTACTGTAGCATTATTCAGAAAAACATGGAAAACCTGCATCACCAGAATTCAGATGTTCATAGTGTTCAAACCTTCAGACTTGGGGGATTTGTATTCATCCATCACTCCAATATCCAGACTAAACTTAAATTATATCAGAAGCAATAGCGACATCTCTGGTGTGTTTTGCAGAAATTCTCATTTCCTGTATCTCATAGGAAAATATTGTGCTTTGAGAGGTTTGTTCGATTGATTTATTAGTTATGCCCCTTTCATCTGTTCATCATTTTGATTTGTACGTATCTTAACATCTTTTTCTTTGCAAGTTTTGTTTTCTTTGTTTTCTGCATTTGTTAAGCTGTCAGCCCTGGGCTGTACCACGTTACAGGCAGCTGCAGGACACTGGTAGAGATGCTTCAATTTCAGTCACCCTTTGTAGATCTTAAAGCTTGTAAAAATGGTGAAGAAGCATCAAGTAGATATTAGTTACTGACCTATAAGTCTACTATATTTCTTACAATCACTGTTAAACCTGATGAAGGAGCTATGTGTGACAAACTGTCTTAGCATGCAGTAAAGGAATACAGAACGTTTTCACCAAAATGAAATGTTTCCCTTCAACTTTTGGGAGAGTTTGAAGACGAAAGTTGCGTTTCACTGAGAAATATGTTTTAAAGGAAACAATCTGTTCTTAAACTTAACACTACAGAACTAAGCCTGTGTGAACATTTCCATTAGTTTCAACAGAGATCTTCACACAGGAGAATACTCATTCAGATAATTGCTCATAAAATTGGGCAATCTAAGTTAGCTCAAGAAATAAGGGTACTAAATCATTTTCTAATCTATATTGTTCCTTTTGACTGCCAAAATGCTTGCTGTATTTATTTTTTATAATCCTGATAAGGAAACATTCCTAAAACATTAGCAAAAAATCCAGTTTGACTGAAAGGACAAAGTGAAACAAACATCTTTCAGCCTTTCTCTGCTGTTGCTGATCTTTAAATAGCAAACTTGATCTTCTGTCAAAGCAGATTTGGTGTGGTTATACAGCAAGTAGCTCGACAAGATGGGATAGGAAAATCCTTCAAGGCCCTTAATCGGCAGTCTCTGCCTCCTGCTTTGAGGTCTTCCCCTCCTCTTGCCTTTGGAAGAAGTCATGCTTGAGAACGTTTAATCCACTGCAGCCCTTAGCACCGTCCCTCTGGGAGCTCTCTCATGCTTGTTATCATATGTTCTCCATGTCAGAGGTTAGAGGGTATAACGTGCAACGTGAGCCAATCCCCAGCTCATAGCTCAGCTGAAACTTATCTGTGATCACAGCCAAGGCTGGTGAGGCAGCATCAGGATGGAGATGGAGCAAGCACTTTCTATTAGCATGTAGTCTATAGATGGGGAGCAAAGTCACACACCGCCTTCTAAATACGGCCAGATTTTGTTTGAAACTTTATAAGATGTTTTCCATTCCCGGGTATTTACTTTGTAAATGATACCTTCCAAAACTTTAACAGGCGTGAGAAATTTAAATATACAAACCCCCTTAGACCTGAAAAAGGAAAACAGTATACTTTAAACAATTGTGCAGGGAAAGACAGTGGCAGAACAGAAAAAGCATTTGGTTGACTTCTGAAAGCAGTCACCCTGAAGAGAGAAAAGTTAACTGTGGCTGACTGTTTGAAAGTATAGTGCTCTGGCTAATGTGAACAAAACAGATATGGGATAGTCCAGGGAAATTTGAGAACTTTAGGTCCATTTGGGAAAGGTCATGCCACCATTCTTCATTTTTATAATGTTGCACACAAACCCACTCCTATGCTTAAGAAATGGCCATCCATATTTCTGTGGTATGTCAATGAAATAAATTTGAATTTGTAATCATGCTGGATAAGTTCCATTATTTGTTATCCTTTTTGAATCTCAATCTTTGATTCTTCAGATGTTGTTTGGGAATAATTTTCTGTGTCAGTGGTTGAACCACATAGGGAAGTAGCAAAGAGGAACACCACCCTGCTATGTAGGTGAAGCCTTCTTCCCTGTTGGCTTTAATTTGTAATGCTGTGAGACTTTGATTGTGCTGTTGATAAAACAGCTTAGGCTGTAACAAGCAATTGGCCAGGTACACTGTTTGCACTGATAAACACTTAACATTGTACTTAAAATAGTGAAATTCCCTTTGGGGAAGAGATCTTACAATTTATGCACCTTACAAAGAACAACAGATGATAAAATAAAACCTTACATCATGGATAGAAAAAGCGATGGGCATCTTGCTCTTCGGACAAGCTCACATATCATTCTTAACATTGCTGAGATGAGGAGGGAAAGGAATAACACACTACTCAAGCACAAACACCAACATTAGCTGGGTTTGCTCCCATTCACCCCTGCCCTGTTCCATGTCTGCTCTGAACAGCTACAGGAAAGAGCACTGCAATACGTAAATGAAAAAAGCAAAGAGTCTGATTTAATGAGACAAAGAGTCAGAGCTACATTCAAATAACGGCATTGCACTGTGAATGCGTATTTCATTACCTCTGAAAATATGTATTTCACCAATCATCAGGAATGATAGACAGGCACAGCACAATTTATTCAAGCCCTTATTAACTTGTTCTACACTTAATGCTGACAGCTTGATGAAGTTTTCCAAGATCCAGTGGCTTCTTCTTGAAAAGAAGTCAAGTAAGCTCATGTGTAACACATTAACTAGATATGGATCCCAGAATTTAACCACTGTTAACTAATGACCATTGCAAGGCGATTGCAATTGCTTTGTTGGCAAATGAACCGGTCACAAAAAAAAAGTGGAGAGTCCAACACGACTGGAAAAAACAGTTTCAGGTCAGATGGGACATTTTGGAAACACATTGGCCATTTAAAATTCATGCATTTTGAAGAACTTCTCAGAAAAGGCAGGGTTTCTAACGCTTGGCTTGGAAGAAGATCTCCAGTAGTTAAGAAGAAAATAGGGCCATAGTAAGCAGATGCTTTACATGCATTTCAAAGGCTTGCTCAGAGCACCCCACTAGGGAACATTAATCAGTACTTTGTCTCTGAATGTTTGTTAACCGAGATGACTTAACTACCATGAACTCCACTGTGCATTCTCCATCTATAAATTATTTCTCTTAACAAATTTCCACACTTTTTTCTTTTTTTTTCTGTCGAGGAGGAAAGGTGGCATTTATGCTGTTAGACATTTTATTCACAAAGAGCATGGCTAAAAAAAACCTAAAAAACGAACATTTGAAGCCCAGCTTCTGCACAAACCTGTATTAGAATCTGTTTTTATAAAAATTTACATTTTAATGCCAATTGCGGGGAAGCGTTTTATATTTGCAAGACAGAGGCATCTTAGAGTCAGCAGGTGCCCGAACTCTGAGCGCATGCTGAAATGTTTTGCTGCTTTCTGACCCTAAATGATTGGCCTGACAAGCAGCTATATTCAGGGTGGTCTTAAAACTCTTACTAGGAGCTGGTTTAAATCAGAGAGAGGGATGAGGCTGGGGAACATAAATGTTCTCTGGGGCCCATTTCAGTTTTTATGAGGTAGGTATTCCAGCCAGAAGAAAAGGGCTAAGATCAATCCAGTCATCCTCCAGGTGAGACTCTATTCTTTAAAGCCCGTCTGTGAGTGCCTTTAATAACTTTTCCATGTGTAAACATCCCTGATGCTTTTCTTATGAGCTCAGAGTGACAACCAGAGCAAGAGGAGAGTGGCGGCTCAACGCTTTTTGACGTCAGTTCTTATAAGCCTAAGCAGTTGATAACCATGACACTCCTGAAACGGGGTATCACATATCGCTGGAGAGCCACATCAAGCAGAGATGGGTTTCAGACCGACCTCACCCTGCTAGCACAGCGATGAGCTCTGAGTCTACCCAGGATCCTTTTCCATGGGCTGTAATGACCGAAGCACAATTTAACCCCTTAACCTCTCCACACATGGGTCACATTTCAGTCCAATAGAGGACACACACCAAGTGGCTCATGTTTATTTTCCAATTGTCATTTTCAGTTTACCTTGAAGAACCTGATCTTTAAGTTGGTAACAAATAGCTACTGAAACCAGCTGAAGATTTTTTCCAGCTATAAACCACTCAGCCCCAAGAAAGACCACACGAGACTGCAGAACATTTGCCTCTCATGTCAGCTGAGAAACTTCCCAAAACAGCAGAAGACAAAGTACGTCAGATGGCTTCTGTATTCTTGTTTTGCTCCGTCTGTGCTAGGTCACCAAGGGATATAAAATGTATCAGACTCTTAATTTAATTTTGGTAGAGAAAGAGCATTTTACTTATGGCAGCCTGAGTTATCTACGCTGTTACAGATTGACACACTGAACATCAAAGCTAGTGAAGAGACAGACATGTGCTGACCTCAGTAGACCTCAGAAGTGAACCATGAGTTTTTTAATGCAATTTTAGGAACCTTGCTTTCTTAGCCTAACCTTTGAAACAGGTAAGTGTGTTGGTAACTTCTTGATTCTAGTATGTAACCTGGTTTCTGGAGTATATGACTAATAAGAAAAATTTCAGAGATAGTGCACCCGAAGTTCTGCCCAGAGAGCAGAAGTATATCATGCTTGCAAAGTCAGATATTTTTTTCTATGCTCAAAGCCTTGCTTAACCTATCCAGTAACAGAAAAACCCATATAATATAATATATTGGTGGATATATAATGATGGATGATATTGATTCAGAATACTATCTGAATACTTAACTAAGCAGCTCAAAATGAAGTGGATTTTTTACATTAATATACATTAGCCATTGACAAGTAGTAGCACATCAGAAAGATCTCCTCTATGATGAAAATACTATTAAGTCTGATAGCTTTACTGGCAGATGCACACACAAGGAATTGATGGTATCACAGCACTTCGAAGCTGTAGTGTCTTATTTCGATTCAGTGGACTCAGCTGCAGGTTCGAACTGAATAGCTTGAGCCCTGAGTACTCAGCACACAAACTGAGAAATGTGCTCAGAAAAATTTGGGTGTAGTTATAGATTTACAGGTGTTGTCAGAGCAAGTGACTGTGTTCAATTATTGGGGAAATAAAAAGGAAAAAAAATTCTCTAGGCAAGTCTGATTTAATTTGGAGAACTTGTTTACATGGGTGGTGAATGAGTGAGGGATGGCTTGTAAGCGATTATGTGGCAGAATGAATCCAGCCGTGGATTTCCACACATTATCTCTCCTCAGTTGTAAACCAAAACCTACACTGAGAGCATCCTTTTCCATCTTATTTCATTGCACCTGAAGGCAGAAATTTCAGTTGCTTGGTGGTACTCCCCAGGCTCTGGATTTTGCTCCTTTTGCTCTACCAAAAACTTAGAGCTTTATACAAGTCCTTGGCAGCAAGAAGTCCTTCCGTGTTGATGACTCACTGCTGTGCATGCTTCCATACTCCTTTCACCCTTCCTACTACAGATGGACACTTGTGTTTTGGATGCAGTGGTTGTGCTGATGTCCTCCCTTCTTCAAGTACTCCAACTGTTGATTCCTGCGGAGTAGAACAGAGCAGACCAAAGAGGTGTGTTAGTTCAAGAAGTATCCTGAGCCTGCAAAGAACACATCCTTTGGGGGAAAATCACCATGTCTGATCACAAGGGAGCTTTTCCCCTCTTCCAGATGCCTTGGCGTCGGTGAGAACGCTAAGACCAAAGTTTTCCAAGAGGTGCATGAGGTTTAGCTACAGAATTCGCTCCAAAGTCAAAGGGAGCCATGCAGCAAAACCTCAGCCAGCAGCTACAGTCTGTGGCCTTAAAACTATTACATTTATTGGTTTGGTGAGTGCTATGAAATGCTCTTTGGGTGGGCTTGAACTTCCCCACAAAAAACAACAATTCTAGGCTCTGGGCTGGTAGGCAGTGAGGACTGCGTGGCTTTGCCTTCACATTGACCAACCCTCCCAGCCACTCGTTGAGCACTGGCAGCTGAACTCTGATAGCATCAAATGTGGGATGAGGTCACAGCTCCTGAAATCCCCCTTATCCTTACCCAAACACCGCGCAAAACCTTCAAACTCTCCAAACCGTATATAAAATATCATGCTTAATAAAGCTATTGTATCACAGCAGGGCCTGGATTTAAGCTCCTTAAATCCTGGCTATTTCCTTAGGCACCGATTATTTGGTTTTCTCTAATGCGGGATTCTGCGCCTTGTTTATACAGCACATTTATGGTGCTGCACCTCGAAGCAAACTCTTTCTTCTAAGCAGTGGAGCTGGAAGGTTTTACACCCCTGAATTTCTACTTCTTTTGTTATTATTATTATTTTTTTTTTTTGCACACAGTCCTTTTGCATTTAACCCTGCTGCAATGCATTTGGAGGAGCTGCAAATCTCCCCGTGCACTCACTTCTTTCTCTGGGAGATTTCAGTTTGTTTGTTATTGCAATCTGGAAGAAAGTTCAGCCAGTCCACATCTCTGCCCTTGGCTTTTGCTTCTGAAACCTTGTCCCTGCAAAGCCCATGAGAAATTTGGCATTTAAGCGATTGCTGCTACCATTTCACTACCCAGATTTTACTCTGAAGCAAAACTTAGTCCTGAGGCTCCTGATTAATGCATGTCAGCTCACACATCAAAGCTTAGAAGGACACAGGATGGGCATGTGTTCACATATCTCCTCCAGCAGCACTGGCAGTGACCATGTCAGGACAACCTGATGTGAAAATAAAAAGCATCCGGAGATAAACAAGAGAGAATTTCCCAGCTATAGAGAGGGGAGACTGGGAACAGTCTCTAAAAAGGATGTGAATGGGAGCTACATTTGTAGATAAAGGCACTGTGGCCAGCTGCTGGCACTGACTGTGCTGTGATTCAGGAAGGGGGATGTTGGAGCATGGTGACCATGGGGACAGCGCCCACAGCTGCTGTCACCTCCTGTCCCTGCAGAGCTGGGGATCCTCTGCCTGTGCCCCAAGCATCTTCACCACCCTAAAAGATGTTTCAGCCTTGGGGAAAAAAAAGAAAACAAACAAAAAAACCCTTTGCTTTTGTTTTCTCCTGTTTTAAGGAATCCCTTCTAGGAGAAAAACAACAGAATCAGAGTGGACAATATAAAATCATAGAATGATGGAATTATCTGAGTTGGAAGGGACCTTTAAAGGCCATCTGGTTCAACTGCCCTACAACTAACAGGGATGCCCAGTGCTCTGTCAGATGATTAGAGCCTCACCTCGGCTGTCTGCATTCACCATCTCCAGGCAACCTGTGCTGAAGCCTCACTGCTGTTACCATACAAAAAATTTCTCCATATACCCAGTCCAAATCTCTCCTCTGTTAGTTTATTTCCCCCTGTCCTATCACCACAGACCCTGCTAAAGGGTCTATCCCTTTCTTTCTTGTGTTCTCCACTTCAGATAGTCAAAGGTTGCTCTCAGGTATCCCCAGAACCTTCTCTTCCCCAGGTTGAACAACCTCAGCTCTCAGCATGTCCTTATAGGGAAGGTGTTTCCCCCCTTGGAACTTCTGCTTTTTACGTTGTGCCTTTTAACCAATGCAGGAAGGAAAACAGAGCAGCGTGAAAAAAAAAAAGAGAAAGATTCATCCCACCACTCTCCACCATCCCCTCCCATCATCTGGAAAAATAGATCTCCTTTCCCACATTGACCCCTGTGAGCTTCCATATGTGGGGCAAAAATTATTCAGGTACTGTTGGGTCAATGCAGAACTTGCAACGTAAATGGGAATGACTAATGTGACATTATACCCCCACTGAACTCTTTCCAGTGGCCGTTTGCAAGCAGCTGAAGCCAATCCATCAGCGGATGTAACAGCATTTGTTTCTGAAACATCTGGTCTATATCAATATGTAAATCAGTTCGGCACAGAAGGAAACACACAAAGAGATTTTAATCTAAATGCCTCATGGTTTTGTTGTTGTTGTTTCTAAGAACTGTATCCAGCCACCGCACAGTGTTACTTTTCATTTTCTTTTTGATTTCTGCTGCAATATTCTTTAAATATTCAAATGTCAGTTTGTGATGATTATTCTGAAGAGTATTTCTAGTAGCTTTTTTTTTCTTTTTTCTTTTTTTTCCTAAAATCAAAGTATTTTCTTACCAAAGGAATTCAGGCCTGTTGAATTCTGAATTAGGCCTTAATTGTATCTCCTGTCAATCACTTTTAATCCAAGTGGCAGTTAGGGCAAGCAGACCTCACATGTTTTGGCAAGTCTATGGTAAAGTGACTTGGAAAACACCAAGGCAAGTTGATACTGTGGTTAAATAGCCAGAAAGGGACTTGATTCCCACTCTTTGAGGAAACTTTTTCCAAAATATGCCATAACTCATTTCCAGAAGATGATAAATAGATTTCTGATGCAAAAATGTTATGGCTTCCATTTTAAAATAGGGCTGAAAACTTCCTCCCCTGTCATGAACATGGAACCATCAGTGTTTCTGAAAAACAGATCACTTGTTTTGCAGCTTAAATGGGGATTTCATGGCTCCTCTTTGGAATTCTTTTTACACTGGGATTGAAAATGAAGGCACCCAGATGTCTCTGTTCATCGCAGGGAAATTGGACTGGATGACCTTTATAGATCCTTTCCAATTGAAAAAAAATTATGATTCTATGAAAATGCATTAAGCTATTTAAAAAAATTAAACATTTATGATTAGAACCTACATGTGGGTTGAATAGTATTTTACAGCACATGGGTTTTAGGAGGTTTTTATTACATTTGAAGTGTTTCTCCTTTTCTTGAATCCTCTCCATCCATTCTTTTAAGCATGATAGAACTGAACTGAGCCAAGAGGTGGTAAAGTGTAATTAAAGAGAAATGATCGATGCAAGGAAAAAAAAAATGGTAGAGTACAAACAATTTGTTTTTTCCTTATCTAGAAAGAACAGAATCTGAAAAAAAAAGATCATTTTTCTTTTTTTTTCTGAAAAGCAGACTCTGGAAATGACTGCTTGAAGGTAGATTGTTGTGTCCATACGGGGCTCTGCAGAATCACTTAGTGCTGGGGAGGGAGGAGGGAAGATGGGAGGAGGGAAGACAGCACCAATGCTTGGAAGGATCAAGTGACCTGGAAAAGATTTTTAGAATTCCTTCACTTCTCACCATCAGATAAAAGCACAGAGAAAATGCAAGTGACTCATCCTCTCTTTTTCCCTTCTAATAGTTTCCTAATGAAGTAATCATAATGTATTCCTTTGGAAACATATAGAATAGAAAACAAGACAAAAAAACTTAAGGGGGTTGGGGGAAGTCTAATTAGCTAATCACTCTCATTATTAATTTAACACCCCACAAAGATCGTGCCAAAATTTTCCCTAAACCTGTCTGTTCTGTGCACTTTGCACACGCACACAGTTACACATAAATACCACTGATCAGTACTATTTCTTTTGCAGCCAGCCACTTGCTGTAATATGACAAAATCTGCCATGCAAAAGACCAGGTCAAATTTAAAGCAGGAGATAATTATTTAATGTCTGTTATTAATCCAAACTGGACAATCAGCCAAGATTCTAAGTACAGAAATCTGAAATAGAAATAGTAGATTTCACATCTTTGACTCAAGACCATCATGGGTGCAGCAAAATGCCACCAGAAGTATCCCTGGTATGAGATCTATGAGTTCATCTACATGCAGCTTTGTAATGAGAGGATACTCTCAGCTTGTATGCAAGGAGCTGATGTCATTGCTGTGTCAGCAACCAGCACTGAGCATGCCCAGAAAACCCAACCAATGTGCCAAGATCTCTTGCTCACAGCCAGGCACATGACTGGTCCAAGCATTGGTCTTGCTGACAATGCATCTGCAGTAGCTGATGGAGGAAGCACTGTGTTTTGGCTTGAGAAGAGTGCAAAGGCTGAAGATTCATGGGAAGCATGCAAACAAGCACTAGAAAATTTATCCACATGGGATGATTGTGCACACAGTTTGGTAAAAGCCATACAGCCCTGCTCAGCATGGTGGCCACTGTATTATAACTAAATCACTGGCTACTTGTTTTGTCTTTTCTTTTTCAGAGGTGGAAACTAAGAGAAAAATAAATGAAGGAAAAGAGAATTTTCACTGAAGCCATAGAAGTTGTTTCCATCCATCCATCCATCCATCCATCCATCCATCCATCCATCCATCCATCCATCCATCCACCCATCATTAAACCAGTAAAAATTCTATGTAACAAGTGAAATATTTATACAACCAGAAAAGCCACTGTCTTAGCAGATAAGGCACTTAAATCTTATTTTTATATTTTCAACTTGAATGAGGAAAAACTTAAGACAAAAAGTAAACCAGCCTCTCAATTTCTCCAGAGTTAGAATGATAGCACAAATACATCTTGCTTAACATGGGAGTTTAATCATGACAGCTACCCTGCCAAATTTTTATTAAGGCTTAATTTGCATCCCGACAATTTACAACACTGGAAGAACTCACTCCCTTCATGTGTCTATTGAGAAGAAAGCCTTTATTCTCCCTTTGCCATCATGCATGTATGTGGTCACATTCTCCCTCTGGGTAACTCATAGTGAAGCCAGCACTCTGCACTGAGTTACAAACAAGAAGTGCTCCCCTATATTATTATCAGACAGGAGCACACTGCTCTGATGGAGCTGTTTGAGGTTTGCACCACTTTCTGAACCATCCATGCTCCTCTCCCCTTTTTCCATCTTTTCTTTTCTGCTCTCCATTGAGTTACCTTCACATCCAAGCTCCAGAAAAGCAAGGTGTTACCAAAATCAGAGCAGCAGGGTCCAACAGGGCTAGGAGATGAATGTTGTGTTTGTAAAGTTAGCAGAAGTTGGTTTCTCAGAGTTCATGCCGATGTCACTGTGTGTGCTGAACTCCTACACGTTTTGAAACCTGATCTTACACCTTTCCTTTTATGAAGATGAAATCCTTGACAGATAATTATTTTGCTTTCTCACATCATATCAGACGGTTTAAGTACCAGTCTGCTTGTTAAGAGCCAGCTGTTGTGGAGTGAAAAAAAGAAAGAGAAATCCCCCACAAAAACCTATACATTCAGCCATCCTGTAGTGGCAAGGAGCTGCTGCTACCTGAGCTGCTTTCATTAGATTTTATTGATAAAGAGTGAATCTAGATCTTTTAAAATACTGGTCCCTGAGACAATATTCAGGAAGGAAAAGGTAGAATGAAGCAAGAAGTGCCAGTGCACATCATGTTTTATTTCTCCTCGGAAAGATGAGCCTGTAGGGGCTCAGCTGCAGGGATGGGATATCTATGGGGCTACTGTGAGCAACGCAGTACTGGGAGGTACAGAAATGTGAGCATCTCCTTACTGCCAGTGTTTCCCTTCAATGATTATCTTTTAGAACTGGTTCAAGTCCAAGTGAGCCTGTTCTGGACATGGTCTCCCATCTCCTCCTGACATGGACAGGTCTTTTCCTCTCCTCCCAAAAGAGGGGGGCAATGAGAAACTCCCCTGGTGAAGCAGATGAGCTGTGAGATGTTGATTTTGGGGCCACTGGGATGGCTATATGTTATATGTTGAATAGTGTATTACTTTGGTAAGGGTTACAATTTGTTTCCCTCGCTATTTGATAAAAATACATTTTTTTGCTTGCCAAGATTATCAGAATGACTGCTCTTTGCCATAACCAAAGGAAACAGTGTTTTCTTCCACTGTCAACAGAGGAATATATTTATGTCTCAAGATGGCTTTTCCACGTGCACACACCACCTCAGAAAACTGAATTTAAATCACCCTGAAATGAATTTGGTGTCCCTGCATTGAGTGCTTATTTCCTTAGAAAAGCAACAGTGGTATGATTTTCCCCTAGTGCATCTCTTCAATTTGGCCCAGCACACACTGCTGAATGTTTTTTCCTTCCATTTCTCCCCCTATTACAATTGCTTGATTTCAGCTACTGTGAGCCTGACCCACATCCCATAGCAGCCCATGGAAAACCTCAACTGGGTTGGGGTGAGTGATAGTCTGGTTGTAGCTCAGCCTTGGGTTGTGGAAAAGGGAAATGTGAGAGGACAGCTGGGCCATGTCTGGTACCAAGTCTCTTCATTTCTCATCTTTATTAGCTCATTAAGCACGTAACAAGAGGCTACTGCTGTCTGACCACAGCAAGCCTCACACACACGCTGTTTTCTCCGTAAAAACATGTTTGGACACTGTTAGTAAAACAAAAGTCCCTGATGAAAGTCATGTTCACCACCATGCGCCATGTTCTTGGGCAATGCAAGGAAAACTTGGTTACTGTGAATAACCTGTAACCATGCTGTTATCTCCTTGCTTACTTCAAACAACAGTCTGAGGTTATTTATTGTGTTTGAGCAACAAATGTGCCAAACACAAAGAGTCTTTGACATCATCTACCTTTCACATAGCAAAGAAATGGAAATTAATTCATTTTCCATTTTGGCAAGCCTACAGACAAAATCTTTTTCTTTTTCTTCAGGACTAATAATAACGTATCAGTTTTATGCCAGGGAACTTCTGGTCTGGGGATCCTAGATTTGGGCAAACTTGAAATTGCTTGTAATAGCAGTTTTGCTCCAGTCTCCAAGACCAATATTTTTCTAGTAATAATTAATCTGTTTTAATATGGAGGCTAAGAAGATTGCCTGAGTATGAGTAGGAATGGACTAGGTATGGATTAAGTGGAGTTGACATATGAAAATGTACATCTAGAGGTATTGTTTTCTTAGCCTATTTATGCAGAGCTGTTGGAACTGTAGAAATCTTGCTATAATTTTTGCCACTATGTTCAGAAAAAATGTAGGTAGATAAGAAAGCATTATAGTATTCTAACTTACCAATCCTGCCTATTTATGTGAGTATATATTTTGACTATCCATACATGCACATACGTATCTTACATACAATACAAAAAACTATTTATACTTCTGGTGCTTAAATAAGAGACACAGTTTTTCTTTCTAGAGTTTGATCCTCACAATCCACAATAGGTTTCTTCTGCAGCTGTTATTTTGCTGAGTGGAGCCAAAACAACATATAAATGCATACCCAGAAGCATACATACACCCACCCATCCACATATACATATCACTGGAAAACAGAAGCTCTGATTTTTCCATACACAGCTACACCCTTTTGAGAGTTGTTTGTGGCTTTTGTCATGGTTATAAATAAATATAAGAGAAATCCATTTCTTCAAGTGTCTTGTGGAGCCAAAATGATGCACATTAACACTGCTCCCAGCACGTGCCACTACACATATAAATGTTGAGCTGGAATTTTTGTGTATTTTCTTTGCTTCAACTAGAAACAGAAATTTAACTCTAAAGACTACTTAGATAACAACTTCACATTAATTGTCAACCCAGAATCATAACTGAGACATTAACTAGAATTGATTGATTACTGCACATTAGTAGTCCTGTATGTGTGTGCTTGAGATAGGAGAATAAAGAACTCAAGACTATTTATACAGAAAATAACAGGAGTGTCCTTGGCTACTAGCAGACACTGCAGGTGGGATTTCAAGAAGCTCTTGGTTTCTCACTGATGTTTGGATATTCCTTGAGATGTTGAGTCATGAGACTCAGGAAAGCAGAGTCAGATGGAGTCCACCCTACGGGTAAGACCACCACTACTTGCCCTAACAGGCAGAATGAGAAGGCTTGAAGCTGAAGGTTGACCACTGAACATCTGGGAGATAAACCCTTCGATTTCCAAGGTCCAGTCAGGATTTTCTTTTGCAAGATGAGACATGGATTTCTTCTGAGTACAGAAGAGCTGGGAATGCTGCACAGAACAATACTATTGTAGCTGACAGGTTCATTATTTTCTTAACAGATGGATAAATCAAGGGCTCTCTTGTTATTTTATTTGTGCAGTGTGCTTTAAAAATACTCACACACCCACGTAGTGCTTCCTCATTGATAACACCAGCAGCAGGGGGGAGACGGTGTCACCTTCCATAAACAGGTACTGTTGACATACAGCTTGTAAAATAGAACCATTTCAATAGGGTTAGAGTCAGCTCAGAGAGAAAGTGCAGATAACACTGCCTTATCTGAGAGTATTAGCCAAAAAATATGCTGTGCATTTGAAGCCTTGTATTTGCCTGCTCCGTACGTACTTCGCTGACATGAGGCCAACACTAACAAAGGGTCTAATTGGCCATACAGATCAGACAGTGATGTTCAGGAAGATGAAAATAATATTGGCCAAATGAGATGTGTTTTGTGTTCAAAGGTTGTCGATTTTCTCCTCCAGTTTGGGCTGGTGTCACAACAGCTGACCGCAGCCAGCACATAGATGAGATTTAATGAAGCTGTTTGGGAACTGCACACATACATGGAGTGAGGACAACAGTGCTGGTAATGCTCGGTAGAACCTTTCCAAAAAAACTGCTTGTTTTTTCCTTAAAAACAAGAATGGAGATTATATAATCCCCAAATTTTTATGAGCTCTTTCCCAGGGATCTGGAGATGGTTTCATATGTAACAACCATGAGCTCAGAAAAAGGAGAATGCAGAATGCTGAGAAACCCACCAAACCAGAGAGCAATCGTAAGAAAAAAATTGCAAGGAGGGTTAAACCTTGGAAAACGCAAAGGGAGAAGTGGTGGCATCACAGGTTTCCAAACCACATTAAGTACACCTTACTTCTTCAGCCCAAAATTTGGATGGAAGGGTTAATGCTATGATATTTCACCGCACCACGGATGTGCTTCCATTTCACATTCAGCAAATACTGCCTCTAAAAATTGCATCCTGCATGGCTTGTTGTGGTTCCAACTTGCTGGCCAGTGTGGTTATTGTAGCCATCTGACTTGCTTTAAGTTTCCCCCCTTCTCATCTCTTCCCTTCATGACTGATGGCTGAATCCCTCTGGAAATGACTCCGTATCCATCAGTGAGAGAATGGGTTTTCTGTCTGCCAATAGAGCTCTTGGCAGACAGCTGCATGTCTCGTGTATTTACTAGGTGAAAGATCTGGATTATTGTCAGAGCATTCAACAGAGATATCCATTCATGTATCAACATTAGCTGTACTCAAAGATTAGTTAATGGGATAAATGGCTCGTAAACAGGAGTGAGAACAGTCTTTATGAAAACAAGTAGACTTTAAATCACAGAAAGCTCTGCTAAAATACGACACTGAACTGTAATTGTTCGTATCTGCGAGGCTTTTGTTTTGCATGGATTTGTATCCCTTACATTTCGCCCTCTAAAATTATCCTTAACCACCAAAAATAGGCCCAAACCAGGCTCCAAGTGTGGTTGAACCACCCACTTCCATCCCTGAACCGATAAATTTACCGAGGCTCTCTCAGAATTGGACATAGTTCGTTAAAAAGTCAGTCCCGTTTAACTTGAAAAGTTCCATCTTACAAAGCAGACCTCCAAAACTCAGCTACCCAGATGGAAGCTGCTTCCTCTTTGTAGTCTTCCTCTTTCCACCCTCCATTTCTTATTTTTTAATCAGCAATCTTCGTGAGTAAAATTCACTGCTTTGGGGTTGGCTTTTTTGAACCACACACATCTCCAGGAATCTCTCGCCAAGAAATGTCTGCAAAAGTATTTCTAGATGTTTGGAATTTCCCAGCAGTAGTGTGGAAGTTTGGTTTGTTTGAATCTCTTGCTCAGCAGGAGGAAAATCGAGCTCAACATGTTTATGAGTATAAAAGCCATCTGTTTGATAGGGAACCTGGAAGAAGACCGAAGGTCTGACTTGGAGATGATGAAGTGAAAAAGAAAGGTTTCTGTTTCCTGTCTCTTAGAATTAATTATGTTGTTAATAATGTGTTAGAAGATGTAGGATTGCTTTAAGTTATTACTTAAGCCCAGAGAAATAAATATGACTTCAACAAAAAGCTTTCCTGATGCAAAATCCACCAAAACTTTTTAAAAAGTTGGTGTGTGCCAAGATGCTCCTCCATAAATGTACTCTAGAAAGGTTTCCCACCATCTCCTTCTTTAAATCAAAACCCTTTGTGGATAAAATAGCAGAATTTTTGCTGGAACAGGCTGCCTTAGGTGCCTGACCATCATGTGGCATCACCTGCAGTCTTATATTTATTCACGTTCACATGTAGATCCCTTTGATGTAATAATATTGCTTGAGTTTGTTTTCTCATAGTTGGTGATGCTTTGTGGTTTTACTGGGATGTCTGGAGGGCAGCAGAGCTGTGAAATGTCATTTATCACTTCGGCGAGAGTGAAGGGGAAGAAAGAGAAATGGGAGATCCCTCCTGTGGTTGAATATTTCAGAAAAAAAATCACAACCAGAAATTGTGGGTGAAAGTTGGGCCCCCTCTGCTCTTTGTAAAGGGAAATAAAGGAGCTGAGGCAGTGGTTTCAATAATAGCTTCACCACTGGCTTCTTATGAGTGGTGTGAATAGCTTCAGTAACTTCCATCCATGGCACTGTTTAGATGTGTCTGGTCAGAAACCATTTACTGAGTAATGATTCCTTTGTAGATTTACAGTAAAGCAATTTAGCTGCCACACCCAAGAGGCGATGGCTTTAAGTTATGAGGAAGTTCAGGTTGGATATTAGGAAAATATTATCTGGTAGAGCAACCAGCCTTTGGTACAGGCTACCTAGGGAGGCTGTGGGGTCACCATCCCTGCAGATGTTCAGAAACCATGGAGATGTGGCATCGAGGGACATGTTGGGGCTGGATTGGGGTTGAGTTTGGGAACTGTAGAGGTATTTTCCATCCTTAGTGATCCTGACTCTATCATTCTATATCCATACCTTTGAAAACTATTAACAAAGCACAGATCTTGCAAAGCACTACGTACCAACAACTGAAACAAATCTAATTGGCAGATATGTTTGCAAAGAGGCCATATACAAGTCTCCTACATTGGGTATTTCCAGGGGTAAAATATCTCAGTGCCTTCAAAAGGCATCAAAAATGGTCTGCCCTCTCCATTCTCCTCAGCCCAAGCCTCACTCCGACCGTAGGATCGCTCTCTTAAATGCAAATTCTTCTTTCACAAAGCTGAATAAATACCAATGGCAAAGGTGGACGGTTCTGTTAGGCTTCGGTACACACTGGCTTTGTCCCTCGTTGCTCTGGCGTGAGCTGTGAGCCAGGGCTTTGGAGGGCTGCCAGCAGGGCTGGATGCCACCAGTATTTTCTTCAGTGCATTGTAAACCCCAGGTGAGTTTTGACACCGTTAGTCCCCTTGGTGGCGGACACTCGCCACATTATATATGAACTGTTTGGAGCATGTTGAGTGCGGAGACTCCTGTAATGTCCAGAAGTATTTGGGTGTACAAAGGAAAATACAGCTGAGCTAACAGAGCTTTAAAATAAGCTGACTTGGGTGCTTGATAGTCTCTGCGTAAGGCTTGCTTGTCAACATTACCAGGTGAAATCTATGAAATCTATGCCTTCAACCTGAATATACAAGGAGAGCCAAAATAACACATTATGAGCGTTAATGCAGTTGAAAGTAAAACCGCATGTTTTCCAAAGGGTTTAAAAGCTCATTTGAAGTAGGGCAAAGGGTCAGAAAAGAAGGAGTCCCATTTATGTAGCTTTGGCAACAGTTTAAAAATGAAGAAGCCCCACTTAGACCATGTACATTTCATTATATCACTGCTGCCCTTGTCGCAGGGAGGAAAAGCAGAGATGCTCGCCCTGGTTTGGACCCTGCGAACTCTGAGTGCTTCCCAACTTCTTCCAGAAAAAAGAAAAAAAAAGGAAATAAATGGTTCTTTGTTCGCAGCAAGTGGAAAGAGTACAAACCCCAACTGATTTTTAATTTTTTAAGGGGATTTCTTATGCTTAGGCAATAGGAAAAATCTGATCATGTTTTACAGCCTGGTGTTAACTGCCGGGCAACCTGGGGTTGGGTCTCCTTGGGGCACTGTGGGGGACTCAGCACCTCAGCAGAGCACGGGATGAGAAATGTGGGGCAGATCTGCTCATTCTTACCTCCTGTTCTTCGTCCAAGGCCATGTTCCACACCTTTCCAGACTTTTTTTTCTCCTTTCCCTCTCAGTAGTCTTGGTTTCCATATTCCCACCGATTGACGTCTCTTGTAATTATTTGGAATCCAGTCCAAAGGCACTGATTCTCTTCAGACTGTCCCAAATTTAAGGAAGGGAATGAGGGAGAAGAAGGATGCTCCCTGCCTTATCCCACCGCTGACAGAGAGGACCAGGGAACCTGGAGCAATCTGGTTCAGGTCTGGAGAGGCTCAATGAGTCTGCAGAGATGTGTTGGAGAGAAGCTGTCAATCTACCTGTCCCCTAGGACCACTGCAGCTTTCTTGCCAGCACACCTGGCTTGTAAAAACACAGCAGGAACACCAGCATTTTGCCCTGCAGGGATGGGTTTCCAGTAAGTTCAGACTTTGGTGTGGATTTCTCAGTCCCACCTTAAAGGGTTACAAAGCAGCTGAGTGCTGAGATCTGCTCAGAGGGAATCCTGCACATCTAACTGTCCTGTGTGTGCAGTCTGGAGAACAAAACTCAGTGTGTTGAATGTAAAATACTTGACTCAAGCTTATCTGCTGCTTCTCTAGGGATTTGGAGAAAGAAAACTTTTTCTGTTATAAAGCAACATGTCTCAGGTCCACAGGCTTGAACAGAGAGCAAAAGGAACAATTTTGTCTGAGGTTCGAGTTAACTCACTGGCAGAACATCACTGCTTTTCCAGCACTTGAACTCAGATCCAACAAAAATCTATAAAAAGCTGTTAAGTTGGGATGAAGGGGAGCCACAGAGGTAATGAGTTTACTACAGTCCTTTAGGGTAAACACAGGACTGCTGCAGGGTGAGGAGCATTACTGCTGTTCTCAAAGGGAGTGATGTCCCATGTGGACAGTCAGCCTCCCTGTGTCCCAGCCAGAATCTCAAAGTAGATCTAGAGGGCAAGTGAGATGTTGATCTGAGTATCCCCATTTACCTCTGTTCATAGTGTGGAAAGGTCCCTTGGCTGGAAGAGTAGGTTGGGTGGTGGTTTTATGGAGATGAATAGCATGACAAGGTGAGAGAAATGGAGTGACAGAGTAGGGTATGGAGGAGGATCAAAGCTCTGAGGGGGAATATCTGCTGGGCACCAGAGGTGTAGGAGGACTGTGTGTTTCATGTTCCAGTTTTTCATTTCCCTTCAAAATATGCAAGGGAAAAAAGAAAGGGAGGTGAACCAAACCATTTAAAACTGAAAAAAATTCAAGAGACTCAAAAGCAGCTGGATCCATGGGTAGTAATGCAGTGACTGCAGCTGCAAGGCGTCCCAGAAACTTGTCTGTGAACAAATGGAGAAGAGTCCAAGTATGCACCATGGTTGTCTGCAGATGTCAGGCACTGAGTGATGGTGCCTCCCTTCTGGGGCTGTGAGCAGTGTAAGAAACTCCAGAGGCTGCAGGGGCTCCCAGTATCAGGCAGGTAGTGGGAGAATGTGCCCAGGGTAGGGAGGTATTGCTTGAATATTCAGCAACTCCTCAGACTCCTGATACAGGAGTTATGGAATCTCATAGAAATTTGAATGATTTTTGCTGTTCATTCCCATTCATTCTACCCAATTGATTTTAATATGGGATTGATTTAAAATTTTGTTCCAGCTTTGAATGTGATTATCTTTTGAGGGCTGATGGTTGCAGAAAGAACTATCTTCAGGTTGCATCCTGAAGAACAGTCCAGAGGACTCCCTAGGATACTCTAGCTTTAGTTATCCAGGAAGAGGAGAGTATGGAAGAGAAACTTAAAAGATGGAATCATAGAATGGCTTAGATTGGAAGGGACCTTAAAGATCATCCAGTTCCAACTCCTGTGCCATGGGTAGGGTTGCCACCCACCAGATAAGGTTGCCTAGGGCCCCATCCAATTGGACATGGGACACCCAGACCTTTCCTGGGCAACTGAAAAGCCCTTTAAGTGAGTGACATAAAGCTACAGC
Organism: Odontophorus gujanensis; assembly: GCA_013399175.1. Taxonomy (NCBI): domain Eukaryota; kingdom Metazoa; phylum Chordata; class Aves; order Galliformes; family Odontophoridae; genus Odontophorus; species Odontophorus gujanensis. The sequence goes on from VXAB01001567.1 coordinate 91,655, forward strand.
AGATGGAGGCAGCTCCAGAGCAGTTCTGCCTCCCACATAGCTGAGTGCATTTCTTCCACAAGCCAGCAGCATTTTGCCTCTAGTGGCAGCAAACTCTTTTCCATGTCAGTGTTTCCCTCTTGCTTTTGAAATCAGAATGACTGGAGGGTCTTCACATGTGAGAGTCTAAATTAAATATTGACTAAGAGGTTTTATTTGAACCGGAGTGTTTTAAAAAAAAAAATCTGAATGAATCCCACAGGATGAGTTTAGGGCTCTAAAATAGGTTCAAATAGAATAAAGGACGTGCTTGTTCAAGGTATAGAAAAGGCTCAGACGGTAGATGAGTCGGCAAAAAAGCAGAGACTGAGAAGATGCAGAAATAATATTAGGGATATAGAGACTGGAAGTAGAGATAATTTTCCTGTACTACAGTAAGGAAAGAGAGTTTATCTAATATTCCCCAAATTACTCCTCTCCAAATATTTGTTGGTTGATTTGCTTTTCCTTTCCAAAGCCTCAACAGCCTGATTTTATTTTCCTGGCTGCACAGAGAACCAGGAACACCAGCAACAGAGATTCCAATGTGAAATTCTACTTACTGGCTCAAAACCTATACCTGGTGTTGAAGGGGTGTAAGCATCAATTTTTATTAGAGCTTTATTTGCTACCGGTATGCAATGAGGAGAGCCTGCTACAAAGTAAAAACATATGTCTCATGAAAAACATTGATGTGCACAGATTATGCTGCACATCCCCCGGGTACCAAGTGGATGAAAGGAGTCAGAAAGTCATTAGCAAGGAGGGACAGAATAATTATAAAACATGTTGAAGTAGACAAATCCCAGCTGCACGTCTTTAGATTATGTTTTGTTAATCTGAATTTCTAATTCTCCTTCCGTAATGCACTGAAGATGGACTCCAAGCCAGAAGGAGGGAAAGCATAATATGTAAAATCATCCCAGTTAATGTATCTATAGCTCATTTATGTGAGCATATTAGATAACCTCTTTGGTAAATATTTTCTGCAATTCATTACACCATCCTGATCTGTCTGGCAGTGAGCATAGTGGTTTGATACAGATGTGCATTAAACACACCTCCACATTTTCACAATGAAATAGAAAGTGGGAAAACAACATTTGAAATATTACAGTAGCGAAATTAGAGAGCAGGAGCAGTCTTTCCTTCTGATTGAAATGGAACTTTATTTTGGTACAAAATCTTGTAAAAATATAAAAGAGAAATTTTTATCATTTCTGAGCCCAGCCACAGAGAAAATCCGCAACGAACAAAATTTCATATGCTTTTGATTACCTTTTCCAGCTCGTTCTTCTTATTCAAAGTTCATTTTGAGGTTTGACTGGTTCTCCTTTCATCTCTGCTCTTTTGGTCCTCCTTCAAAATTTGGGTGGTTTGGGAAGGCTTTTCCTGGGAACCTCTGGTGAGGGGCCACACCTTGGTGGGGCTGTAGCATGGTTGAGTAGGGACAAGGGGTAATGTCTCACCTGAGAAAAGGGACACGTCCCATGCCTGGTCCTATGGTCCAGAAAAGGCAGAGGTGTAGGAGCAAAGGAAATAAATATTAACGTAACTGCTTATTAATATCAACTGAAGTTCTAATGCAGAATGTTTTAAAAATTCTCCTGTGCTTTTTGTTTTTGATGGTGGTTTTCTCCCCCTCTCTGTCTTTCTAAAGAACTCTGCTGACAGTCCCCCAAAGCAATTGATGTGGAAGGGAGAAATGGGAAGAGGGGAAGTTTTTTTTGAAGAAAAACTTTTCAAATCGCAGAAGTGAATTTATGCAAGATTTTTACTTCCTTTCAGGTTAAAACTCCCTTTAAACCAAGGGGCTAAGATGTCAGTATTGAATCCAAATCTAAACCTCTCCAGGCAGGCCTAATTAAAAAAAAATCACCAACTGCTGTCGGGGGACCATTCAAAAATCCAAGGACAGAGCCTATCCCTTCATCAGAAAACAAAGAGAAATCCTGAATATGTATGAAGATGGTTAGGAGCTTTCAAAAGCTCCCACTCGTCTCCTTGGGAAAACCAAAGGTATCAGCTTTAAATCTCATTGGTGCATTCATGAGACACAGGCACTCATTGTACGCAAGATCTACAATATTAATCACTTCTAGATTTCCCTTTCCTCTTTTGAAAGAGGGGATTTTCTTTTTTTTAATGTCAATAAATAGTGCTGCCTGAGATTATACTGTCAGGGACATAAAGCCAGGAAAAAAAACTGAAATACCCCAAAACTGGAGGACTCTGACCCGTTTCCAGAGTCGGTGCTCAGGAGGTGAAGGTAACGCTGTGGTTTTGCCCCAAATGCTACAAGCGCTGCTTTATGGCACGGCCGAAGAGAGTGATGGTCCCACTGGTCTGAATATGCAAACAGCTCTAGATTAAAAGAAGCCAGATCGCTTCCCAAACCAAATATTGAATTAGGTTTGAGATTTTTTTCCACCCCCTTTTTCATCTCACATTTGTGCTGCTCTAGCCTCGGCTGTGTCACTGGGTTCTTTGTCCCCATGTTCTGCAAAAATGCCGAATATCTCATGTCACTCGCATTTCTGGTCGGTTTCCACTGTAACATTCATTCAGAATGCCAGCAGAAAGGAAGCTTCTGATCACAGACTGAGTGCTTAGGTATCTTTTGGACTTACCCTTGCAGTATTCTTTGTTGTGTGTCTGCTTGGGATGTTTTGGCTGAAAGTCTCACTGAGAATAAATTCTCCCGTGTTATCTTTTCCCTGCTTCTTTTCTCATCTGGTTGTACTCATGGATGCACAGCAGAGTGATAGATCTACATATATAGGTTGCAGAGGTTTTCATTAGGATGTTGAACATCCAGGATTTATGAGTCTGATCCTACTCCTGTCGTATTCAACGCCACCATTTTTAGTTCCAACCAGAAGGAAAAACTGTGTGACACAAGTTAAAAAAAGAAGCATTGCTTCTAAATTTTTCAGAAAAGATTGATCAGCTCAGAATTTTATTTCCGTTTAAAGGGGGAGGGAGGAGAGTTATTTTTTCTGATTACCAACATCTATCTTGTGTATTCAATAGCTTGATTGAGCAATTGTGCAGTCTTCTTACCAACTGCTCATGTGTTTTTCCTTTTTATAGTGGGTTGTGAGGAAAAACTGGCCCTATGGATGTCCCACAGCTTTGCAATGGGACACTTTCTTGCTACTGTATTTTAATATCCTTCTCAGTAATGACATCTTCTACTCATTAAAGGTAGGTCAGTGAGTGAATCTAATAACATATTTGTGGAAACATAAGGAGCTGAAATATGCCCTTGGCTTTTCAGGAAACAGAGGTTTTTCAGAAATGCCAGAGAAATGAGATTTTATTTTTCCAAGGCATCAGATTTTTTAAGGAACCCAAAATGTGCATAATCATATTATAGGCAATCAGGGTGCTATTCAGCTACTATATCAAACAGGCGTATCATTAGTGCAGCAGGCTAATTGCTTGAGCTTTCCTTGACCTGGGACTTCAACGTTAAGGCTTTGGGTGGCCAAGCGATTTTCATAATTTTGTCTGTATTCCACAAGTCTAAAGGAAATCATGGTCTGTGATTGCTTTGGTAATTTTCCTTTCAGAACAGATTGCTTGATTTGACATTTTAAGTACAGTATCTTGTAACTTACAGACAGGCAAACTTTTCAATGAAACTGCTGTGAGTGCAGTCTCCTGTTTTCCTTCCTGAAACACTCTTCTGTGTCTTTGGAAGACTTATCTTTGTGAGAACACAGCAGCAGATCATGAGAATTGAGTTGCCACTGAGATAAGGTCACGTTATGTAGAAATATGAGCTCCTTCACCTCTGATCTTTCCCCCACTTCCAATTTTGTAACCTTTTGCTGTGCGTAGTTCACAGCGAAGTCAAGAGAAATGCTGAATTCCTCTTGGTTTCTCCTTCAAGACCAGGACAGCATTTTTTCTACTGTTGTGTCTTTTTTGGAAATTTGTGCTAAGCTCCATTATAGGTTCTTAAAGAAAAAATTTTCTTCAACTTCTAGGACAAGACAATGGCAACCTTCTGAAATATCTTCAGTCTCTAAAACGATACTAAATTGGACAGATTTCTTTTTTTTTAATTAACTAGAAATCAAGGTGAAATCCCAAGTTAACTGAAATTAGTTTAGGAGTTTGCAATCAGTGCTAGACCTCTTGGTGAAATGTGATTTGATTTCTCTATGGGATAGAGAGTTTCCATTTCCCATGAGCATCACATGAGGAAGACATGAGACAGAGCCACTGAAACTCCCTGTAATGAGCACAGCAAGGCAGGAAAATACTTCAGTTAGCTGGTGCTGGGAAGGTAATATCAGGAGCATACCAGTAGAGATGTCTTTCACTTGTCTACAGATTGCTTGCTGTTTTGAAACTCTGAGTTTTCCTTGAGTTTTCTCCCTATTCCACTCACATCTATGCTAGCAGGCAGTAGACTTAAAAAGCAGGATGTAGGAACTGAAAACATATCTAACAGACACTTGGCTTTAGAATTATCTTATGATCCTTGGCCAGCAGCTCACCTTCTCCCTTCTCCTCCTCCAAGCTCTGCATTTTTTCAGGGAAATGAGGAAGAAAGCTCTAGTTTCGATCCACGCTACCAAATCTCCAGCTGGAGTTAAATGTGTATAATGTATACAAATCAATTTTCACCTTCTTTATGTTTGTTAAATTTCACTACTAGAGGAAGAATTTTGATAGCTGTTATTATCTCTCTTTCCTTGGAGCAAATAGATTAGAAAGTCAACTATGCAGACCCGTTTTTCAAAGTGGTAGCATAGAAGAAGGAGAACTGCACTCCTGAAACTTTGTGAAGTCGATGTCTACGGACAGATTGTTTAAGTGTTTAAAGCTGCATGACAAGGTCACACAGAGATGCTCACCGCATGGAATTATATCTGAAAATTTGTATTATAATGTTATTTCAGAGCAATATTTCCCAATTCCTAATTGTGCTGTAACAAAAGTTCGCTGATCACTTTTTGAACTGGAAAAAAAGTGTTTCCATGAACTTCTCCAACAATGCTTATCAAGCACAGGATGTTATTTATGGTTTTAATTTCATCAACATTTTGAAAGTACCAGTTTAACTATTAAAAAGCTATGTCTCTCCTCGCAGCAGGAATTCTCTGAGTTGATTTGTGAGAAGACAAACTTGAAGATGGTCTCCGAGTGTCCTTTTTACACTGATCCAGTCCTTGTGAGCCAAGAAGTATTGGCCTTAAATTGTGCCAAGGGACGTTCAGGTTGGGTATTAGGAAAGATATATCCTCTGTAAGAGTGGTGAGGCATTGACACAGGCTGCCCAGAGAGTGGTGGTCACTGTCTATGGAGCTGTCCCAGAACTGTGGGGATGTGGCACTGAGGGACATGGTCAGTGAGCATAGTGGGATGGGTTGGAGTTGGTCCTGGGGATCACGAAGACCTTTTCCAACCTTAATGATTCTATGATTCTGTGATCCCAACTCTACATTTGAAGTTTAGTAGAGGCTCAGTTACAGCTATTCTGTTGCAAAGGAAGGGATGCCAGGCATGGACAAAGAAAAGTCTTCACTACAGAAAACACATCTCCTCAGTCACTGTAGCAAATCTGCAGATTACAGAGTGTACTGCAAAGGTGGTTGGTCACACGGAGGTCTTCGTTGTCTCAACCTGCAGGGATATTATCAGCCTGGGTATCCTTGTATTCAGCAGGCAGTTGATCTGGACCTGTGATTCCAAATGGAGATTTGGGGATGGGTATCACACTGCAGTTGACTGTATTGTATGGTTTAGGATGATTGCTTGAACAGCCCCAGCACAGACAGAGGCAGCAGTCATAGCAGTTGCTTTTTTTTCAGTTTTGCAATGCTAGAAAGATGCAGAGAGATTTCCACACTGCCGTATTCCTGATTGTGTCCCAAATATAAATATACATTTCACATATTTCATTCAATCAGTTCAAATGGGCCATGGCACTGTCTGTTATTTGGTCTCCATGTCTCAAACCTTATCCTACAAGAGGCTCAGGTTATGCCTGCCAGGTCTGAGAACGGTTTGTCCACTACTCTAACTGGATAATCTTACAGCTCAAGCAGCAATGTCTCGCAGTTCTGGATCCAGAGGGGCAAGAGGTCTCCAGCTCTCAACTGGAGCTCTTTTTTTTGCACAAAAATAAAAAACCAAGCCTGCGTATGCTGTGCCTTGGCAAGGGGAACACGCTCCTTTCTCCAGGCAACATGTGAGTCTGCTGCTCTTGCCACTATCTTAGACAGTCATCTTCTCTGTAGGAAGAATGGATTTAATTATATCACAGTTTCCAGTTTTATTAATGTTCAAACAATACGAGCATTAAAGTGAAATAATATGCCAAGTACTGTAGAGGCCACTGAAACGTTTCCTGTTATTGTGTTGTAATGGAGATTGCAGTAACGCAGAGCCGTTCCAAATGACCGCAGCAGAAAATGTCTCCAGCGCTCTCCAAGATCCACAGCTCTGCAGAGCTCTCAGGACTATTGCTCATGACAATAGAATTTCTAGGAATTAACATCTGAGGTGGCAGAGAATTTGCCTAGGAGGGGTGGGTATGGCTCAGACACTTCCCTGCTTTCTGCAAGCCTTTCAAATGAGAAGCAGACCTCATCTGGCAAGGCTGGAAGCAGCTTGTGATAAAAGGCTACAACTTTCCCTAGCCACACAGAAATGGCTGAGCTTGTGAGCAGAAATCGTTGACAAACGTGGAAAAGTCACTTCTGTTAGGAGACAGCTCAGCTGGGTGGCACATTGCTTACAGGAACTGGCATTTGTACCTCCTTCCCTGGAGGGGATGTGCTCCTGACACCACAATGCTGCTCAGAGGAGAATGACATGTAGCAGTGCCTGCGATTCCTAGCAGTGCTCTTCTTGGAAAAGGAAAAAAGCCATCCATGCAGCATCCCTGTGGGTTTTTGTACCATCTCACAGGAATAAATATTTCTTTACTGTGAAGTGAGCAAATTAAAGCGTAGCTTTTTGAAATCTGCTGGTGGTCAGCTTTGGGTTCCAACCCCTTTTGGAGGACTGTGGCCATGAGTGGGACACTGCTGAGGTCTTCAACTCCGAATAATCTCCAAAGTAGAAGTTGTGCTAATGAGAGCTGCATTTCACTGGCTTCCATGGCAAAACTCCATGGGAGTAGGGTTTCCTTCACTGATTTACCCAAATTAACACACAAAGCTCTTGAATAGAGAAATATGTTTCTTCTACATTTTAGCTCCATTCTTGTGCTAGGCTTCATCAGGGGCATGGTTTAGTGGGCAATATGGGTGATAGGTGGATGACTGGATTAGTTGATCTTATAGGTCATTTTCTCTCTGCGATTCCGTGATTTAATATTACCTTTCTCCTCTCTGACTTTTTTTAATCATTTACCTTTACTGCAACGAAAAGGAATAATTAAGTCATTTCAGCTCAATATATTACTCTGGAATGAATTCAGGGAGACATCCATGAAGATTGTTTCCTGCCTTAGACAGCAAGTGGTTTCTATGTGCGTGTTCTCATGATGCTTTTCCAAGGGATATAAATTGTTAGAATGAATTGCAGGCCTTTGAAAATAGCACTGATTTACAAGTGAAAATTGCAGTGTTCTCATTTATTTACATGGAGACTCTTTGTAAATAATGACTCAGTGGTTGCACTATCACCAACTGACTGGACTACCCACAAAGTCTTAGTTCCTTTTTTTTTTGGATCCGTTGTCATTGCTTTAGCTGAGAGTGGCTGGGGACTCCGTAAGCCATAATTTCAGAGTGAAGCTCCCTGTGATGACTGGAAATTTACAGAACCATCGAATCACTAAGGTTGGAAAAGAGACCGTCTAGTCCTACCAAAACTGAGCTGATTGGAAAATGTAGATGGTTAATAAAAATGTATGTATTTTTTCTAACTATTTCATTTTACAGTAGTGTTAGGCCTTGACCAAGCAGTAGTTGTTTTCAGGGTTATGCAGGTGAGTTTGGTATCAGAGGAAGAAAGAGCAAAGCAGGCTCAAATAACTAGGTCTACTTACACAACGTTTTACAGCAGAAAGGGTATAAAGTAGAAAGACACAAAGGTGACATGCCGGGGTCTTTGAACACTTTCAGGACATTAAATAATCAACATTTCAACGCTCCTGGGATGTGATGTGACTGGAGTTTTGAGCAACTGGGAAACTTGGTAACATAGTGGAAAAAAAAATTCTCTAGCAAGTAATCTCATTGCCCTTCTGCTGAAATGATCTCATTTTGGCTGTTCTCCTCATACTCAAGTATAACACTTTGGGATGTCCGTGACTGGCAAGGGTTACATTAGGATTTTTGTGAGGTATGAATATTACAGGAATGAATTGCAGAACTTGTTTGTTTACAGACAATTGAAACCATACCTTTAGTCTTCAGCTGAATATTTAAATTGCATGCAAATAATTAATTTTCTCCAAACCCACTTCCAGCTGGACACTTAATTGGATTATGTAGTCAGTGCTGCACTTAAGGACAGAAAGAATTGGAAGGAAAATCAGCTGCAGACAAAACCAGCAGAAAATCTGGGGGTAGACCTGAGCATGGGCAATGGAAATTGCATTTAAGGAAAAGGGGGAAAAATCACGAGGGAGAGTCAAACTGCACACAGTAGTCTTAGTGTTTGCACTGGTTAAACCCCTTTTATCTCACATTTATAAACACAGGCTCTCTATATGATATAAAACACATTTAGCTGTCATTGAAATGCTGTGATTTATGGAACAGGGCTGTCCCTAAGAGGGTAACAACACTTAGTGCTTATTTTGGCAGGTGCACTAATTCAAACTGCTGAGCAGCTCAAAGAACAGCTAATGCTAATGACAAAAGGTTAATTATTTTCTTTTTTTTTTTCTTTTTTTCATTGGAAATATTTGTTCAGTTTAGGCACTGCTTAATATGTGACCCCAGCTGTAGCCAAGCAGATGTCAGCTCAATTTGCATTCGGCAAACACAGCATTTGAAGAAAATATGTTAGCTTCGAACATGACTAAATAGCCATCAACATTGCTGGGCAAATAAAGAGACCTCTGCAGACCTCTGTGTCTGCATATAACAGGAGATAAATAATGAAAATCGGAAATGAGGTGTCCAATAGAAAAATCAGCATTAAATGTAATCATTTATCTGCCTGTCCATTCTGGGTTACATTTTGCAATTCCATCATGGTTCTCTCCCGCCCTCATTACCTGAGGCTGCTTCTGGCTTAACAGATTTGTAGAGTCATCTGTAACATCTTAAGTGAGCCTACACTCTCTGCTGCTATCTCTCAGCTATTCCAGTATGTATTTTTTAAATATTTGTGGCTATACTGAGCAAGATGGAAACTCATGAAATCCCAAACCTGTTTCAAGAGTACATCAAGACCCCCATTGATTTGAGCAGGATGCACCAAGTTGGCTGTCCGAGCCCCGTACAAATGCTGGCTGCAGAAAGGGTCTGTGGTGCCACCTGTCTGAGCCACTGCAGTAAAATCTGAGGTTATTTTTAACAGGAACAGCAGCATCCTTCACACACAGCATATTTATTTACTTAGGAGCTCTGTATAGGGCTTAACTACCGTGCACAGCACTGGAAAAATAGAATGGAATGGGACAGAACAGAATAGAACAGTTTTTAAGCCCTTCTGAGATCAGAGGATAGATAGCTCAAGGTGTTGTAGTTTGTCACCATCAGTACACGAGCAGTCAGAGATGTCCTGTGCTCCAACCTGAGGCCAGAGATCTGCCACAGAACAAAAATCTCATGTGCAACAGCAGCAAATGAAGGAGAAAAGTCCAACAATAACAAGACAGCAGCAAAATGCTGGCCAGCAGTGAAAAGTAGGTCATTTTGAACACATCCAAAGCCGTATCTCCACGAGGAACTGGATAGAGGCCAGGAAGACATTTGTCAAATTAATCATAGCAGATCAGGTACCTGTCCCCCTTCCCACACAGATTCCTCTGCAGTCCTTCCCTCATTGTCCCTTGGCACAAAGCAGGTTTGTGACGGGCTCGTAATAAGTGTGATTTTTCCTAGATAGTCCAACACTAGTTTTATTTTGTAAACCGCAGTGTTACTCACAGGAAGGGTCATGTTCACTTGGCTCAGTCAACTTCTCCCTGATATGTGGAGGGAAGCTGGGGAAATGGTTACATCTCTGTCTCTTCTGTCTCTTAGAATAAACCAAATCCTTACAAAATCTTTGCAACAAGGCCATATTGTATCCAAAGACCAGCAAAGAGCATGGGAGCAGCTCTTCAAATCATGAACGCAACAAGCAACTGAAACCTCTTGGTATATCTCTTACACTAGGAGAATCCTCCACTGGAAAAAATTGTGTTGGATTATCAGTTTTTTAAGTTCTTTGAATAGAACTGTTTCTAGAGTGGTTGCATTAGGAAAAAAACAAATGAGCAAAAAAATGCCAGGATTTGCCCGTGGTGGTGATAGGTGACGCCTCCCTGCAGACATCCAAGGTCAGGCTGGACAGGGCTCTGAGCGCTTGATGGGTCTGTGGGTGTCCCTGTTCATTGCAGGGGAGTGGGACCAGATGACCTATAAGGGTCCCTTCCAACTCAAACCATTTGATGATTCTCATTCACACAACAGGTTTCTTGATCAGAAAACTCGAGTCTATTGGCTATTTACTGGAAGGAAAAAGTGAAAAAGCTTTAGGATCAGAGGCCACTGGATGTGAAAAAATGTATTTATAATGCTAAAATTATCAGCAAAAGGAAGATTTTAACAGTAGCATCTCAGCTAGGCTTGATAAAGTAAAATGTGTGCAAATTCAACATAGATTTTTTCCCAGCCATTGGACAATATTTCCCTCCAACAAAAGTCGAGTGATTTTGGCTTTTGTTCAGTTATTTTGAAGGCCTCCTCTCTGAGAAAGATGAATGGATGATAAAATATGTGACAAGATGACTAAAGCATTGCATGTAATATATTGTGGGCATTGGCTGGAATATCCGGTAGTGCTGGAGAGTACAGATGCCTAGGAAAGAAGAAGGCAGGTTGGCCATTTTATTCAAGAGCAAAGAGAGGAATGGAAATCTGGAATGCTGTCAGTGAGGCTTGGTCCAGGAATCAAAATCCATAAAACACATTAGCTCCGGGGTGAGCGTAGAAAAAGAGTCTAGCCCAGGTTAGCCAAATATCTGGGGCTTCAATAGAAGCCTTTAGGAAACTATGCAGCCACTAAACCATTTTTATTCAGCATCCTCCAAACGTAAGATGTTCTCTTAGCCGTTAAAGGCTAGTTTTCTACTGACCTACCTCACAGAGCCAGGAGCAGAACTTGGAGCAATGCAAACCACCATCTGCTTTTGCAGCCACCGTGACACCAGTACCAGTTATACACTGACCACATTACTTCCAGTTTGTCTGCCTAGGAAAGAAAACCCATAATGCTGAGTTCACTCTGCATTAAAAATAAAAGGAAAAAGAACAGTTTGCAAAGTGTTTTGCGTGGAAAATCTGGAAGTGTAATACTTGTTGCCTATTTGAAGGAGGATACAATGCTAAGCCACTGTAACTAATAATCGTGTGATACTGAAAGAGTGCAGAATTTACTGGTGCAGTGGGATTACTTTTGTTAAAGCAATAATGCCTCATTTGTTCTTATGACAGAGCTTTGCAACAGTTACACAGGCAAGTCTTTAACATCCATCAACATTACTGTCTGGAATGTATTATCTAGGAAATCCCAGAGTCACTAGCCTACAGGTTGAATTAGCTGCAAATTCATTTCACATTAGAATCCCTTTTATAAATGCTGCAGCTACTCAGGCAATACCTTGGAGAAAGAGGAGGGATGTTATTGAATTTTGTGTTAATAATTCTTTCCCAGCCTTTATTTATTTATTTATTTATTTATTTACTTACTTACTTATTGTAACCACTGCTTCTTGAAAAGCATTAAAGCATTATGATGACTTTAAAATAACAGCAGCAAACACTTTTTCAACAAAAAGTCTTTTCAGTGCAGTTTATCAATGCATTCTTATCCCTTCTTTCAGGTGATTAATGAGTACATTAGAGTGCAGGCTCAGATCCAATCAACCAAAAACCCCTTTTTTTTTTATCACTGTGCTTCTCCAATGAGTTTCTCATGCTGGGTGTCTCCCCTCTACTAGCACAGCTTAGCTGCACCTCAGTTTGCAAAGCACCATGCAATTCATCTCCTTCCTCTGCAGAAGGTAAAGATCTCAGGAGGGTTGAGATGGTCTTCTCCATTATGACATGGTCCTTTGCACTGCGAAAACCTTCCTTTTGGGGGATTTTAGACATTACTGCACTGCACCTGAGAATTAAAACAAGAATAAGTATTAAAGGAGTTATCTTGGCGTAGACCTGGATTTAACCAAGGCTGCATTTTTGTGTCCTGAATTTGTGGTATTCCGATGAAGAAGCTTGCAGGCAGGAAAGAGTGCGTTTGACTTGAACTCTGGAGAGCATTTGAAGAAAATGAAGTTTGAAGTCCAGACCACAAATATTCAAAACAGAATTCTGAGTCTGAGGATTACAGTGTGTGAACCGCAGGGCAGAGCAGCCACCACATGGATGCTCAGATGTCACCTACAGGGCTTGGGTTTCGGGTGGTTACTGCTGGGCTCCTCCCAGGCAATCCTCAGCCTCAAGTATTTTTGGCAAATAATTCTGAAATAAAGGCTGTATCTGAAAATTCACTTGTTGCCCACAGCACTCACGTGAACTGTTTGCGTAGGATCGTGTTTTAAGAAGAATGAAGTAACTCAAATTAAGGGACAGATCCTCAGAGGTTCTTCTTAAAGGATGCCTTCTGTACAGAGAGCCAGAGCTTATTTTAATGCCTCATTAAAGTCTGATAGTAAAATCCAGGACACTGCCATTTTGTTTCGTCACATTTTTGACCTGCTATGTGAACATTTTTAATGTAATCCGTACTTGTTACTGTCATAGAAAAAAATATTAAAAGTTCCCCTCTGCCCTTTTTATGAATCAGTTTAAAGCTTTAACAAGACAGCTTTATGTTCGACTTGAAGAAGTACATATTATTGTGCAAAAAATGATGGAAGCATCTTTTTAACTTTCGGCTAAAGCCCCAGTTTGTTTTCTCTTCAGGGCTGTTGGGGACACGTTGGGGAGAATGTGGGTCTTGTCACCATCTTTCCTAACAAAAATCAATTGATTTTAGTAAAGTTCAGAGTAGATTTAATTGATGAGCAATCTACAGGTTTCCTTCCCCACAGAGCTATTAGCCCTGATTTGTTAAGTGAGTGCTTCAGGTGAAGCTCCCTGTTTTCTGATGACCACAAAGCCCCAATCCCTGCTTAAAATGGAGCTCTCTGTGACTGCCACCCCCTCCTGAGACACACACACTTGCAGACACAGAAGTAATGGCTATTTTAGCCTGTCATTCTCTGCAGCCAAAACCTCACCTCTGTTCACTGGGGTCTTTACATAACCTGACCTCCAGAAGCCAATTACATCTGTTTTCTTTGTGCTCATGTGTTTCTAGTATTGACACCAACTTTGCTTTCAACAAAGGGTGGGTTCCCATGAACTCCGTCCTTTATTACCAGCTGGTTCTAATTAGAGATTAACCAATAAAAAATGAGTAATACAGTCAGCAGTGTGTTCCTACATGTAGCCCTTTTCCATGTGTTTCAATTTACCAATCAACCAATAAAGCCCTGCCCTCCAATGAACTGCATTCCATACCTCGCATTTTTTGCTTATTTTGATAAATGTAGCTTTTCATAGATAAAAAGGGCAAGAATCTGGCTAACACTGTCTACTGTTAGCTGGAACATTGATGTTGGTTAGATGAATTAGAGAATGCTACTTGATCTTTTCTCTGACAGCTTATTATGCCTTAGTGCTCGGGCTTCTAAAATTTCTCCTGCAAATCTCCCTGTCACTGTGCTTAGTTAAAACTTGTCAAAAAATTAACGAACCCAATTTCAGGCTTGTTTTGCTTATTTCCTTCAGCACTGAGCAGGCGAGGGAAATTTTGAAAGGAGACACTTTGGTTCCTGTTGCTGCAGAGGTCTCTGAGAGTTAAAATTCCTCATCCAGCATTACGTGTGGTATTAAAGAGTTCAAACCTGAAAAGAGTAGTTCATAAAATGGGTCATTTCTAGTCTAAACTTCTGGGAGGGAAAGTACAAAAAGCAAACGGCAGCTTAACGGATTCCTCAACTTGAGAAACTCAGAGCACATGTGTGGAGTTATTCCTTGCAACCGTATCTTCTGTCCTGAAAACCTTGTGTGCAGATTTAATGCCAAGCATTTAAACAGTTGCACTCCAGCCAGACTGTTCACATGCTCAGAGCTGAGCACGTGTGTAAGTGTTTGCAGGATCTTAATTCTCTTTGTTTAAGACAGGTATGGCCAACAAACATGAGAGATGGCTGAGAAGGAGGAGCCTGACTAGCATCTGACTTAGAGGTGTGTATGAAGCAAAGGGGTGCAACTGAGCTCCTGCATGTGGAAAAAGTGGCACCCGTTGACATTCATCGATGCTGAATGCTGATGGAGACCAAGCAGTGGATGTGAGCACTGTGAGGTGGTGGGCGGTGTGTTTCAGAGTGGGGACAGTGACAGTGGGTCACTTCTGCTGGTGCAGATGTTTATCACAGGCAAGACAAAAGGTTGGACACCCATGGTTTAAGAGAAGTAGCTGAGGTCCTGATAGAGTGGTAACTCACTGTCACAGGCAGCCCAGGGAAGTGGTGGAGTCATGGTCCCTGGGGGTATTCCAGAACAGTGGGGATGTGGCCACATGGAACATGGTTAGTGGGCAGGATGGGGATGACTTGAGCACTGGGCTTGATCTCTTTCAACCTTTATGATTCTCTAGTGTCAATAGAGAAAGATCACGGCAGGACCAGGCACAGAAGCAATAATGGGAGGACTACATTGCCCCTTCCAGGCAGAAGAGTTTCTGGTATAACGGTGATGGAACGTTAAACCTACAGAGTTTTAGTTTGACTTCTTTGGCATTCTTCTGATTGACAAAGGATTTGTGCTTTCTTTTAATAAAAAATGTGTCATGCTTAAACCAAGCTGCGGTCCATGAAGCACTACCCATGTCTCCCACCCATAAGGCAATCCAGGTGGCAGGAATGTTATTAGACCCTTTAATTCTCCTAAATAGACCTTCTCTTTGACACTGAATTCTGAACTTGGCTTCATTATCACTTTTCAGCAGGAGAATGAAAATACTGTAAATCTTTCCATTAAACCAAGCTGCTGAAAAGGGAACTTTATTGTTTTAAGGTAGTTCAAAGTAAGCTGAAAAACTCCCTGTAAAAACAGGCATGAACTCCTTAAACCTCCCTATGGTATCAATGTGTTAACTCAGTGCTGTGGTGCCTCTCACCCCTTCGCTACTATTTTCCTGTTGCAGGCAGGGAAGGCTCAGCCTGTAGGAGCATGCGAAGCAGAAAGTCACTGAAAGTTCACCAGAAAAATATGGAAACCTTTACGGCAGGCAGCTACCAGCAAATCTGGGACATAGTCTGTCTCAAGGACATCTTAACTCTGATAGACCATCATGTAAAGCTAATTGAAGCTCAAGGAGGGAGGGTTTATGTTGGATGTCAGGAGGAAGCTCTTCCCAGAGAGAGTGGTGAGGTGCTGGAGCAGGCTGCCCAGGGAGGTTATGGATGTTCCATCTCTGCAGGTGTTCAAGACCAGGTTGGATGGGATCCTGGGCAACCTGGTCAAGTAGCAGATCTGGAGATTGATTGCCAGCTCCACTGGAGTTCAGGGCAAACCTTTTACTCCTATGGAAGTCCTAGCAAAACAGGGGAAAGTGTGGATTTCTGGCCTTATAGTCATCCCATGTCAGTGGGTGGACACTCCTTCCAGAATAAGAGTTTTGCCTCTGCTTAAAGCAGTGGCCTGAGCTGTCCTGGAAGGAGGAAGTAGATGATGATCCTATCCTGAGTTTTACAGGCATTGAGTTCCTCGTGCTGCTGATGGAGTCAAGCAAATGAGACTGATACATCTCCTTAGTGCTTTTCAGAAGGATGTAATATGTTCATAGAACAAAATTTTTCATTTCTACTCGGAATCAAAAGATGAGGTCAGGCATGGGCTAATTCCATCCAGTATTCCTTCCAAAGGAATCCTTGATGGTGAATTTGTTTCCTGTGCTCAAGGCCCCAGAATACTGCTGCAGTGTTGCATGAGCCATGTGCTGAAGCCCTCCTCCATGGCTTCCTCCAACACACAAGTGTAGTCTCATTTAAGCTCAACAGTTATTCAGCATATACATTCCTTTTAATAATTGATTAAGTCTTATGTGAAAAATAGAGAGTACTGCAGAAGATTCATTTCGAGAAAGGGATTTTTTTAATAATTGGAATTAGATTCTGGGCTGGAGAGAAAGCTGGAGATGGCTGATAACATTTTGACAATGATGAGTGAGGCTTTGGGAACTAAATACAGCCAGGATTATTGAAGTCTTTTCAGCAGCAGAGCCTCCAGTTCAGTGGAAGCATATGAAAAAATATTTGCCTTTTTCAAGTCACCTAATCACTCTAGAAAGTTGGCAACAATTCAAGTGATGTACACTTAAAATGTCAGGCTATGTTATAGATTTCAACCTTCAGAACATGCTGTTAAGGATAATTCATCTTGTGTTTTTGGTTGGAAAAATTTTGAACCTTAAACTTCCTTCTGTGCTCGTTGTGAGGTTTGCTTTGTCTGTAGCAAAGAATCATCAAAATAAATAAACACGTAACAAATAAAACAGAGGAGAATGTGAAGTGACTGACACATTTTCTGGAGATCAGTAAGTATGAAGGAGAAGAAAACACAAAGTAAGAAGGAGCCTACCACATTACGGATACGTGCAATAAAACTTTGCTAAATCCACAGCACAGCAAAGTTGTTGACAGCACTCTGAACTGTCATCCCAAATCTTTTCCATTTCAGTCAATGAAACTGGTGTTGCAAGATATCTGAGGCACATGTACTTCCATCTGATCTCCCCTCCATGTGGAACCCTTCTTCCTTCTCCAGTACTCCAGCCCCTGTTAATGCCTGAATTAAAAATAAGAACATATCTTTCTGCCACATCCTACAGTGACTGGGAAGATCTGTCATATGGGTTTTCTCTGCAATCCCTGGCTCTGATGAACCGCATCATCCAGCATGGCTTTGATTCCCATTCGCTTCCACTATGCACTTTTGGCAGCAGCAATTGTTTGTTGTCATTGTTATTCAACCTTGTTCTTCCCCACAAAGGGAACAGAATTAAATGAAATGCTTCATTTCCAATGTGAATTTCTCTGTCTTTTTCTTCCAGCCAGTGGAACTCAGCTGTCCTCTCGCATCTAGATTAAAGAGACCTTTAATATCTGTTATTTTTCCTTGGTGAAAATACTCATATGTTCTAATCAAGACTCTGTTTGATCTTTATAATAAGATAAACAACCCGATTTCCTTAAGTCTGTTCCTATCAGACCTCTCTTACATATTGCACGAATGCTTTTGCAAATGAAGGCTGTTTCTTGCATAGCAGCCTGCTCTACTTTCAAGATCCATGAAAGGCCCTCAATATCATAGAATCATAGAATCACAAAAGAGTTTGAGTTGGAAGGGACCCTTAAAGTTCATTGAACCCAACTCCCCTGCAATGAACAGGGACATCCATGGCTTGATCAGTTGTTCAGAGCCCTGGCCAACCTGATCCTGTTTATCACCAAGGATGTGGCACCTACCGCATCTCTGGGCAAAATAATACTTCAAAAAAGTTTTCTGGGACTT
Source organism: Odontophorus gujanensis (assembly GCA_013399175.1). Taxonomy (NCBI): domain Eukaryota; kingdom Metazoa; phylum Chordata; class Aves; order Galliformes; family Odontophoridae; genus Odontophorus; species Odontophorus gujanensis. The sequence goes on from VXAB01001567.1 coordinate 109,429, forward strand.
CACATCCTTGACCACTCTCTGCTCCCTTTACCTTCAAGCTGAAGAGATGTCAGGCAACAAAGCTGTGCAGTTTTGTTGGTCTTTTTGAGATTTATCTGAGAGATGAGATTGCTGTAGTTGTGGTGCATGCAGCTTGGGTCTTCATTGAGTTCCGTGCCCATGGTGGCCACTGATTTTCCAGCTGCCACACCAGACGTGCCACTGGAGGTTGACATCCTGCACCCCCATCCTAGGAGACGCCAGCAGCCGTGGTTGCAATGTTCCCAGCCTGTGCAGCCTGTGGAGAATGCATGGGGGAAGAGACAAGCTGGTGGAAAATAAATCACGGTACCTTGGTGCTGTCACTCTCTGCCCCAACTGGTTTCAACAAACAAAACTTCACTGTCCACTGACAAGAACAAATAAACTGAGTTGGGAGAGACTGAAATTCACAGGGGATCTGAAATATTTACCTTGATACCTTATAAGGCTAATAACCACTTTGCTGCTTCGCAGCCACTGACAGAATTGAAAGAAAAAGAAAAAAAAAAGCAACAACCAAAAAAACAACAACAAAAAAATCCTACCTGAAATGTTTGGGGCTTTTGACTAGTCCAACCTGTCCTGGCAAAAGCATCAAAGCAGGATTAGAACAAGGTTTTAATTATACACGCTTCCCTCCACCCCTTTCCCCTTTTCCCCTCCAAAGCTCTTGCGTTTGATTATGGAGATCAGTGGAGTGAGCCAGATATGGTGGCTGATATAAATGATTTCATTCAACCTCCTCCACCAAAGACACAACGAGCATTTTAAAAGCCATAGGTAAACCTTTTGCTCTCAGACGTGTGTATTCAGTGAGCCGTGCTGCTCTCTTTCATATTCTTGCAAACCACACATTTCAAACTGACTTGCACAAATCAGAAACCTGTGCGTGCCAGCAGCTCTGGACAAATAAATAATGTACCCTGGAAGGAAACATCTGTCATCTGCTGGGCATCGAATAGATCTTGCTCCCCACTGTACACATTTTGGCCAACGCTCCTCAACAATCAGGTAGTTGTAAACAAATGGTCACTTATTTAGGGTGTATAAGGCATGGCAAACCCTGCAGTAAGGAATAACTCAGTTTCTCTGCATTTATCCTTGACTGCATAATTGCATCAAGGCTTTAAGAAGAGAGTCAGACTAGCTTGAATTAAAGTTCCTTAAGCAGTGCTGTGATAGATTTGCCTCAATTGGACACAGTGGGTTAATTGTAATGCTGACACACCAGGAATTACTTACTTGTGTTGATCAAAGGCAGCTCATCCAAAATGGGTGAGGCTGGAAGGGATTTAAATCATGGATGAGTCTGACAGTTTGGACTGATCTCAGCAGAAGGAGCTGGGCGTTTCACTGTGATGTGTGGCAGGCAAATATTCAAATTCTGCAGCCCTGCATTAAACCGCTGATCTTTCCAATGGGGTACATGTCCTCCATTGAATGATGCTCAAAACATCTAGGTGCTTCGGATCTGACAGCAAGCTCAAAACTAGCTTTGACAAAAGGCCAATTTAATTTAATCTCCCTCCTCTTCTGAACAAAGCCAATTTGGTATTGTGCTCATGAGAATGAAGAAAAGGAAGAAATACATCTGAATAGACTTGTCAGCCTTAGTATGACCCTATTTTTTCCAATCACAAAATTATGAGTCTAATCCTGAAAGGATGAGAAATTTGACAGCTTGAAACACAAGAATGAAATCAGAATAGGAGGCAGTTTTAATTTGCTGTTGTGAGGCCACTCACATATTTTATAACAGAACCTCTTCCGTTATTTTAGACCATGTATGAGTTATGCCAGACTACCTTTACTCTGAGCATGAAAATGTGGATTATAGGGCTACCGTGTTTGGATTTATTACTACAAGTACCAGCTACTCCTATGTATCTTATTTTCATTAACAGTAGAATAAAAACCAAACAACACTGAAAGGATCAAAAGACTGTCTAATTTTAGGACAATGCAGGACAAATAACTTACTTTTTTTTTGTTTTACAGATAGCAGATCTTCTATTGCATATCTTGAATGCACAGAATTACTGTAGTAGATATAAAGTAAAGAAGCAAACAAGAGGAGAAGCTGTGTAAGAGCTTGTTTGGAGTATGAGGTTTTACTGGTCTTGGTAAGGCAGAAACTAATTGAACACACCAATGATCCCACACCTACAGGGTGTATGGGAAGAAGTGATGCAAAAAAATAAAATAAATAAATAAAAAGACAGGATGCCTTGGTTTAAAAGGGATGGAAAATATTCTGCTGCATAATTTTATTTTGAAAAATATTTTTTTACCGAGAGATAGTTTGGGAGGAAACTCCTTTGGGGAAATTTCAAGAAAAACTATTTCCTCTCTTTCTTTGCTTTGCCTTTCCAAAGGAAAATGCTGTCACTGGAATATGGTATCTGTGCTAGCCCCAAATGTTCAGCTGAAAGCTAAAGAATGTGCCTCAAAAACCAGCAAAAGGACCTCAGTGAAAAGGGGATACTTTCATTTCCCCTGAAATTTATAGGGCACATTTTTTCCTCCAGCCCACACACCACTTGAGGTCATTCCACAAGCCCATTCTTTAAATTTACAGTCTTTATTTGGTATTTGTGTTGTGTGAGGGCTAAGAGCAGACATTCAAGCTCTGGAGTGTGAGTATCCCCCAAGCAAAGCAATGGCAGCAGCACCAGCAACACTCATCTGCCATTAGTATTTCCCTTTCCCCACTCATTTCTCCCCAGCCCTGGTGGAAAGTATGTAACTCTTATTGTTGAGGGAGGGAACAAAACGCCCTGAGATGAGTTGGGAAAGGGAAAAATGAGGACAGGGCAGCCCAACTGCTGTACTAAGGCAGTAAGCCCTAAAAAGTTTGGGACCTTCAGCAAAAGCCCTCCGGAGCAATTGTCAAATTATGGCTGACACTGTACATCACACCCAGCACACAGAAACAATGATGTACGTCATAATAAATGTGAGGGTTATTTTAGGAATTCTCATTTATGAAATGCTTAATAATAACAGCTTCTCTTATGCCATGCATAAATGAATTACTGGGGTAAGAACGGCGTGCATAGAAAACCCACAGCATGATGAGCAACCCCATTCAGGTATCAATCTCTTTGTCCACAGAGCAGTATTCCATAGGGTCAGGTGCTGGGCCAGGTAAAATTACCTCACTGAGGACTGTAAGACAGACATTCAAGCTGTGTGAGATATTCAGGTGTTTTCATGTGGTCCCATTGGCTGCTCAGAGGGACAACTTTACCAGAGGGAAATCAGGATGGAGTTTAAGTTACAAAAGGTTTAAACTTAAAACAAAGTCTGGGTCTCTTTTGAGGCTTGCCCAACCCTCTCCCTTTTGTCCCTTTGGTTCTTCATTGTCTGGGAGCAGGAGATGAATCTCTGCCTGGGCCATGGCCCAGTGCTGGAGGCATGGACACAACGAATCATTCCCATGGGTCAATTGGGAATCAACTTTCAGTTTTCCCTGACAAGGATCCCTCTGCAAGCGCAAGGAGGGAAAATGTCCTGAGGTGCAATTTGTCCATCAGTGGATCCTGTTATTAAGTCATCTATTTCACACTGATCCTTTCCCCTTGCTGTCCTATTCATGCTCATTTTCATGCCTCTACTTGGTCATTTTCAAACAGGACTCCAGGTAACAGAGGCTTTTGGATTAGCCTAACTCTTTGTTGCACCAGAAGAGTTGTGGTTGGATCCTGGGAAAAGTTTATTCTCTAAAAGAGTGATGAAGGAGGTGGAGAATCACTGTCCCTGAAGGTGTTCCAGAACTGTGGAGATGTGGCATGGAGGGACATGGTCAGTGGGCATGGTGGGGTGGGTTGCAGTTGGGCTTGGGGATCTTGGTGGTCTTTTCCAAACTTCATGATTCTATGGTTCTATGGTATTCACCCCAATGCATTTCTGCCATTACATGAAGTGTGGTGAAACCCCCACCCCATCACAGCCTGGCAAATGAAGCCTGATCTGGCTTTGCCAGAGCAACCACTGACTCTTCCTGCTTCCGTAAAAACATTACCTAGAATCAAACTGTTTGGCTCCAACAGCCAGAAGTAAGCAGAGAAATCCTGTCTGTCCTTTCTGCCCAAGTGTTTGCTTCTATGAGTTACAACATCAGATTGCTGCTGAACAAAACTGTGCCTCTGCTTCCCCAAGGTTAAAAGAGGAAAAAATCATTCCTGTAATTATTTTTCCCTTTGTCTAACTAAGTCTCTTTTTCCCTTTATAGGCTGCTAATACACCCCATCTACATCCCAACCATTCCCATCTTATCAGATTCCCCGATTTCCTTTTCCCACAGTTCAGGACGAGAGGTGAATAATTAGACCTTGCAACACATGCCTCTGTTGTTGCAGACCCTCATAACGCAAACACTCAAGGGAACTGAACTTTAACTAAGAATTTGAGGGAAGAATTAAAGCAGAAATCAAATGTAGTCTCAGTGGCAGTCTTTATTCCTCATATTTAGCCTAAATCAAGCAATGAGGCTAAAGTGACTCTGACTCTAAAATGCATTTTCTAATAGCTCTGCAACACATCATGTTGCAAGTCTGCTTAATAAACTTAAAAAGTGGAGTGGCATTTTATATGGGATTCTTTAGTAACAATACATGGACCCTCCTTTGAAATTGTGACACTTGATACATCTTCTTCAGTGATTCCGAGGAGCAGCAAATGTCTCATGTCTCAGGATGTGAATAAACTATCTGCATAAATTAAAAACAAACTGACAATTAAATAGCTGGATCGTATTCTGTATAGATTTCTGAGGCTGAAATCTGTGCCTGAGAAATGGCCCCAGATTCCACGATTGTTCACCAAATGGCTGGATCTTCAAACATCTGGAATTTAAGACTTTTAATGTCTCTTCTCCATAAATTTTACCTACCTCAAGGTCTTTCCGACACAACTACAACTTTCCTGACATGCTTTAGTGCTTGAGGTTAAAAATCACACTTTACCCCAGCTCTGTCAGGGTCAGATTTGTGGAGGGTAAATCTGTGGGACAAGATATCTTTGTGATTGCTTAAAAATCTGTCACTTGGGAGAAGAAATAAGACTTTTCCACAGCCCCTTTGAAGAAGCAGCTATTCAAGTGAACAAAAAGGGCTGGCTCGGCTCGCAACAAGGGAAAGAAAAAGTGAAGCTAAATTACCTAAACAGCGTCTCAGCCCTTTGCAGTATGGCATTGTTTTGCAGCCAGATTAAGTGAGTAGATTAGAGTCCTTGCCAGGGTTAAGACCAGTCACATCAAGACTTGAGTAAAAATTAGCATGTAAGCCAATTTTCCCAGCCATCTCCAAAGGCTACCTTCAGGAATGATGGTTTTTCCATTCAACTTAGAGCTCCGTGGCACAGTTTCACAAAGCTTTTCAGTCATTCCAACATACAGCTTGAATGGGTGGTATTTCCTATTTTGACTGGTACAGAGCTCATCTATACATCCATGAACATGTGCATGAGGTCTTTTGCCAAAGCCTCCTTTTCTCTCAACTTCTCTCTATGAGATTTAATGGACAGAAGAAGTACTTTGCTCCCGTGTCACTGTCAATGTGCCTCTCTTTGCTTTTTGTAGCATTCTGTGCCCTCCTTCTGCAGAGCTCCAACCTGCTTGATTTGTAGCAACGAGGTGAAGTACAGGCACCTCAGTTCACTGTTGAAACACCTGAGATCTCAGTACCAAAAAAGCAGCCCAGCCCCTAAGGAACGGGGTTGATCTTAATGTAGCTGAGTTCCAAGAAAAACTTGAGGTGTGGTCTTTCTGGAGAGAAATGCTCAAAAATTAATGCCCCTGAGTCTGGTTTGGGTCAGATTAAGAGCTGCCATAAAATACATTTGTGTTGGTGGAGAGACTCAGTAGCATGTGTTACAGATGGCTCACACCCAGAGATGTTCCTTATGGTTTATGGTGACCGTGTGGCTATCGCTTGGCTCTGTGGAGTTTCCTTAAATTCTCTCTTGCGTTGGGAGTGGTGAGGGATGCTTGTGGGGTGCAGCTCTGTGTGTCCTTTTAACTCTTTACCCTTCTATGTTTTTTCCTCTCGAAAGATGAACTATCCTGAACAGATGCATGCTGTTGAGAAGAATGACATCTTCGTGGCAGAAGACCAACAGCCCTGGGCTGAAGAACAACAGCCTCGCTGTTTGTTTATTTGATTCTGGCACTTCAATGAAGATTTATCAGATCTTGCTCCTATCCATTGTGTCCTTCTCTGGCCCTGGCCCGGGCAGAAGCTCACATGCATTGCACATGATGGCCCAAGCCAGTTGGTTTTAGGGAAGTTCCCTGCATATCTTCTCAACTCGGAGAACCTCAGCCGCTTCTGAAGTTCTTGTGAAGTTGTGATGTTAACCTCGATGTCCTGGCCACATTCCAATGTAAGTAACTACAAACTGCCTATCTCATTTCAGCCTCTTATGTCAACTGCATGAAGTGTACTTTGGCTCCGATATTTTCTCTCCATTTTTCTGACCTAAACAGTTTCATAGCACTGCTTTCTGCAGTCGTCCTTCTCCCTGTCTCCCTTCTCTCCTAATCTCCTAATATCTCCTAATCTCCCTTCTCTCCTACAGTGGTGGCTCAGTATGTGGTACTTAGCCTACACCAGAAAGTAACAAAGAACAGAGAAGCGTTCCCACATTCTATGTTCAAGACTTTTCAGGACTTCATCTAAACACCTCAACCTGTTGTAGGGTACCTGCTTTAGCAGAGCACTTGGACTCGATGATCACCTGAAGTCCCTGCAGGTTTGTGATTCTGTGACTCTCTCCTGGCAGAGGATGGATGGGACTGCCCAGCTATCTGCTCACTGCAGCAAACAGGCCCATCAGTTCATCTTATCATGTCCTGATCACGCAGTGCTCTCAAATCCAGATTTCCCCCAGCTCTTAACATCTCTGACCTTCTACCAGACAGCACAGGAAGCACGTCGTAAAAAAGTTACTAGAAGTGTTCAGCACAGTAAATGTGGGGACATTTGTGCACCCTGAGAAAAACCACAGGCGCAGCTGCCCGAAGACCAGACATTTACTCACCTCTAGATATTTATTATTCCTTTCTTCCAACCTACTTCCTCGCTGCCATCTGTCTCTTACGCAGGGGGAGTGCATTCCAGATTATCTCTGATGCTTAAAACATGGAAAGACGATGACACAAATGGCAAACTGTCTGCTCTGAGGTCATAGGCTTTTCTATATATCTCTGCTGGCCAAATCAAACCTCTCTGCCTTCCGTCTACTCTTAGTTTCGTAGAGTTTTCATCAGATTTCTTTAAAAAATGAGGAGATGCTATTACAGGCTTCCTTCTGAAAGGAGTGAGCAAAAAAAACCCTTATTTTTTCATACCATACCAGAAGGGACAGTGGTAGGTGACGTGGCATGGTTTGGCATTACTTGAGGTTTTTGGTGAGTGAACAACTTCATAGAATCACAAAATTATTTGTGTTGAAAGGAACCCTTAAGGATCATCTTATCTAACTCCCTGCAGTGAACTTGGACACCTACAGCACCATTGGGTGCTTAGAGCCTTCTTCACCACCTTTTGTCTCTGTTCTGCTGTGGCAATCTCCATCCAAGTACACTGCAGTCATTAGGTTTTTGCTCTCATAGGTCTTATTTCTACTTCATTCCTTTCTGCTCAGTTTTTCTTCCTGACTGATGTGAATTAGGTCACCTGATACCTGAACATACCTAGTTCAGGTGTGAAAATAAGATAAAAACACATGCACAAATGCATGAGTGATGGATAATTGGCTGAATTTTCCCAGCAACGATGGGTAGATGTGGTTTTGTTTGGATATCAGTATTTTCCTCTGATCCAGACTGTTGAATTTTGACTCACAGTGACTTGACAGCATGATGTGATCAGAGCAGGCTGATGTGTTAGTATCTCTGTAGCTCTGGAGGTACAAATTTTCCAGCAGTGGCCTCTAATGCACTGGCATATTATTGCTGTGCAAGGCAGTATTTAAAGCAGCAAGTGATTGTGTTTTGTTACAGAGGAAATAAGGAGCCTGAATCTTTCCTCTCCCACATCCAGGCACTCCCACCCCTTCTCCCCATTACATTGTAGAGGCACTAAAGGGCATCCACATGAAATCTTACACTGAACCTGCTTCCTTTTTCCACCACCATGTAATTTGCCACATCAATGCGGCTCCCACCCTAGGATCTGGAAATTCTGTATTCCTTTTCAGAGATCACCCTTTGATTTTTCTTGGACTTGGTTATGTTTTTAAGCCTTTCCAAGATAGCTGCACAGGAGCAGGAAATTCTGTAGACCCCACTCTGTCTCCGGAAGAGGAGAGGGAGCCAAACTCCTATTAGCTCTTCCTTTTCGTTTGCTGGCTTTTGAAAGAAAAAAAAAATATCTTCAGACACAAAGGAGTGCCAGACGTAGGCATTTTCATATAACTTCTTTATTCCTTTTCCCTTTCTTACAGCACTCAGCACAAAGGGTTTCCATGCATGGTCCGTGCCCGGGTCGATAGCTGCTGATAGGAGGTGGAGGGTTTCTCTTCAGTGTGTGGGAAAGCAGGGCATTTGTTAGCTCCAGACAAGTTTTCAGCTTCAATGCAAGAATCAAATACCTGAATCAAAATATTATGTGCAGCTGTGAAAATTGTGATTGTGAAACCTGATTACAACACTTTCCCCCCCACCAAAGGTCAGTGACAATATAGAAAAGACCTTCCCTTCTCTAAAATAAATATCTCATGGAACAAAGATGACATTTTCTCCTAAGCTTTGCATTTCTCAGGCAAGGAAGCTTGACAGTGCTGGCAGAGTTGGTAGCTCACAGGAGGTCAGGACAGAGATGCACCATTTTCTCAGCAATTGATCATTTACTTTTGGAAGCATTTTTTCCCACTGGCTGCTCTTCTCTCTCACCTCACTAAACATTTTGATACAACGGGTGCTAATCCCTAAAGGACCAGGTTTTATTTTGCTTTTTAGCAAACACACTTTAAATTTAACCACGATCCTCTCCGCATCCATTTTTCTTGTGGTAAAAGTCACACCACTCCCTACCATCAGATTTTCACTTGCGTGTCAACAATCACAGTTGTTTCCTTACAAAAGGTATGTTGCAGTGATACATATACAAACAGAGACTGCCAGCTCTTTGTTATACTATAGTGCATATTTCATCAGTGTAGGTCGAGTTAAACTTTCATGCTCCAGCCAACAAGCCATTAGGGGATGCAATCTGAACCAGACGGGCTCTGGTCATAGTACTTCAGGTCCTTGACAGTGAGATCCAATCTTTGGTTGCATCTGAAGTCTTACTTATCCATTTGCTAGAGTCAATGGATCTACTTGTTAGAGTAGAAGCAACTCAGACATGTAAAATGTTAGAGAATTAGCTTTTAAGAAGTGTCTGTAGCTGTAAGTTGCACTGGATGCAAATGCATTCCGTATGCAGAACATCTGCTGCTGCTGTGCTTTCCAGGAGGTCTTCGCTGACACAATGTCAGCTTGGTCTTCTGGTCAGGCTGCTCTGCTGGGAGTCTGGGGACCTGGCTTCAACCCTCTGCATGGTACAGCCTGCTGAGTGCCTTAGGGAACAGCAAAGACATGAGTGGCAGTTGGAAATATGGGAAGCATGCTGGGGTTGATCCTGCTGGGACACACACAGGGATGTGTTGTGCTGTCACTGCTTGGAGGGACGTTGCCTTCCTTTTATCCCATCTGCCCCACAGCTCCCACCACCCATGGGAGTGGGAGATGGTGAAAGTGCTGGGACACAGTTGGAACACTGAGGCCAGCATGGCATAGCCTGGATGGATTCTTGCAGGGCATTAATGGGAAGGCTCTAACACATAGGTAGTAAAGCAGCATGATTAAGCAGGGAGGAGCAATACCACCTCTGTTACCTTCAGGGCTTTCTCATTACAGGATGAAAGCCTCAAAGCTGTTTGTGAACTTGGGCCCTCAGATTGGCAATTTGCTGGGCTCTCTGCCAAGCCATGAGGCCAGATGTTCCTGACGTCGTTTGAAAACCACCGTCTCAATCAGTAAACATCACATCAGTCCAAGCTCAAACCTGATTAAAGGAAACTTTGGATTTTCCACTTAATGAAGAAGGGGTGAAAGGTAGGAATGTATAAGAGATTGCTCTTAGCCAAGAACGAATCAAGAAAGTCAGTGTCTTTATTTGACTGACTACAACTACTGTGTAACTTCAGACTTGGTTCAGCTTCAGTGTAATGCAGTCACCAGCAAATCTGAAATAAGTCAGGTTTCAGTCAGAGGATCCTCCCAGGGTTCATTTTGCTCCTGAAGCTCATAAATATTCAGATTTCTTAGTTAAGAAACCTGGGCTGGAAAACTGCACCAGAAGAAGCTGTCTATGGGAAATATCTGCTCCTCACTGATTCCATTTCTCCTGCTGCAAAGATAACTACTGTCTTCACTGTGGTGTAACATCTACTCCAAACACATGCCAAAGAAAGGTACTGAGGTATTTCAGAATGACACAAAGGTTAACTGCTTCTTCTCTTTTGAAAGTTTATACAAACCTGCAGAGAGCTCTTGTTGGGATTTGCCTTGCTCCAGCTCTTTGTCCTTTGCTGTAACAGTGTTAGGGGCTGGACACTCCTCCATTGCAGCATTGCTCTGAGTTGACACTGTTGAGGTGAACTCCAAATTGTGGCTTAGATGTGCTTCAGATAGAGCAGCTGAGCTGCAGTTGGACAGAGCACCTTCTTAAAATGCTGCCTGATAAATGCATCCCAGCCATGACATCCTCAATTTTTGACAGATCATCAGGAGAGCTTTTCAACTGTTTACTAGGAAACCAGCAAGTGTGAGGGAATAGATTGTTAATGCTAATATTATTCCTGCTTTCTGGATGAGCTTACTGTATGATGAGACATAGGACTTGGATGCACATCCGTGGTAACAGAACTTGGAAGGAGTCCAGTATGACCAGCAAACTTAATTCATCTCACTCCTAGGGATCTGCGACAATAATCAGAAATGAAGCCACTTTACCTCTCCCTCTCTCATGCAAATCTTCTACATCATCCCAGTACCTCTGTACTGCCTCTTTGAGAAGTTCCCATCCAAATATTTATATGCTCAGCACTATGGGCTGTTGCACGAGGAGAGCTCTGGAGTTATCCGGGCTCAAAAGTGTCTCTTGAACTTGGATCATCCCACTGATATTTCTACACCGGTTGTTCTGCTGAAAAAATTGTGTGTGGCTGCTCACTTGGAGTCAGCTATTGGATTTATTTCATGATGGTCATAAAGCATGAAAAAATGTCAGCAGTTTCCAACCAAAGGATGGATTTCCATGTCAAAGTTGGAAAGATGGTCAAGAGCATGCAACTATGGGTTTGCACAGTCATGCAGGTACTGTTAGCTGTTATAGTGGGGAAAAAAATGCATTTTCTTTAAATATTTGCATTCTATGATGTTTTCTTTCCTATCGGGGGAAATTTCTCCAGTACAACAGAAACAGATATGGAAACACTCGCTAATTTATCGAGTGACTGAATAATTGAGAAATGATTGACTGAGGTGTTGGTAACTTTATCAACTCTTGTAGAAGCAACAGGCTCTTCCAGGGCAAGAATTCACATCCCTTATTTCAGATAGCCCGGTGTGGTATGTGAGTCCATTCCGATGTATACTACCCACTTTAACAACAGATATGATTCAGTTCACTTTCGTTTTATTGTGTGCAATGTGAAAAAATAAAAAATAAAAAAAAAAAAAAAAGGAAGAAAGAAAGAAAGAAAAGTTCTGGTACTCGGACGAAGTAGCAAAGCAGAGAGATCAGATCAATCACTTGGTTAGAAACGATTGTAGGAACATTAAGAGGCATTCAACAAGCCATTAACTGCTTTTGTTCCTGGCAGCCGAACTGGCCAAACAGATAGCAAAGAAGTAATTTATTGAACTACTTTGCCCTCCACATGCACATGTGTGATGTAAACAGAGAGATAATAAACAGCAGCTGGGGATCCCTTCTTCATGCAAAAAGGGAACTTGTTTGAAATTTTTCTTGCTTCCAACTGTAAAAACGTTTGCTTTTTTTTCGGCTTAGGACAATAGCTCTCGTATCGCAAAACGATGTTAATCATCGTGAGTGATGGCACGGAGCTGGAGAGATGAGAGATGAAAAGAGGGTGGAAGCCGAAGCCATTTGCGATGGTTTAAACCAATCACTTGAAATCAGACAATGTCAGTTCAGTTTACAGCACATTTTTATGTAAGTAGTCAACGCTGCTATTAACAGCTGGACTTCAAAGTTCAGATGGAGCAGGAGTCTCGAGGTCTGTGTAATGTTACTTTTCTCCCCCCCCCTCGTCCATGTAGTCATTAACAAGAGTTGGTTTACACGAACATCAAGTGCTGATAAGGATGTCTGAGTATTGACACAGAAATTGCTCAGTAAAGAGAACAATTTATAGGAAAGCCAAGTGTAAGACATTAGTCATGCACTATTAGGGGACAGCTACGTTTTACAGAAGGATCTTTTGAACTCAATTGGACTTGAACTTAATAAAAGCAAATTCCAAAGGAGAGGTTTGCTTAATGTTGGCCGAACATATTAAACCAATATTGCTCTGGAGGTAATAATAGCAATTCAATTAACCTAATTCTACCTTCATTGGAAATACAATTATTCTGAGCAGAGTTTAATTGCAAGCTTATAACTATTAACAGAGGTTGAAAGTTGAAAAAGGATTATATGCTAATATTTCACCTTGTTATTCTTGTTATAGCAGCAAAATAATTGTAGTACTATGTTATGAAAAGTATTACAAATGTATATTTATAAATATATATATATGATATAAGTGATGTACATTAAATATTGTCTTCTGCTGAGAAAAAAAATACAAGTATAAAATTAAAATCACGTTTAATATTGGACTTTTTAAGAATTGTAAGCACTTTTCCTTAATCAGGCTCTTAACTTGCAGAACTCGTTGCCACAGCATTTTATGGAGAATAAAAGGAAAAAAAACAACAAACAGGCATAATTTAAAACTGGGAAAAAAAACCATTCATCAATGGCTATTAAATTCCTGATACAGCCTCCAGGGCAGGGAACCCCATACATACCAACTGCCAAAGGCTGAGAAAGTCCAGAAGAGAAAGGTCATTCAATAGATCTTGCCCACTGCAATAGTCTTCTCAAGCATCTCCTGGTCCCTGGTAGAGGCAGCATGGCAGGACAGAGAGATGTTTACTCGGACCTGGAAGAACAGGTTATGCTTTCCTATCACATGATGAGTGTAGGACTTTTCCACAAAATTAATGACAAGTGTGGTGTTCGTGCATGAGATGTGGTAAATGTGGTACTTAGGGACATGGTTAGTGGGCAGTACTGGTAGTAGGATGGACTAGATGATCTCTTCCAGACGTAATGGATCAATGATTAAGGGGCTTTGGACTCAGTGATCTCTAGAGGTCCCTTGCAACCCCTACAATTCTGTGATTATTTGGGTGCAAGAAGACTTTCCAGTCTCTGTGATGGGATATAGTCATGCAAAGAGCAAAATCCACTGCAGCAAGTGGCTTAGGAAGAACAACATCACCTCAGCTTCAGGCAGGCGTGGGGAAGCAGGGGGTTAATTTCAGAGGGAGAGGGACCTTGGGCGTCTGCAGCCTGGGTACCATGGTGCTGGGATGCAGCTTGCTGACAGCATCGTGCTGCACACACATATGCAGGTTTAGCTTTTCAGTGACAGCACCTGTTAATTGTCCAGTTAGGTATTACCTATTAAACATTTACTGCCTATTTCCTGTACATGTCTGGTGAGGCTAGCAGGAAATTTAGAACAAATTAAGCGGCAGCTGTAATCCCTCACACTTCTCACAGCCCCTGATATCATAAAATATTAGAAATGGACGTCTCGAGGAACAGTCACTTTTAGGGCAGCAAACTCCCTCAGTGTCCCCGGCCTGGCCAGCCCAGGAGGTTAAATCACTCAGCTGGTATCTCTCCGCTTACGCTGCCTGTCTCTCCACCCACACTTTTGGTATGTTTGATGGGGCTCTTTCATCCCCCCCCACTGTTCCCACACAATTTCACATGTGGTCTGAGTGGGGCACTTCCTGCCGTTAAAAAAAGCAAAACCAAGACCCCTGCAGAAACAGCCTGCATGCAGAACACCCAAGTTGACAGAGTGTGAGAGAGAAGGCCTAATCCATACCAGATGAGCACAGCAATAGCCCTACTGAGCCAGGCCAAACACGGAGCAGAAGACAGAACAATCCTTTTCTTCCCCCCTCCCCGTCCCCTCTTCAAGTGGACACTTCAAAACACTAGGAAAATATTCCGAGGAGCATGCCCCTAACTTTAAACTGATATTGTTTGGGTTAAGTTGCCTACCATGCAATGTTCTTTCTTCACTTTCAAAATAAACCGTAGGAAGCATTAATGCAAATACTATATAAACACACATTCATTCCTACATTTTAAAATCTGCCCTAGCGTTCAGGCTTTAGTTGCTGTTTAATTTGATGTGAGAACCAGATGTATCTTGAAATTGCAGATCTTCACAACCTTCTTACATGTAAACAGGAGGAAATCTGATCCATATCTGAGACAGAGACCTCCAGAGAGCAGGCTATGAGTCCTGCCACTGCTCCCTGGCTTTGGATTATTGGTTTGATTTCATTTTAATTTCAAGTTATCGGACTGAAGAAAGGAAGTGCACCAGGGGCAGATTTTTTGGACTCAGCTCATTTAAAGCTTGTGGATTTTTTTTTTTTTTCTGATTAATTGGGACCTTTGAAGTATTTCATTTTTTGTTGTCAGAAAATGAGATATTAACTTGTATTTTCAGTAAAAGAAGGGAAAATGAGCAATCTGAAATTTAAAACAAGTTGTAATGGTAACGCTTAATTAAATAATGCAAAACAAGCTTTGGATAAAAATAACCACATCAAATGAATATATTTATTAATGAGTATAAATCTAGTTATTCAAACAGCAATTCTTTTTAGAAAATATTTTCAGATCAACTTTTTTTTTTTTTTT
>VXAB01001568.1:0-15892 GCA_013399175.1 Odontophorus gujanensis
TTCCTTTCTTCCTTTCTCCCTTTGTCCCTTTGTCCCTTTCTCCCTTTGTCCCTTTCTTCCTTTTCTGTGGATTCTCAGCTGTAGGTGACATAATTTTGATGGCTACATTTCAAAGACCTTACCTGCTCTGTCATCTCTGAATTTATGTTATACTTCATGGTATCAGCTCTAACGATCTTATCCTCTCGCTCTCTCTTTCCTTTACACCTCTACTCACTTCCTGACACTTAACACAATAAAACACTTTTTCATTTAGAAACTGCATTTAACCCCTTTTCTCCAACAGTCTATTACTCAAAAAAGAAAGAAAAGTAAATCTGTGGGACACTAGAAGCTTGGTGATTCAGATTTTTGTTCATTGGTAGTATATACATTTATATACATGCTATAGACTAGCTATAAAAAGTTACCTGTGCATATCTCTATTTAAAAATTCATGCACTCAACATGGGCTCTTTTAACTTATTTTTTTTTCCATCAGTCTTTTATAATTGCGCTTCATTTCCTGTAATGAAGACAAAATTAACCCTTGCATGCAGATCCTATCAATCAAGTGGAAAACTTAAAATGCTTATGAACTGGCATGTTTTCCCAAATATTTGGGCTTCATATAAACATGCACCAAAAAGTAGTGGGGGAAAAAAAGGGAATAATCTAAAGTCCTTCATTTTGTATAAATCTTACAGAGAAAGACAGAATAAATAAAAATATATAGATAATAAATACATAAGCAGAGCATTTTTAAAATATATTTATTGTTTCAACATGTAACCAGTATCTGGAAGAAAAAAAATATGTGTAAGACTTGGTAAAAAGCATACAATTAAATTGCATAAATAATATCTTTACTTATTCATTTCATTTCATTTTTCTTAAAACATCATTAACAAAGTTGTAGTACTTTTAAAGTAGTTAAAAATTCTGAGTACTTAGTGAATATTTTGAATGATTAATATTTAGCCTATTCGTTATTCATGTGCTGTTCACTTTAGCTATTTGTGGTTCATTACTGGTAGAACAGCAAGAACTCTGAAGTCAAATAAATATGTATTTTTGAATAGGAAAAGGCTATTCAATAAATATTCATGCATGGTTTTTTTTGAGAGAGTGGACTATATTTTATTGTATTCAACCTATAGAATCTTCTATTTATTACATTCATATATTTCTGTATTTCTGAGAAAGGATCATATATATAATGGAGGAAGTTGAAGACAGACTTTACAAATACGGGTACAAAGAGATATGTAAAATGCTGTCTTCTGTGAACAGATGGACCAAGAAGTTGTTGTGAATCTGGCTAGGAACTATGGTGAATGATATTTCATTAGCCCGTATCAGTTACAGATCTGTTGAACAAAATAAGATTCCAGACATTTTTTGAATTACTCTCTTATATAGGTCAAATCACAGTTGTAAGAGCAAATGTTCACAAACAGCCACTGTTCGGGTGCCCCAGATTTTAAATGCCCAGTTTGAAGCACTTTGAGTCTGGTGGAAATGCTGAGTATTTTTTTCTTAGATGCAAACACAAGGACGTCTTCCAGTTGAGCCTCAGAATACAAAATATCAGAAAAGGATAGTCAGGTTTTGAAAGTCTTGTTTCTCTATCATATGATTTGTCTACTGTCACGGACGTTATGTCCTCAGTAAGGTGTTTCTTATTTTGCTGGAGAAGTACTCGGGAGACACATCATTAAGGGACTGCTTGATCTGCCACAGACTTCTCCAGGACCTTAGATAGTTCACTTTCCCTGCCTTTGGTGCCATTCCTTATCCATACAATAACAGAATATAGTTCTATAGTGTGCAAAATAAGTGTGGCAGCATTTCACACAAATCAGTTTCATTTCAAAGAAAAAAAAATGCAACAAAACAGACACAAGAACTATGCATATCTATAATCTAGGGCAATATGGCCTGAATCTTGAGTGCTACTGTGATACAAGTAATTAACATTTTCTTCCTGGAATGAAGGCTGTCAACACATTTTTTAATAGATTCCATGAATTAAGTCATGGTTTCAAACAATTTGGTCTGAAGTTGTGCATTAAAACTGTGGTGAGCCATTAAAAAGATGACTTACCAACTGTCAGAAGGAAAATAAGAATTAAGAAGGTGAAATGAGAGAGTGCTGTGTGACAGCCACCATAGATTTTCCAGACTGAATGCTCAGATGTCTCTTTACACATAGGCCTGCTGTAAACCTTCAGAGGAGGTAGAGAAGTAACACCTGTGTTTATAGCAAGAAACTTTTACTCCTCTGTTGGTCTTTTCTCATCACCTATATAAAAAGAGTCTAGCAAAAGATTCAGCCTGATGTTAGTGCTAATAAGAATTTTGCTATACTCATTGCAAGAACAGTACTGAAATGAAAAATTTAATGCATTAGCACTTAAGGGGGTTTTGTGACCAAAACTCTGCTGGTGTGAACTTCCTCTTAGGTAAACAATTAAACCCTACTTTCAACCATAATCTGAATTACATCACCTTATAATTTTTTTTTTTTTTCACAGAACTAACTCCCACTGCCAGCTCAGTGATTCATAAACGCTGATGAACAGAGATGTCAGACTGAAGGTACTGGAGGGTATAGGAAAGGAATATACTGTCCCTCACAGAGAATAAGGGAATTTATCAGAGCTTCTTTTTGGAGCATGGTGCAGGCTCCTGTAAGCTCTAAAAAGCAAGCAGACATTCTCTTGTGTGAAAATCAATAACTTCTCACATGGGTGTTAGCAATGCTGTAAAGTAGGAAGAGTGCTCAGCTGTAACTGTTATACGCTACTGAAGGGAACCCTCACTTTTCAAAGCTACAGGAAATCAGTCTTTTAAAGTGATCATTTTCCTTAACTCTTTTGGTGAC
The DNA here is from genome assembly GCA_013399175.1 of Odontophorus gujanensis. NCBI lineage: Eukaryota > Metazoa > Chordata > Aves > Galliformes > Odontophoridae > Odontophorus > Odontophorus gujanensis. The sequence continues at coordinate 2,867 of VXAB01001568.1, forward strand.
TCCTGTTCATCTTTGCCCCCTACTCTGCTGATAAATAAGTGACAGTTCACCAATATAGCCTTGTAACAGCAGGTATGGAAAGCTGAAAGTAATTCAAAAGGCTATTTTTTTTTGTTGCAGTGAGTAGCCTGTCTGAACCAGCTACAAGCTTCTGGTGTAACATTGTTTGCCTTCAAGTACCTTCAACAGAGCAAATCTGCTTTTGTTTTGACATTTTGCTGTCAAATTTCCCGAATGCATAATTACAGATATATTATAGAAATATGAGTGCTACAGTCAGGTCTGCTTCCCAGTCATAGATAGATAATTCTATGAATAACAAATCCATTATCTTCCTTGCTACTGACAGCAACAATAACAAAATCATTGCATCAGCAAAGGAAACAAATGATGCTAAAATATACAGTGGAATATTATACTGACCCAAAATACAGATAGTCATATAGATGGATATACTCTTCTACATTTACTATTTTAGGTTCTATCAGAATGAAACAGGGAATTATTGACTAGCCAAGATGAAAACCACAGACTTTCCTACTTGTTTTTACAGAAGATCTATCAAATTCCCAACAGGAACAAAATAGAACAGTTAAGTACATGTTTGCAAGATCCCCAGTACACATTATATTTGCAACAAGTTAGCTATTATCCTTCCATGTTAAGGAGCCTTTCCTTCACAGTGAATGATTATTTGCTGCAAAATTATCATTTTATTGCAAGGGATGTAAACATGCTAGTGAATGTGTTTACTAAGATGTGGGCTGACTGACTATACATTTGCAAAGTACAGGTGGATAAATGGAAAAGTTGTTATAGGAAAATTAATAGATTTCTAAATTATCCTATGTAATTGCACAGAACTTTGTTGAATTCAACTGGAAAAATGCATTAAATAAGATCATACTGAGTTTTCTTGTAGCGTGACAACTTCCCTGCACTGAAAGGGGAAGTATTGCTGTAGTCTTCTCCTTTTCTTATATCAGAATATCTCTACCTTGACTTAGCAGAAACAGGGATTTCATCCTGACTAAGATGTTATTTTGTTCTTATTTGTACAAGCATCCAGAAAAGTCTTCATAAATCTAGGTTCCAAAAGATATTTGGATCTTCAGGTAGACTAAGGGAAAGAAAGATGCCATAATGATTTTTTGAATTTGAGAAATTCCATTCAAAAAAATCCTTTTGACCTTCTGATGATGTCTAAAGTTTTCTAGAACCTCCACATGAATAGTACTCTAGTTACAACCAACCAAGCCTTAAACTGTTGTGGGTAGTCATTTTTACACATCTATGAACTATAATGGCCTGATGAGAGTTACAAAAACTCTTTGTTGCATCAGTTGTTTCAGCAAAATTATGTAGTCCTAGCTATACAAATACTCCCAAAGTTACCAACATATGGACCTACATCTATCTCTCTGTGCTGCATGGTAGGATCTAGGTGGACAATATAATCTTCAGAACTGCGCTTGTTATAACTGACAACTGTACAAAATTGTGCACTGGACTACTGATAAGAAGCAGAATAATTTTTGAGTAGTTACTATGTGATTGTTCATGTTTAGGGGAACTCATATGCAGATTTCCGTTACTATCGCTCCAAGACGAACTCAGTACAGTTCTAAGAAATTGGTGTTTGACATCCTGAAGACCTGAGACTCACTACCTGTCGCACTAATCAGTTTTAGCTAATTGAGTCCGAAAACACTATACCTTGTACACTTGAAGAAAATATGTAGGAGGAGAAAGGGTACTGTTTTCAGTGACCTTCTAAACCTTCTAGCCACTCTTTGAAAAAGCAGCTAACATAGATGAAACAAAAGGAATCATGGTAAGTATCTGTATCTATTCTAAGCCATACAATGGTGTTAGTTTCTGTAAGGAATTAGGAGTACAGTATATTCCCAGGGTCCCTAGAGCAGCAACGAGCATGGCAGCAGAAGAATGTACCTTGAGGTGTCTGGCCATAGCGCACAGGATCTACTGAGAAATACTGCTGCGCTCCATCTGAGACTGTGAGCAACTACAGCACTGTAAGTGAAATTCCACAGCGTAAGTGAACGTGTGTAACCTACTGGGAGTGTCACGAGAAGACATGACCACTCTCAATTTCTTACACTAATGCAGCAAATCCTGTCATGAGATACCTCTATATCATCTGGCAAGTATCGCTCATGGAGAGGATCTCCTCTCAAAAGGTCGTGAGGGGAGACTGACTCCTTTTGGTTGCTGGAAATAAAAGTATAATTTTGATATGTGATCTACAGTATTTGCTGTGCTACTTGGAGACATACAGTCACCCCTGCAGGATCCTAGTAATGATTGGCTGGATTGTTTATTTATCCTTCCCAGTATGAAAAGTGTTATTTTCTTAAACTAGGCCAAGTTCTACTGAAGAAATTACACTTCATTGTACTTCAGTGAGATAGTATTACCTGTAAAATATATATACTGCATATATATGCAATCTATGACAGATGCATATGTACGTAAGTATTCTATGTTGTGTGCTGGTTGTAAACATCTGTCTGAATGAGTGTGTTGACAGTGAATTACTCAGGTAGTCTTGATTTTTTTTTTATTTTTTTTTTCCAGTGTGAATTAACAGCTTCTTGACTTGTTACTACATCAACTGCTAATTAGTTCCTGAGTGTAGTTCAAGGTGTTGGCATTCATTACAAAGCTTTCTGCAGTGGTTTGGATCTTTATCTGTCTCAAAGGCAGAATCTTGAGGCAAAAAATTTCCTCGGTTTATACAAAGCATGTGAGAGAACAGAAAGGAGAGGTGAGCTAAAAGATCATTAACTGGGGCTAAAGACGATATGTCATTTAGATTTGGTACCATTAGTGCAAGATGTGTGTCATTTTGAGTTAAGATGGTGACTTTGATAATCAGAAATCAAGGCAAGATTAACAGAATAAAGATAGGGAAATCAGAATTTGGAAGCTCAGGATATTACTGAACTCAAGTTGAATGAATCATGTAGTGTCTATTACTTGAATATGAAAAAAAACAAAACAACTATGTACAATTATAGGTATGATAACAAAGATCTGTAGTAAATATAATCAAGCTAGCAATAATAAATTAAGATGATTAAAATGCAATATTCATATTTTAGAATTGTGAAAAAGCTGTTCAGTGGAAATAAGTATGTCTGTAAGTTTTTCCTTGATTGTATTAGAGAATTCAGATTAGAATCTGAAGAAAAAGATAAATACATGGGGTCCAAAGGAAAACACAGCATAAGACAGCATTATCTTTCATGCTGGATAACAATATGTTTTTCATTGGATAACAGACTTGAAAGAAAAAAGATATAATAACAGCCCTGAAGTTTTCCAAAGTATGAATACTTAAAGTAATACAATTTAAAAAAGTCTTTAACACTTAAATCCTAGTGAGATTTTAAAACATTGATTTTTTTTTAATCAGTTAACATAATCAAGTTAGTTTTAGAAAAAGATGATTCAGCATCTGTTTTGGAAATGAAATACAGCTTATTTTTCCTAACCTACTAATTCCTTAACCAATGTGTTAAGTTTGTCTAGACACAGATATGAAGACTTGTTCCATTTACACATAAATTATTAGGTTATATCTTTCACAATAAATAAATAAATAAATAAATAAAATAAAAGTGGTAACAATTGGTTATCTCAAAGCAGAATCATAGACAAGGGAAGATATTTTATTCTAGGGTATCAATCTAAGGGAACCATTAGGTAGAGGAAAAAAATGGTTCTGGGTATTTCAAGATGGTAACAGCCAAATGTCTTGTGATTTCAGAGTGAAGGACTATAAAAGCCTTGCCCAAATGAGCTATAGCATGTCTCTCTATTTCTCTTCCCCTTGAATGAAAGAGAAATATCCAGATCACAAGCCAAAACTTATTTCCTACCAAGCCAGGTTGAATGGGGCCCTAGGCAGTTTGATCTAGTAGGTAGCAACACTACCCACAGCAGAAGGGTTGGAACTAGATGTTCTTTAAGCTCCCCTAAACTATTGTATGATTCTATGATTTTTCTTTTCTACACTTTTCATAGAAGTGTTTCATGGGACAATTTGCAGAAGGCTTAACTTTGCTGCTTCTCAGCAATTTTTTTTTCTCTTCCAGTTAGATTTTATATTCTGTAACACAACTAAAATATTAGGAAGTCTGAGGTCTGAATTTTGTTGGTAGTTTTAGGTGTTCCGCAGATGACTTGAGAATATTCATCAAAAGGAGTAAAGGACAAATGAGACCAGATAGAGGGGATTTTTGAAGCCGTGAGATTTAGCCACAAAATATTAAAATTTTAATCTGTGTGAAACTCAGAGATTTATGTTAATCCCAGATATAATATCCAATCTATGCATTTCCCTATAAACCAACCAACAAACAAAAAAATATAAATAGGACTGCTTCGTCTTGAAATCAGAAATATTCTGTTTTTAATTAACTCATTATTCTGTGAATGACTAATGTATATTTTGCAAACATATATACCTTATTGTGTTACATATGTAAAGTTTTCAGTGGGTAAAGGAAAAAGGAAACTTCTTCACTGAGAGCTTCATGTACCTACTATATTTCTGCTTGCATGCAATGGAAAGAGGAAATATTTTCTTCACAATACATCTGCATATGCACACACAAAATGAACATCCTCAGGTTGCCTGTCTTAATGTTGTTGTTGTTTTAGTTCCTTCGGTATTTTCTTGTAAGAGCACCCTGCAGCAGGCCCCTTGTTGCTAAACTACCTGACTGTCCACATTCCCTTGGTTCTAGAGTGGGCCTTAGGGAAATCATCAAAGCCATGTGGCCAAGGTACTGTGGGAAAGGGAACACTGCCCTCATGCTTTCTTGGGTGAGACCCCGGCCTGCAGCTGCTGCCACTTGCCCTGCAGAGCAGTGGGGATTACTACTTGGCCTAGTAGCCCTAGAAGCACGTAATGCCCTGGAAAAATGCCTATAGTTGGAACATATTTGGCTGCTCGTACTGCCACTCTGGTGCCAGACAGGATACTCTCCACAAACACTGCCAAGGAATTTTCCCTGAGAGTTTGTGGGGACAATCTCTGGGACTGACGGCAGCCAGAATTTGGAGGGTGACCCCAATGTGGCAGAGCAACCACTTTTCCTCCCGTGTTGAGGGCTGGTCCTTGCCCTCTTCATCCTCATGTCCTTAGGCTTCCTGCCATGTTGACTTTCTGCATGGTAACACTTTCCTGTAGAGGGGCCTGCCATCAGCCAATGGGAGGTTTCCACTCTGAAGCACTGTGCCCTGACCAGCTGCCATTTTGTCTGTAGGTGGAAGCTAAACACAGGTGTGTGGTGGGTAGGCCTGGGTCTGACACTCAACTTGCCCCAAATCCCAGCAGTCATGCTGAAGAGCATCAGTTCGTAACTGGTCAGATGTCTGTCTGCAACCAGGCTCCAAACCCAGTGATTCACTGATAGAAAGAGCAGTTATTTATTGTTATAATAGGGTGCTGCATGGTCCCTACTTGTCTCTTTCTCTCCCATCACCCAACCTATTTTCCCCTATTGTTTCATTCCTGCTTGCCATGCTGGCCTTATTTCCCATGATCCAAAACTAATTTTCTGATTTGTACCCTTGGAGGTACATTGATTCTAAGATTTACCTTCTTTTTCCCTGCAGAAAAATGCCACAAGGGTTCTACATCTCTCTAGCTCTGCTAAGGACTCTTATGAAGTCTAATAGCCAAAATGCTTTTTCAAGAAGATGTTCAGGTAGGGGGTGATGGAGGGTGGGATATGTTGATATTCTGATCTCCAGTGGGAAAGTCCATTGTTTTTTATCAGGGATTCAAGCAGTCTAAGCTTGTGAAGCAGGTATTTGTTATGCTGTTATATTGTTTGCTGCCATATGCAGGTACAGACTGCTCAGTGGAAACTGGAGAAGACTAATAGCCTGAAGGTCTGGATTCACGTTCTCTCCCTCCTTCCCACATTTTTCATGTAATCAAAAAAGCTGGTAGATAATGGTGAGAGGCAGACAGAATTCCTTACGGCAGACAGCCTGAGGGATCACAAGCGGGGTACAACACAAGAACTGAGATTTCTCAAGGGTGCTATAAAGTCTTATGGAATAATCAGCATGTCTGAAGCTACTTGTGCCTAGATCATACAGCATAAATATAGAAAAGATCCTTCAGCTTGGGGCTCTTTTACTTTGCTTGTGCCTAAGGACCATGGCCCTCAAATCAACCTGACAGAACACTGTAGACAGGGCTTATAAATCACTCAGTGGATGTGTCATGCTTATGCTTTGTGCACCCAGTATTGAGTGCATTGGGCCCATTCTTACAGGTTTTCTTTGTCATTACTTCATCGATCAATTAAAAATTTACAAATTGAGGTATCTGTAAACAGAATTCAAACAAACACAGTAAAATCTTTTAGACAGCGTAAATAGCACTTTCTAGATGTTCTGTCAATCATGTAGTTTTTCACCAAGCCACAGTAGCACTAACTTAGTATCAGGGTCCCTTCCTCTCATTTCATTCCTATTAGAACGTATCATGAGAACATACATAAAATTAACCATTAGGTCAAAGAAACATTCCATATTTTTTTCTGCAGCCATTTTATTTTTTCTTTAGTTCACTACAAATCATAATCAGTCACAGAATATTTATGCAGCAATGAATAAAAAGGTATGTTCAGTAGTTCATTCTGATTCATGCATGATAGGATCCATTTGTTTCATGCTCTAAAAATTCCATATTAATAACTAAAAACTGTTTCCATTTTTAGACTTTAAGTTACATAACAGACATTTTCTCTCTTTAAATATTATTTGAAATCCATCTTGCTTTACAAGTGCCAATCAAAGCCCCTTTCTTTAAAGAAGCAAAACAACTGCAGCTGTATTTTTTGTTTCATCACAAGTAATTAAGGTAACATGTTGAAGTAAAGGTAGAAAACTGAATATTAAACTGAAAGGGTAACAGCATGAGTAAAATATGGTAATCTGGTGTTCTGTTCAATGTATAGTAACATTTTAAAGGATGTGGTTATCTTTAATTCAGTGTAAATAATGGTTTTTTAGAGTTTAATAAACCTGGAAGATGATGGAGTTTGCCCAGCTTAAAAAACAACAGGAAAGTTGGAGCAACAATGAGCTCAAAGAAATAGTACACATTTTTTCAAGGATTGGGTTTTTGGGAATACTTGAATTTCCTGTCTTCATTTAGGCTGCAAATAAAAGGCAAGAATCAATTAGTACAGAGATAAAGAAGGAATAATAGGAAAAATAAGGAAATAAGTGAGATTTCTAAGAGGATTTAGATTAACTTTATGACATGTTCTCATTTTATGTAAATTATGTTTCCTTTTCCTGTATTTTATCCCCACTGGAAGGAAATAAAAACTATGAAATTTCTAACCAACTGTGGATATTGCCAACTATGAGTGCTCAAAATCACAAATCAGGTTTCTAAAGAATGAGATCAGCTAAGGAGTGGCATGTTTTTTATAAGTAACGTGTATGCACATCTATGCATGGGTAGTCTTTTAGATTAACCTTTCTGTATTTGAGATTTTAGCACTCCCAACTCCATTTCTGTTTCCCTCACAAATAAAGGAGGTTAAATACTGAGAAACTTTCAACAAAATCACAAATATTGGCAATGTCATGTCTCCCCTGAGGCCCAGTTAGTAAAATGCAAGCTAGTAATAACATAAAGAAAACCTCCCAGGACAACAGCAGACCTTGTTTGTCTGATGTGTTACTGCATGGGATAGTTAGTGAGTGAGCATGTAGGAGAGTGCGCAGTAGAATACAAAATAAAAAAAAAAAACAACTAATTTGTATTTAGTGAGCCTTGAATGAGTATGGTCTAAAGACTACAGCAGTGCTGTTGATAATTGTTGCCTTCTGCAAAGCATATTGCATGATAAAAGTCTCAGAATTCTGTTTGTTGTCCAGTACCAAATGCAAACAACTGCTTATGGCTGTGCTATCAGAGGAGGTAAGGTGAATCTTTTTAAGGTTCTTTTTTTCCACATAATCAAAAAAAATCAATGAGTATGTTGTTGTTGTTTTTTTTAATTTTTTTCTTTGTGGATTTTCAAGTTGATATCTTTGTACCCCTAGGAGACGGCAATAAAAAAGTGTGATCTCAAGTTAAAATCAACGTTTCAGCCGTAGACAGGAGAGAGGGTAAGCAAAATACTACTTTGGCCTAGGGAAAACCTAAAAACTTACTTAAAAAATGAAGGTCTTTTCCCTTTCCCATCAAAATTAGAGGTTTTACTACAGTAGAAAGTGAGCAGAAGCTAAGCAGTTTTTGGTGAGTGCAGGGACTTCTGCGGAATTTCCCAAGCTTGGGTTGGTTTGTGCAGAATGACTTTTCTGCTCAGCAACAGACACATGAAATGGAATCAGTCATTGCTGCTGCCTGTAGCTATGCATTAGGATATGCTGTTTTGCTTTTTAGCTTGATAGAAAATACCAAAAATCTTTAGAAGAAATGGTTACACCTGATTAAATTATTTAAAATCTCTAGAGTTACATCTCTTTTTATGACATTAAATTGACTTACCTGTTAACTTAGGGAGTGTTCAAAATCCTACTAAAATTTTATTATATTTAAGCTATGGAGGCATCTAGAATGGCACAGTGAATTATGAAGTAGCACAGAGACATACCATTTCTCATTAAAAAGCCTTTACAACAATTAGATAGATCTCAGAAGCATTCTTTCTATCTGTATTGCTGTTCAAATGCCATTTTTACTATTCAAATGTTTTGAGAATTGATTTTAATTTGTATTACCTTTTTGCTGTCATTTCTTATGGGCCAAGGGACTTCTGGAAGGAGAGCAGAAACAGACAGCAATAGGAGGAGACTGTCTTGACATTTAAGACTAACCATTCTTCTGAGTTCTCCAAAAATAATCTTAGCTATTTCCACTGTCCAGATCCCACTTTTAAAGAGGAAAGATGGTATTTTTCCTCAGAAAATTATCTTTAGTGATGTTTCAGCTGGATCAAAAGGCCTTACAGAAAGCAGAAATGCTCCCTTGAAAATAGCTTGCAAACAAATTTTTGCTGACAGTTGATTTATTTGGTAAGAACAGGGGATGTACTTGTTATAAACAAATGATATACACTGTATAAAGAATTATTGAGGAAAATGGAAGACTGATTCCATAGTGTTGTGTGGAGCTCTGTCTGTTCATCAGTCATGTACAGACACTTCTAGTATTCCTGTTTGTGGCAGCTTTAGATAATTTTTTTCAGGATTTCCATTAACACTTTATGATAAGACTTCTCTGCCCTCAAAAAAGTCTAAAAATTTGAATATTTATGAAAAATTGAGATTTACATATTGACCATTCTGGCTGACTATTTGTATAACATCTGAATACATGCCCGCAGGCTTTTATTTCAGCCAGAAAATATGCTAGATTCATGGAGAGTGAGTCTGCTTTTATTTGTGTTTGTTTGTTTCTGGATTTATAGATTAGAATTTTCTCTTGCATGAGACAGTCAAGATTCAGCTTCATCACATGATCTAGAGTCTCAACATCAAAGCAAACTTCTTATGTATTTCCCACAATCCATCAAATCCATCCCACAATCCAATCCTGGTTAAAATCTGTAAATCAGCTCCTCATATTGCCCCAAATACAGGAGATACATATATAAAATAATTCATTTCAGATTTGAGGACAAGGATATCTCTTTAATTTACCTGTTTTTGAGTGCTAGTCATGGATACTTGCTTATTTGCGTATATCTAGACGAATATCTACACCTTCAAGTAGGAAGATGTAAATATCTGATTTGCATGCATATATCATATATTTGCAAGAACGTATGAGACATTCATGTCTAAAATAGAAAATCTGTCTGAAGGTATTTTTCCAGTCTGAGAAAGTTTTATATATTTATTTATTTATTTTTGCAAAAGATTAACATATAATCTTACAATGACTTTTTAATTACTTTCCAGTATTTAGCTTAGGAAATATTCCGTTAGAAGAGATCAGTCTCCTTCTGCTAGGTCCTGAAAGCAAAGTAGTTGTGATGATAAACCTTGCAGATAGCCAGCTTAAGGCTAAATGCTGAAATAGAACCTTGCACAAATTGTTAGAAAACTTCGATAAAACAATTGCTTGAAAATTGTTTATAAACACTTCAAAAAAAATCTATGGCAAGAAATAAATATTTGGACTATTTACTAGAGAGAATAGAATGTGTATGTGTTTGGGAAATTAGCTATTTTTGTTGGTGCGTGTGTAGAAAATTAGGAAAAAAAGAATCTGACTTATTCCCAATCAGCATCTTGAAATAATTTGAAAGTTACTTCACTTTATTTTAGTTGTTGTTGCTACTAAGTGGAGTTTGTTTTAAGGTATTTTAGTCTGATGTTTTTGAAGAACATCTTTGACAATTACTCAAAACTAATGGATTTTATCTTGTAGTTGCAGGTGTCTAAATGTGTTTTCTTTGTCCTTAATTAAATTTAGTTGTTGATAACAGGCACATTGTTTCACTTTAGATTTGGATTTCTCAGTGTTTTCTTTCAATGCACAGTTGCTTAATTTATACCAAATATAAATAGTAAGCCCAGTTGCACAAATTCAAAAACATGTATTTACTGTCTATTATTAGTATGTTTCCTTTCTGTTAACACAGGAAATCTCACACAAACAAGTGCACTGATAACTGTGATAAAAAATGGGTGCAGAGCTTGTTTTTTACTGCTCAAAGACTTGAAGACTATAAGATAAATCTCTATTAAAAACAAGAGTAGAAAGAAAAGTGAAAAAGGTATATATGTTTTTTTACCAAAATGACATAAGAAAAAACATTATCTTAGTCCTTGCATGTTCAGAATCAAATTCATAAAAGTTAGTGCTGTTATTTTTGATACTGGAACAAAAACAGTGAATGAGCCCCAAGTATCAGTTTTCTTATTCAAATTTCAGATGCTCATTGAGCAAAAATACTTGTGTGTGATATACTGAGTTTGTAAAAACTGATCTTTAGCTGCCACAGCTGGAATTACCAGCCTCACTAGCATCATGTGGGTTTAACTTCTTAACTTTTTAAAATTTTGTTGAGAATAATTCCAGAAATAAAATGTCGAGAATCTCATATAGAATGTACTTGGAAGCAATCCACATTTATGGCATACTTCATATCCAGCCTCTTTTTGTCCTCTAAGTTTGCCTCCTGCTGACAGTGTGAGAGGCTTTCAATTTCTCATATTTTCTGGTCTGGTTAATTATAAACTTCACATCAGCAATTCTTTTCTTTTGCTAGGGGAGATCTTGATCAAGATTATATCAACTTAAATAAATGAGCTGTTCCCCAGTTTTTGCTCTTATTTTATATTCCTTGCTATTTTAAAGTATTGAAGTATAAAGTATGAGAATATAAAACACTATGAAATAAAAAACATTCTGAAATCTCTTGCTTATGCCAAGACTAAGGAGCTACAAGAAACATGTCCTAAACCTCCCTGCCCCCACCCTCATTTTTCAGGAGTTAACTACTGTTAAAGCAAAAGGAATCATCATCAAATTTTAGATCCCTGTAATGCAAAAATCAGGGATAGCATCAAGAAGATTGTCAGCTTACCCTTAAGGAGAAAGTTCTGAGAAGCACAGAATAAAAATATAGGTCAGATTGCACAGAAAAGATAAAGGAAGTTGGCTAAACAGTACAACTGGTAGAAAAATTTTTCATCAATTTGTTTTTGCAAAAAATGATGACTCGTGAAAACAAACTACAAAATAGACACTTTCCAGATTAACCATTAAAGAATATAATATTGAACACTTGTTCAAACATCTCATGTTGGTGTTTTAAAAACACAAATGTGTTGAGAATATTGACATAAAATTATATATTTTATACGTTAAGCTTTTTAGAAAAAGAAGACTAAACCTAATGTTTTGACTAATATGAAATGATTTTATTGTCTGAAGCCATGAGCATATTAATGAACAGACTTTCTTTTTGGTGTACATTTATAAAAAATTGGAAAAATTCTGTATGATATGCAAGCCCCACTATAAAATATTCACATTGCTTTAAAAAATAAAACTGGAAAACTGGAATAACTGAATAACTGGAAAAATACCGTTCCTTCTCATCTACACAGTAGGTATTTCTTTAGAAATTCTCTGTCATAATGACAGACTCTCTGTAAAGGGAGTCCTACCATCATTTTTCAATTGTAATAAGCTAGCCATATGCCTGATTCAGCAAGGATAGAACGAATTATGTGATTATTCCACAGCATTTTAAAGATATTCTTTCTATATTAATTTTTCCCTGAATTCACATCTTTGTCACGGTTGCAAGAATCTATGCTCAGAAAACAATGAGATTGACCCTTACACCCCTGCAGTGTCATCTAACATATATGGCTACTGTGGAATTATGATGGAAGTTTGCTCTCTGAGTCCCAGATGTTTATTTATTTTTTTTCTTTTAAGTGATCAATGTATATTGCAAACATGAGTGTTAATCATCCTCTTTTAAAGCTCTTCATGCATATGGATGATATTTGTCTGGCTTATTATCTTTTTCCATAGTCTAGAGAGGTGTGAGAATGGAGCATAGTTGATGTTTACCTACTATGTAAAACAAATTGCAAAACTCAGACACTTCATGGGAGACTGATATGTTTTAGTCATTGCAGAATCCTTGGAAGAGTGTCCATTTACAAGATGCCTGTTAATCAATAGCTCTTAACACACAGAACTTTTTTAACAGAGGACAAAAAGGAAGGATAGGCTATAAGATAAAGGTGCAGTTTTTATCTTTTACATCTTAAAAGCTGAATCATAGAAAGATTAAATAACTTGCCCAAGGTTATGTGGATGCTTAACACCTTACCCTAGGATGATCAACCCTTGTTCTACCCTTATGTAATACACAATATTAGCCTAGTATGAAAGAAAGGAAAGAAAAGAAAGAAAGAGAGAGAGAAAGAAAGAAAGAGAGAGAGAAAGAAAGAGAGAGAGAAAGAAAGAGAGAAAGAAAGAAAGAG
>VXAB01001568.1:16060-28310 GCA_013399175.1 Odontophorus gujanensis
GAAAGAAAGAAAGAAAGAAAGAAAGAAAGAAAGAAAGAAAGAAAGAAAGAAAGAAAGAAAGAAAGAAAGAAAGAAAGAAAGAAAGAAAGAAAGAAAGAAAGAAAAGGAAAGAAAGAGAAAGAAATCCTTTCATTGTATGTATGTTTATGAGCTTATGTGTTTGTTGTGTATGGTTTTGTTTTTTATTTTTAATGGATTTGTGGTGATCCCTTAATAAAACCCTAGATATTCACAGCTCACCTAACCTGGGTCTGATTGAAGAATTAACTGCTGTTACAACAACCTTAGTATCCACCAAAAACAAAATATAGGGCATAATTTGTAATAAGATTTATAAGAAAGTAGTCGGTCCTAATCAGTGATGTATGAATAGAAAGGTCTGGAAAATTATACTTTCTGTTGTGAATACGCATTGCATCTTGACAAGTTATAGATGTATGAGAATTTCTCATACATCTAGGCAGCGAGATGTGTTCTAGTCAAAATCATTTTGGCTGCTGTTGAAGATAGCAAATTAGTGAAGGGAACTCTGTGAGAGAAAACACATGGTTGCCTATGGAGGTGACTACATCTGTGATGCAAAGAAAGGTTGTTAGGAGCATTTGAGAGTAGAGAGGGTTTGTATGCTCTTTAGAGGAAGCAACTATTATACATATATATAATTTATATATTTGTGCAAAATGTGGGAAACCAGGAAAATGGACAAGAGTTTTGAATGTTGGACTATATTGATTTTGATTTCTTGATACCAGTAACTTATCAATTTGCTTTACTTGTTTATGTTAACAAAAGTATAAACAGGAAATACTGAAATTATTTTGAAAAAAAAAAAAATACTACCTGCATGAAAAGATTATAACTCTATTCCATAGTTTTGGATCTCTACTCAATGACTCAGTGTAATGGATTTAATGGAGTACATGCAGTAAGATATACATGGCTCAAATTCTAGTTCACGTCTGTAATGCAGTTAAAAATGCTGTCGGATACATGAACTTTTCACCTAAAATTAAAACCTCTTTTCCAAGTTTTGTGCACATTGTTTCCCTGTTCTTTTTGAGACACTCCTCCTGGAGCTCTAGTTTGTCTTGCCAGAGCTTGCAAATAACAAGGATGTGGGAATAATGAATAATTCTACTAATTTATTATTCTTGATGAATAGTAAATTATTCTAATAACATTTACTATTCTATTCATTTATTACTGGAGAATAATTAGCCGGGAATGGCTTCTAAGAAGTTTTTCCAAAATTAGACTTTAATAGTTTTACTGTGTTTATCTTCACATGTATGAAAATATCTTTGTAGCTCTCCCCACTTAACTGTTCCCACCTCCTCCCCCACTCAGACATGTATTTGCTTCCCAAAGCTTCTGTATTGTTAGAAATGTTAATCTTCTCCTCTCCCAAACCCCAGTCACTTCCTTCACATAGCTGAACTCCTATTTCAGGCAGAAACCCTCCCTCTAGTCAGATGCATCATGTCTGGGGTAATGAGAAGTGTATGTAAGTGGGGGAAAGACCTGAATGAAGATCAAAGAATAGGTGTGTCTGTATGAGAATAGAGGTTATAGGTAAATGAAAGAAGGTGATTATGGAAAAATAAATATATGAGTGAAAGAGAGGTGCAATGTTTGTGCAGGTAATATATCCAGCTGAGGCTTTAAATTTGATAGGACAACAGATGGACCATCTCTTTGCCTTCATGCAGAGGAGTCAGTCATACTGTCTTGACTTTGATCAGTAGTTATTTGGGGCCACAGTGTTTGTCATTACAAGATTTCACTCCGTGTTTTGAACTCTTGACTTCCTTTGTTTATCTTTCCCAATATTTCAAATCTCTCAGTTTGAAAAAATAGTTGTAGCCGTGGTAAATCTGCAGATGTTCCTTCTCCCTGTCAAGGCAGGAAGAACTGAACAGTTTTTCTTTAGAATTGTTCTGGAGGACTGCTTTTCTGGCTGATGCTACCCACCCAAACTGAATCTGTCTTTGTGATTTGCATGTGTCTGAATTCTGTATTCTTCCAGAATCAATATTTTATCTTCTCCATATTCCTTTCCTTCCTTTCTTGTTAAGAAGGAACTTTCCCTGTGTATCTTTACAGAATGAATACAGCTTCTATGGAAGATTTAACATATACAATTCACTGAGAATCATACCAAATAATACATATAAAAACACAATATTACCTTACATCCAGTCTGTCTTCTTATCCAAAGTGTTTTCAATTAACTGCATAATTATTATTGATGTAAGTTGTATAGATGTGGCTTAGTGCATGACCACTTCTATATTTAAATCATATTTGTCTTTGGAACCCACTCAATTCCCAGCCAGTTTGCTACATAAACATCTATTACTTCTTTTAATTCTTGGTGTCTATGGTATAAATTCAAGGTAACTTCTTGCAGCAGCTATGAATATTAACATCATGCCGTTGAATTTTGGAGTCAGAGAGTAGTAAGCCCAGAAGAGCTACTTCACTAGCTTGTGCCTGGCTCTGTCTAATATTCTACCTTGTTTCTGCTGAGGCCAGTAGAAAGTACACAGGGAGAGAGATGAGAAACAAGTAAAGGCAAAGAATATTTATTCTCCTGATTTATATTCCCAACCCACAGCAAACAATGGCTTGATTTAACCATCAAATATTGAATTACAATGTTTGCTATCCAACCATTTCAGTGAGTACACTCTTAAGCACCAATAGAGCTTTAAAAAACTTCCCTCGGGTTGTGCCCTAAGAGAACTGTAACTTTTCATCTCCTTTGGCTTTCCCAGGATCTGCGGACTTCATCAGGTACATCTCAAGAAGCACACCCTGTGAATGTGTGTTCCTGATTCAGTCTGGCTAATAGCACCTGAGAAGAAAAAAACTAGACTCTTACTTAAACTCATCATAGCATAATTTTTTCATGAGTGTCCAAAAAAAAAAAACCAAAAAATAAAACCATATATATATATTCTTATGAAAAAGGCAAGTCTGAAGAATCACATTAATGACAAAGTTCAAGTCCATTTCTTTTTAACAGTGCTGCAGAAAAATATAGAATGAAAAATATAAAACTTAGAATTAATAATAAAATTTTAACTAGGAAAAGTGTTCTTTTCCTAAGGTATCCCACATACTCCATTTCAGAGCAGTTTGACTCATTCCCTTACTGGAACTTCAGAGATAAAAATGAAAAATATTAATAATAAAATTAAAATTTCCTGGGATATGTACTTATTTTATGTTATCTGCCAAACTGAGCATAGAATATGTAGTGTGAAATACAAAGCAAAAAACATTATCTGCATTGGCAAATCTTATTGGTGGGAGCATGTCACTGCTCCTGCACCCATATTGCAAAACTTACTGGTTTGTGCGTACATCCTCTACGTTTTAAGAGTTGCTTTAGGCTGTAGCAAGAGAAAAATAAGCTAACAAGTCAAAGGTTGTAATGTTTCCAACCCTTTGTCTGGGCAGGTTGATAAAGATGGTGAGCGATGTGTTGATTTGATTTGTAAAATGTAAAATGTTCTTGAGATGATAAGTGAAAGGAATCCTGTATGCAGTCCTGTCACTGTCGAATAAAACCAGTTGGACCAGGGCAAGTGTCTTTCTTGACACTGCAAAAGAAAAAAAAATGAGAAAGATTGAAAATAGATTGCGCTTATCTAATATCACTAATGAAACCACAGTGATGTCAGTTCTGATCAAGCTGCAATCGGAGTTGCTGATTGTATGATAACAGGCTTCCTTTTTACGTGTTTTCTACATGTTTGCAGTGGAAAAGTCCATAAATGATTAACAGGGGGTGAGTGGAAATAGTGAAGAAAAGTATAACTTTGCCACAATAACAACAAATGAGAAAAGGAGAGGACTTTAGAATGAATGCAGGAGGGAGGAGGAGAATTCTGAGTATTATTAAACCTGTGAAAGAAGACTCATTTACTTTATAAGAAGCAGATCACTCACACAGACACATTCACAACTTTGTGGTCATTGAAATTTGCGTAATTGCTATTAATCAGCTCACCACAGATTATCATAGCTATTTCTTCGGAAATGACACTTGAATTTAAACCTAGTGTTAAAAGGGAAAGCAGTAAAATATGATTCAAACAATAAGAAAAACCACAATCTTTTATAACAAATTTACTTAAATCTCTTTGGACCAGCTTCTGCTTTTACTGACAGTGAGTAGAACCTTAGTAAATAAAAAGTCAGTGAGGTCAGAATCACAGCATCGTAGAATCATAGTATCACCAAGGTTGGAAAAGCCCTCCAAGGTCACCCAGTCCAATTGGTCACCTGTCACCAATATTTTCCACTAAACCATGTCCTTCAGTACAACATCTGTGTTTCTTGAACAACTGCCTCTAGTGTTGGTGATTCCACCACCTCCCTGAGCATCCCATTCCAGCATGTGGACACTCTTTTGGAGAAGTACTTCCTAGTGTCCATTCTGACAAAGAAGAACATGTATCGTTCAACAAAAATGACACCCAGCAAAAGATATTCTTTGAACATACCTCTTAGTCAGAAATCAGTAAAAATGTATTGTCCAGTATCCTGTTTTCTAGGCATAGAATAAAGCATTACTAAGGGGCAGATTTACTTAGGGTGGATAAATCACCACAACCCCTCCTATTAGCCCAACCTTTACACTGCATGCACCATGTCACCTGACTTATTGCAACAGCCTTTTTGTGTCACTACTGCCATTTGCAGCACTGGCAGGATCTGTCCCTGTTACTCTCCAGGACCAGAACACCTTTATGCTGATTGATAATTCTCAAATAAATCTTAACAATTGACTAGTTAAGGGAATGTCTGCAGAGGAGCATGCAGTGCAGTTCCATGACAGGGATTCCTGTGCAGGCTCTCCAGGAGTTCATATTGTATTGCATTAATATGTGCCCAGAAATGGATCTGAATCTCTCTCACAATTCATTCTGGAGTTGAATGGCATTGGCCTTGATGAGATTAGATATGAATTCAAATCTAGTTAACCACGAGAAGGAATATTAGCAACAGATTTATGCAAAAGATGCAACTTAAACTCCCTTGTTTAATTTTATGGATAGAAAGCTCAATATGAAACCTCCAATTTTTCATTTTATTTTGCATAAAATAAAGGGTGTAGACATTCCAAACTATTTCTAATTTTCATAAGTATTTCAGAAAATAGCAAATACCCACTATATGTGACATCAAAATACATCTTCCTGTGTTATGATTTTACTTTACCTGGTCTCCTAGATCCTACTGATAAACAAATTTTGAAAGCAGGGACCATTTAGAATTCAGAAGGATTTCAACTCATCCACCTAGAGACATATTTGCAAATGTTCTACCCTAAAAGAATCAAACCAGAGAGTGTGACAATGCTTCTCAAATTAATGTTTCCACTTTAAAATGCTTCTGTGTCGTTAAGCTACCTGGGCAGCCAGATAGTAGGCAGGTAACTAATGATGAATGTGGAATAAAAACATGGTTTTTATATAGCAGAAGAAAGCACAAGTAGGATATCTGCTTATATAACTGATGAAGGCTGTCGATATGGCAATAAATAACTTTCTCAATAAACCTTTCTCCAGTTGCACCTCACTGCTGCTAACAAACAGGGAAAATCACCTCAGCAGATTACTTAATACATGTTTAGATGGCTAATCACTTGTATAAGGAACTTTAAAAGAAAAAAAAACGTCATAATTATTTATAAAAGTGTAATAATTTCTCCCTCACCAGTAAATGTGGGTTTCAGGTAGTCATCAGGGGCTCTGTAGGAAGCAGGTATAAAATTGTTGCTGGAAATATATTGTACCTTTCTACTTGTTCCCCCCTACATTTTTGTTTTATTTTTCCTTGGAGCAAAAGAGAAGGTCAACATATGTAAAGAATAGCCAGAATGTTACAAGTATTGTTTCAAAGGAGAGAGGATATGTGGTTATTGTCAAAGTTTCCATAGACTTATTCCTGAATACATTCTGGGCAGCTAAGAAACTGGAGTAGTGTTTATCCAGAAGTACCTGGAAATGCAGCAGCTTTCAACCTCTTCTTATTACTTCACATTGTCTAGGTAACATACCTATGCAACGTTTGGGAAATGTTCTACAGAATTCAGAAGACATTTTGTCCTTATGTCTTTGAGTCTCACTGATGACACTAGCTAACAAAATCTGCTGATCAACTAAAGTATGTATGAGTGACAGTATCCTCAGATGGATGTAGGGATGACAGAATCACAGAATCACAGAGTCGTAGGGGTGAGAAGGGACCTGTAGAGATCATCAAGTCCATTATCTTACCATTCAGGAATGACTTCTTCCCAAAACAATGGAAAAAACAAAGCAGAACTTGATTTATAGATTTTTTTTTTTTCATTATACACTATCATAAAAGCCTAAATGCAAGATATTTTAGAGAACTTTTACAATTAAATTGGAAGTGGTCATCTCTCATACTTTTTTTTTTTTCTTCACAAAAGATGGGAAAGTATATTTTAAAGTGATTAAGAACGGAGTAACAGTAAATTCTTCATTAAACTTTCGAACATGATAACAGAACTCTGAGGTCATTAAAAAAAGAAAAAAACAGTTTTACAGTAGTCATTACATCTTTATTGTCTTCTTTTTTTAATATATTTAATAGATAACAAAATAAACATACTAGTATTTTTTTTGTGAACACTCTTCTGCCTTGCTCACTTGTTATGTTAATTACTCTTAGTAATTATTATTGTTCTATGTTTGGAATGATAGTGTTCAACAAACCTGTTAGAATGGATGTGCCCATGTTCTCTCCTGAATAGAAAAAGGTAGACAGCTTCTTTCTCTCTTGTGGAATTCTTCATGTAAGGTCATCTCATCTATATTTTTTCTTTTTGTAGAGGATTTTTATGTATTATTAAGGAGAGACTGCTTGCGTGAAAAACCTGTTGAATTCTAATATAATGACAATGAGAAGATTTTAAGACTACAATATCCAGTTTCCAGATGATAAAAGGAGCTGTGGAGATACACTGGTAAGGTGAGGGAAAAGTGACAAATAAATATTTGGCATATGAAAACTGATTTAGGGATTACATAGATATATTACTAATAACTAACGAGAAATTTCAGATTGGGAAAAAATGGAAATTCATTGCCTTCTCAAGCTTTTCAGAATACAGAGAAAGATGTGTTTGCTGACCTAAAGTTCCACAGATAAATGAGAAGATATCAGTAGGCAGTTGCAGATTCTTGGAGACTTTGCTGCCACTGAGAGGTGGGGATAGCATTATTAACTACTGTTTGTCAAAAGGCTTTGCATGCAGAGTTATCTGATTTGTCCTGGTTACAAATAGGACTATAATTTGATAAGCACATCATTTAATACTGAGACATTATACATAGCTGGGAGAAGAGTTGAAAAGTGTCTCAGAAAGTGATATGTCATATTTGGTTCATTTTTTAAAGTTTTCCTAACATATTTTTTTCATTTCTGTAGTAATTATTAAGAGGTGACTAAGAAGTTATATAAAGATTGTTTTCAATTTAGCTAACATTAATCATGCAATATAACAGAGATAGAAGTATTCCTAAGTATGGAAGTCTTTAATTTTTATAAATCCAGATTCTTTACTACCAAAAATTTGTTTTTTAACGTTTCACATTTTTAAGGTTCTTTATTGAAATTCATAACCCCTACTATATCTTTGGCAAGTGAACATACTGCTACTTCTAGATTTTTCAGTAACTAGTCAACTAAGTCTCAGGACTTTCAGATGTAGCTTTTAGACAAAATTCTTGTGCATTTTGAAAATCTGTATTTCCCTATTTTTCTGGTAGTAAGTCTTGATAGCTAGTTCTTTTGTAGTGTTTGCTTTTTATTCTGTGATTCTTTCATTCTTTACGTATTTTGTTTCTTTTTAAAACACATGCTTAGTGTAAATTAATACAGAGAATATATCTAGAGCATCAACTGAGGATGCTCAGGACAGAAAACAATTTTCTGTTGTAAAATTCATTGTATTTTTAGGACAATTTTTTATTGGTAAAGCATTTTATTTACAGTATTTTTCTGCTTCAGTATACTCTGTAAGCAAGAGATTTCTCTCCTCATTTAGATACATCTTAGTAATCATAATGGAGATTTGTTCTCAGGGTATATGCTTCATATTTTATTTATAGCGAATCCTAATAACTGTAGAACAATTCCCGTTGGTTTTCCATATTCTACCATTATGATCAAGCTAGATGTGTTAATCTGTGCATTATCGAGTGATGCTTGAGTTTTATGGAGTCTTTCAGATAATTTTTCTTAGGAGGGCTGCTACAAAAGTAGCACCTACTATTTTATTATATTGGCACACAACATCAGAAGCAGATGTTGGTGGTATGGCAGCAGAGGTTGAACTTTCCAACCAATACTCCTTTACATATTCTTTCTTTGTGACAAATGGCAGCAGAGGGGCAGCCTGACAAAAAGGCATCTGACATGGAAGTGAGTATGAAACATAGGTGTGAAATTGAATCCTTCCGTGAGGAAAAAATAACACCCACTGACATTCACTGACACCTGATGAGCATTTATGGAGACCAAACTGTGGATCTGAGTACAGTGGGGCAGTGGGCGGTGTGTTCCAGCAGTGGCAACAGCAACAGTGGGTCACCTCTGCTGGTGCAGATTTTTATGAGCATGGCTTGTAGGCTATTTATTGATCATGGCTGGTGAAAATGCGTAGCTAATGGTGGTGAATGTGTTGAAAAATAGTGTTTTGTAGCTGAGAATGTTCTTTATTGAGTAGTCTTGGTGTGCTCTTTGCATTTATTGCAAATTTCAAACAAAAAATAGGAGGCATTACTTTTGCTGTGACTTACATAAAATGCATGAAGTGGTAATTTTCAGGCTACATGGGAAAGTTTTAAATAAGTGTTAGATTAAGAAAGTAAGTTTGTTTGCCAAAGTCATAATCTGAAGTAGTTTCTATTTTAAGATTTCCTCTCAAGAATAAGAGAAAAATTTCTCCCTAGTTCTAAATTTCATCTCTTCTAGTGATGCCTTTTCCGTTATTCTTTTGTTCCATTCCCACCAAAAAGCAATTAATCAAGCAAATTATATATTTTTCATAATGTATTTGTTTATTTTTGGTTAATTGTCATATACTCAGGATTAAATTATGCACTGAGATGCTGGAATTTTGTAGGATGAAGGTTTTGATTCTTTTTGATTAATTCTACATTTAGAGCATGCTAATAAAATTATACCTCATGAAACATCTGTGTTGAAGTATATCCTACTTTTACGACTTTAGTCATACAGCAATTAAAAGACATGGCAAACATCATCCAGTAAGTACTGGTGAAGTCAATCTAATGTAAAAAAACTATTCCTAGCTATACCCTATACTCCTAATGGGATAAACTACAAACCAATGTTCTAGCTTCTCTTTCTCTTAAGAGAGAAAGGACTGAAATAAAACAGCAGTTTTCAACAGATTTTGAAACAAAATAGTGAGTAGAAGTCATTACTAAAAATGTTAAAAAATACTGTTATTCAAAAAGAATTTTTTTAAAAGACTTCTACATATCTCAGTTTAGAATCTAACAGAAGAAGATTTTTTTTGTAGATATAAAAACACAAAGACCAAGCAGTGATGATTCTAGTCTTACCTTCATTTCTGAACTCATGGTGCCTACAAAAAGCATTAGAAAGTTATTTCAGATTTATATTGAGGCAAGCTACCCCCACATTATAGCGGGTAAGAATAATTAGGCTTTGTTTTATACATGCTGTTACTGTACTCAAAGGAGAAATCAGGAGAAGAAGTGGTGGTTGCAACAGGTGCAGACACTAGGGTAGAAAGATATGTGTTATTCTCTGGTACCTCTCGCATATAGGAAAATAATTTGGTTTAAAATTAGTCTGGAAGATTTTGCAGAAAAATAAACTAATGAAATTATCTAAATGCCTGCCTATTCTTTTAAAAATGGTTACAAACATAAGGTGGAATACTAGTCATAAAATTACATTTAAGACTGTTCTAGCAGTACTAATATAAGGTCCTTTTCCCTTTGTAATGCCCCCCTGATTTCTGTGCAGGGGGTCAGCCTCTGTGTCACATCAAGACATGGACTGATGAGGTAGGGTCACCCAATATGAAAGATATTCCACAGCTAGTGCAGAAAGTTTGATAATATATGTGGGCAGCCCTACTCTAAATGTTCTGTGTTGTAGCATTATGCAGAAAACTCCAGATCAGAGCAACTGGAGCATTATGTGGAGCAATTCTATCATGTGTCCAGTAAAGCTATCTGCGTGTTATGTAGGCTATCCATTGTCAACTCCAGGGTACACCAGTTTCTTCTGTTGGAGAGAGGAGCAACAAAGATGAATGGTAATACCTAGTTTAATTTCAGATGATGCTGTGTGAATCAGCTTTTTAACTCTTCTGCTGCACAAACCATAACAATCTCAGTATTTGCCACTCCAAGCCCCTTAGGAGAAAGTTAACGCAATCAGAGCTGAACATTGCACACTGGATGCAGCCTCAGTGAGAGACATTGTGCCATGAATATTAAAAGTCACACCCTCCAATAGAAAAATTCCACCATCTCCAGTGAAGCTGTGTTGGTTTATAACAGATGAGAAATCAAGTCTTCAATTTCACAGGACATGATAATTTACAGGGCTCGTATTTGGAATACATGCCATTAACCTAATATATAAAGCAAATATTTGCAGGCAAAACCTAAATTTTGATGAATATGCAGAAAGTAAAATATTTCTTTCTCAAAATTGAAACTGTTAAAGCTGTCATTTCATGCTGATGACAGTTAAATAGCTTTAATTTCCCTCTTTTTTCCCTGTCTGAAACTTAATGTTCTGCTTTTGATTTTTGTTTCAGTAGATTTTGTCCACCATACCTAGCAGCTTCAATGCTTTGGTTGTTAATGCCTCTCACTTGATTTTTTGTATCCTTAAAAATCTCTTTTGTGCTCCCTATTACTTATTTTTAAAGTCTAGTAGATGCTAACAGATTGAATTCTAGTTTACTACTTAAAGAAGATAGAATTTTCTGAGAAATCCTTGATTTCATAACAAAAATATTTAATAAAAATGTATATTTTCAGAAATGTTTTTATTTTTTTAAGTCTAATAAATATATAATTGCTTTATGTTTTTCTTCCTAACACTGGAAGAAGAAGAAAATAAAAAAGTTATTCTCAATTTTTTATAATATTAAGTAGAAAATTTGAAACTGTAGGCAATTTGTACGAAATGACTAGATATAGCTTACCTTGGTCAGAGTCCAACATGTGCATAGGGATATGGTATCTCCAACAGCAAATTAAGATGGAGGTTTTACTCAGAGGTTCATCAATATTTTGCCATAATTTATTTTCATCATTAATATTACTAACATTCTACTTAAGCCTTTGAGGTCATTTGAGCATACTGAGCTGCCCAAACCATTCTGAACAATTTCATGATGCTGCTTTGGATAAGACAGTAATCTAATTTTGCTCTACTTATGGCCTAAGCCTAGCTATACTTTTATGCAATGTGGTCTGGGCAGAAGAAAGGAATGTCGGTCTCTTTTTTTTGGAGTTAGAATCCATTTTTTGAAATGCATCTCTTATCAGAAGCCTGAAGATCATTTCCAGATACACTTGCCTTAAAGCAAAAAAATAAAATGGAGTAAGAGCAGTCTGAATCGGCCAGTTTTATATTTAATGACACTGTTAAAAAATTTCATAGATCATTAATTTCAGGAGAGGGTTTCTGAATGTGATTGAAGAACACACGTCAAATTAATAGTTTAACAACGTTGAGTTGTTTCAGGACACTTGTTGCGAGGGTCCCTTGGGACTTGCTCCTGAGGGGTAAAGGGGTCCAGGAAGCCTGTAATTCTCCTCAAGATGGAAATCTTAAAGGCACAGGAGCAGGCTGTCCCTGAGTCACGCAAGTCGAGCCGGAGGGGAAGAAGACCAGTGTGGATGAACCGGGAACTTTTGTTAAGACTCCGGGAGAAAAAGAGAGTCTATGTCCTCTGGAAGATGGGACAGGCTACTTGGGGAGACTATAGAGAACTTGCCAAAATTTGCAGGCAGGAAGTTAGAAATGCAAAAGCCCAGCTCGAACTTAGACTGGCTACTGAAGTAAAGGAGAAGAGAAAATTCTTTTACAAATATATTAACAGCAAGAGAAGAACTAAGGAGAATTTCTCTCCTTTACTTGATGCGGCAGGGAATGTAACCACTGAGGATAAGGAAAAGGCTGA
>VXAB01001568.1:28953-56957 GCA_013399175.1 Odontophorus gujanensis
GGAGCTGGGATTGTTTAGTCTGGAGAAAAGGAGGCTCAGAGGGGACCTTATTGCACTCTACCACTTCCTGAAGGGGGATTGTGGTGCGGAGGGGGTCAGCCTCTTCTCCCAGATTACTAGTGACAGGACGAGAGGGAATGGCCACAAGTTGCGCCAAGGAAGATTTAGATTAGATTTGAGGAGAAACTTTTTCTCTGAAAGAGTGGTCAGGCACTGGAATGGCCTGCCTAGGGAGGTGGTTGAGGCACCATCCCTAGCACTGTTCAAGAAGCATTTAGATGAGGTGCTAAGGGATTTGATTTAGTAGTTTAGTGGGTAGGGATGGTGATAGGAGGATGGTTGGACTAGATGATCTTGTAGGTCCTTTCCAACCTAATGCATCTATGAATCTATGAATCTATGAGTTAAATTTTAATACAATGATCAGCCTAATATAAATTTCTAAAATCTTGATTTATGTTGATCACTGTAGGAATTGTTTGCTATCACTTACACAGTATTTTGAACACTTAATTATTATAAAATGCTTACAGAACTGTTATATCGATATCGTTAGTAGTATTTACAACTCACCTGCGTGTCTCAAAATGGATGCTTTATTGTCCAAATTTTCCTTTGTGAAACATTGCTTATGGAATGTGTTGTCACAGAACAATCTAAGCAGAATGTGGCTCACTATTTCCATAACATCTGTCTTTTCTACTGTAGAACAGACTAACAATTATGTCTTTAAAAAAAAAAAAGAAAAAAAGAAAAGGAAAAAAAAAAATGCAGCTTAGACAGCAGTAGCTAGCTGTGCTACATGTATGTCAGAGGAAAAGGTCTCTCCCACAGTGCAGCTGGTAGAGTTCATATCTTTCCCTTCTCATTGTACAAGAGAATGCTATATTATTTCTATTACGAAATGATTGTCTGAGGGTGAAAAAAAGAGATATCAGACTTCCCCACCCTCCTCTTTCTATGAATGCAATGCTTTTCAATTGTGTTAAGCACTATAGCAGAAGAATTTTTTAAATTAGTGTTTTGTTTTAGCAATGGTTGCTGATGTGTACATGTAATACAGTTTTAATCAAATCCCAAATGCTGAAGACCTTTCAGCAGTATCTTAGGCAGCACTGTGCAATGCTTATTCCACTTGAAGTGGCCACTAGGGAGGTACAATTAGCTGTTCCCATGGAGAAGTTTGTTATACTAATAAATAATAAGTAGTGTAGGTAGAGATGGAATCAATTAAAGATATTTTTGACCATCTAATGGTTTATGGGAATACTAAATAATTGACAACAAGTTTTGACTATGTGTTCCATAAGAATGTTTTATTGTAACTGAAGTGTGACCACAGAATGAGGAACGTTTGTGTTGACAGACATAAAGGTTAACAACTAACACCTCTTTCTTAAACATCACTGCTTGTTCTGTTCACCATTAACCCTTTCTAAAGAGTTAAAATGTAGTTATAAATACATTTTTACTACATGCTGAAGCTGCTGCAGCAAAGCTTACTTGCCTTTTTACAAAAAATAAAAAAAAAAAAAAAAACAAAAACAAAAAAGATTGAAATGTTGGAAATATGAGAAGTTACTGCTATCTATATTTTCATGTGCTTACTTGAATAACTAAGAATTATTAGTTAAGACTGGTTTCACAAACTTAGTCAAACCATAGCTTAATCACTCTTATTTGTCTGAAATAAAAACACAGACATGGATTCAAACAAAAGTCATCTCTAGCTATCCTATCTAGCTTTCAGAGAGAAAAAAGGAACTGTTCAGTGGTATTTGCAGAAGGCAAATTTCGGCAGAAATGAGACTCGTTAGCTCTTTAAGTTTGATTTGTTCCATTCTAAGAACAGCTATTTTCCTGAAAAATATCCTTACCATTTTTTTAGTTCATGGATGACATAGACTCTGCGTCATAGTTTTTACATCACATTTCCTCTTCTTAAGTAGAGAGAACTTAATGGAAAAACAGTTGTGGGCACAGATATTTGAAGTTAGAAAGCAGATCAATCTGTAGGACAGAAGTTAAAATGAAAATATGCAATATACAGAAATCACAGTTCCTAGTACACTTTAGTACACTTCATAATATATTGAAAAGACAAAAATATCTGATAGTTGGAAATGTTTTTGTTTGTTTGTTTGTTTCAATTAGGATAATGATAATAATAATAACAGTATCTTAGAGTATGATGGCAGTGAAAGTAGATTGTCTGACCTTCCATGTCATACTCTAAGATCATTCTGTAACTGATAATGAATTGAATGAAATCATGTTTTCAGTATTAATAGAAGAAATCCTTTTTCTATTCTTTTTGTGAATAGATGTATCCACTAATGAATTTTACTTTTATGGTTAGAGAAGACTTTTGAATTGTTGGTATTATTATCAAACTTCAGGAGAAGTAACAGAAGGGCATGCATTCAAATTCTTTATTTTTCGAGTAAGCAAATATTATGTACAAAATATTCCCTCCAAAGAAAGCTAGAACAGTTTAGCTTACAAGAAATTATTGGTTAATATCAAACAAAAATGTTCAGTTTTACAGAAACAGTCTTGCAGGAAGAATACAGATGACATTAGTCACAGAATCTCAGAACTGTTGAGGTTGGGAAGGACCTCTGGAGATCGTCTAGTCCAAAGCTCTGTTTAAAGCAGGTTCCCTACAGCATTTTATGCAGAAAAGTGTCCAGGAGGGTCTTGAATAACTTCAGAGAAAGAAACTCCACAATCTCTCTGAGCAGTTTGTATCTGTTTTCTGAAATTCTCAATGTAAAGTTCTTTCTTATGTTCAGATGAAATCTCTTTTGTTCCCACTTGAGCCTGTTGTTTCTTGTCCTGTCACTACACATCAACAAAAAAAAAATAAATAAATAAAAAAAAAAATTGCCTTGTCCTCTTGACTCCCATCCTTTATATACTTATATGCATTTATAAGATCCCATCTGTCTTCTCCAGGCTGAACAGCCCCAGGTCTCTCAGCCTTTCTCTGTAAAGGAGATCGTCAGGTTTCTCATCACCTCTGCAGCCCTCTGCTGGACTTACCCCAGCAGTTCCTCATCTTTCTTGGACTAGGGAGCCCAGAAATGGACACAGCACCCCGGATGTGGCCTCACCAGGGCAGAGTAGAGGAGGAGGAGGATAACCTCCCTTGATCTGCTGGCCACACACTTTTTTAATGCACCCCAGGATTGCATTAGACTTCTTGGCCACTCAGGCACACTGCTGTTTCATAATCAACTTGTTGCCTGCCAAGACACCTAGATCCTTTTCCACAGAGCTTCTTTGCTATCCTAATCGGTCCTGATGCATGTAGTTATTCCTTCCTGGGCACAGGACTCAACACTTGCCTTTGCTGAACTTCACAAGTATCCTCTTCACCCAACTCTCCAGGCAGTCCAGGTCTTGCTGAATGGCAGCACAGTCTTTTGGTGTGTCAACCACTCCTGCCAGCTGTGAGTCATCAGCAAACTTGCTGAGGGTGCACTCTATCCCTTCATCCAGATCACTGATGAAAATACTGAACAAGACCAGATCCAGCACTAACTCCTGAGGAACACTACTTACTACAGGCCTTCAGCTAGACTCTGCTCTGCTGATAATAACACTCTGAGCTCTGCCAGTCAGTCAGTTCTCAGTCCACCTCATGGTCCATTCATCTATACCACACTTCCTAAGCTTTACTACAAAGAAGTAATGGGAGACAGTATCAAAAGCCTAGCTGAAGTCAAAGTAGATAAAATTCCCTGCTCTCCCCTCATCTACCCAGCCAGTCATGACAACTTAGAAGGCTACCAGTTGGTCAAGCATGATTTCCCCTTAGTGAATCCACGCTGACTACTCCTGAAAACCTTCTTTTCTTCCACTTGCTTGGAGGTGGCATCCAGAATAAGCTGTTCCATTTCCTTCCCACGGATAGAGGTGAGGCTGACTGGGGTACAGTTTCCTGGCTCCTCCTTCTTGTCCCTTTTGAAGACTGGATTGATATTGTTTTTCCTCCAGTCCTCAGGCACCCTCTAGTCAGAGCTTCTAGATGTGCTGTGGATCTTAAAGCTTTTGGGGTCAGGGATACTGTATTTTGTGATTCTGTGCAGTGTGTTAGAGGAAGTGTCTTCCAAAGCTAAGTGTCATTGGAACAGCATTAAATTCCCTATGTCTTGGATTGTGGAAATGTGATGTATAACATGTACTTCTGTAGGAAAACCTTCCCCAGACAGATTCCATAAATCACTTCTTGATGAGAACTCAATTTTGCCGGTTTTGGAAAAAATTCTTGTCTATTTGGTTTTTGATCCCTTCTGTATTATACTATAAAATTAATCAATATCTTGTAGAAAAGAGAGAATGAAACTTTTCACTGAATAGTCAGAAACATGCTTTGTGCTTTTCCTCTTTTGTGTCCACACGTAAGCCCTACTGTCTCACACTTACTACTTTCTACCACTATAATCTATTTGGTGACGGACAGTTTGAGTTTTGGTGCCCTTAAGCTGATTTGAGCATCTCTGAACACAAACTCCAGAATTTCAGTTCATTCACCTTGAAAAGACCTTCTTGTTGTTGATCCTACAGGTTTCTATCTGTTTTCAGACTGCTGTCAAACTTCCTCCTGGTTGAACCATTTTGATGCAGTTGTGAGAAGAACAGTTGCAGCAGGTTTATTGCATAACAGTAAACTGTGCTTTATTTCTTTTCATTCCTTACTAGGTTATTTACTCTGACTTCATATTGTGCATGAGAAGATAGTGTTCCTATTCTCCAGAATTTATCATATAACTTAATTCAGAATTTATGTATGGCAACTCTATTAGTAAGAAATATAATGAAAGTTCCAAGTCCCTAGAATAATGTCATACCACTTACAACCTACCTTTACAATGAATGTGCAAGTAAGTATTTGTCTGTTTGCTATCTTTGAGAGAATTACTAGTCTGTTTCTCAGGAGTGAAGAATCAGAAAAAATGCTAACGCTGATTAAAATCTGGAGGGACAGGATTCAGAGCTTGTTGATGAATCATTTCAAGATTCTTCATAGTTTTACTCAATGAAAAAAATCTGTTTTTTCTTATTAAAATATTGTTTAATCAATTTTTAAACTCTAAGTGAATATTCAAATTGTTGAATTCATGGAAGGAGATATTTGTAGAAAAGCATTTTGAAGTTAAGGAGTCTTGAGAGAAGTTTAGAATTTAGAACTGGTCTGAGTGGGTTTTATCACAACAGATGTAGCTCCAAGTATTCTTTTGGGATGTACAAACAAATCTACTTTTAAGTGCTCAGTTGAGAAAAAAATCCAAGGCTTGAATATATAAAGATTATACTCAAAACCACGAGCAAGTTATAAGTCTAGATGTGACTCCATTTTTATGTAACACGTCCAGATGAATAGATTTATAAAACAAGAGTACAAAAAAAGTAAACAACAGAAAACACCACCAACAAAAAATCCTGTCGGTTTTGAGAAACTATTGCTCGTAGTGAGATGATAAACTAGTTAAATCTTTTTCCAGCTCATTGTTATACAAATGTATCAACAAAATTGTGCTTAGAATTAAAACTACCTCTGTAAAAGCGATTAGAACATTTAGAGTGGAATTGGTTAGGGTCCAATCCAGAAGAATGTATGACTGAGGAAACAAAATGGATTTCAGTTTAGCTTGTGGTAACCTGTTTAAATTTATTAATTGCAAAGTCACAGTCAGTAGAACTTTATGACTGCCTGGACCTCGAGCTGTAGCTCGTCTTCCAAGAAGTATCCTGTGTCTCCATCTGCTGGTCAGCGGTATAACCCTCTGCCTTCCCGGAGCAGGGGTGTGGGAACAAAAGCCCAGATGGCTTTTGATCTCTCTTTTGTCCTTAGTGAGCATTTCATTTGAAATGTACAATTCCCGATACTAAAAGAACTTAAAAAACTGTAAACAAAGGGGCATAGTTTACAGAATGAGTAAACTCTTTTCTAACATTCTTTTAAAATCAATTTTGTTAGAGTCCCCATTTTCCCTCCAAAATGGATTAGATTTATGTTATTTAGAAATATATACATATATATATGGAAGCAACTGATTGGATTCAAAATTGGAGAAAATTGCAAAATTTCATTTCAGTAAAATCATTAAGAAGACAAAGTGCTCAAAAAGTATGAGTGATAGTCAACAATTCAGGAAGATTAGGCAAATCAAATATTTATCCAAAATGTGATAACCTCATTAGAGTGATTTGTCTCAATTAAGATACAAGGCAGAGCTACAAATAATAAAAGATTTGTAAATGTATACTCACCGTAGCTTGAGCTTGTTCCAAAACACAACTGCAAGTCTTCCTTCTGAAATGATGTGGTTTGTCTTTGGACTGGTCTGGCTGAGCAAGACGAAAAAATTTTAGATTTAACTATGTTTGCTTAAATTTTCTCTGTCAATAAGAGAATTTTTGATTTCATAGAAAATTCAGTCATATTACTCTCCTCCATTCATGCTGAAAAACAGGAATGATTATGATGTTTGTTAGAGAAGAAGATATAAGTTGAAATTCCTGCTTAATACATACGATTCTGAATGAGAATTCAGGTCTTCATCTTGGGCCACTTTCAGAAACATTTTTTAATAATCACAAAGTTAATCTGGTTTAATCGGGTTTCTTTCTGAATAAAAGAAAAACTTCATAAAAGAGATTTTATCCCAGTAGTTAGGTATATAGACAATTTGGTTATAAAGGAGACAACTGCTTTTGTCTCTGTTTCATATAGAACAGATCTAACTTCCATGTCCATCCCATTCATCACAGCTATCATTGTGATACTTTTCAATCACTCTCATTGACAGAATTTGGGAGAAATTCCCTTTTAACCCTTTTTTATATCTGCAATAAAAAATTCAACCTGTGTTTTTTTGTGAAAAGGGATTCTGACACTATCCCTATGTATCAATCAGAAGATTTCATTCGTTCATGAGTTCCTTCTCTTAAAATAGTTAAAAAATTAACTAGAGAAATGTTGGTATATAATTACTTTTTTTAATATGTATGCCAAGTATGTTTACTGGGAATTAATAGTAAAGATTATAGGTATGGTAATGCTTGTGCTCTAGTGAATGTGAACGACTATTACTGATCTCACTGGGTTTAAAATTAAAGGCAGAAATCTTAATTTTGATTTTTCTTATATTCTTCTGATTTACTCATGTGCCAGGCCCTGATGTCAGAATCAGCTTCTGGATCAGATCCCAGCTGGCATAAGAAATGTAGCTTTGTATCATTTTACATTTATTGCAAAAAACAATTTATGACAATAAAACTGCTGTAAGACAGTGAAAATCAAAAGCTGTCATGAAAGTTTACTGAATAATTCTCAGTACATATCTCAGCTGAAGTGGTAATGAACTAAAATGTCCAATTTAGTGCTGCTAGAGTTTTAAACAATGAAAGCAACTGTAGCTTTTCGTAGCTATGACTTCAAGATACGAAGCAGATGCATCTGCAGTGACACTGCTAACAGTGATTTCAACTCTGCCACAGTTGTGTAGTAGTAGCAAAATTGCATTTCTTCTTATTAAGAGTGGGATACCTAAAGTGAAATTAACACTGGTTTGACTAAATTGTATGTTTCAGTGTCACTTTTTTATATTAAATATGTAATTGAAGTGCTTTATATACTGTTTACCAATGCAGTGAAAACAGCCAGAATGAACTTCTCTAGCCTGTTAAATTGCCTCCTATTGGCACTGAAACCACATTTGTAGTGTATTATCTTAGGCTATTTTTTACATGAGGAAATTGCCATCAAAGCATAGTTAATCTGAACTGAATTAGATTATAATTGGAGTCCTTATGAACGGGAGTTTAAAATTATTTGGTATTTCCATTAGGTAACAATACATTATACATTATTAGGATATTAAAAGTAGTTGACAGTGGTATCTTAAGAGTACATTTTGTATTATCACTTTATGCAGAGTTAACTCTATTCATTTTCTGTTTGCACATCTTTCCAATATCTCTTGTTGTAATAGACTGGAGAAGCATCACTCTTTAAGGGCTTTTCAGCTTTAAAAACGCATCACAGATTAAGATATAGCTTAAAAAAAGGAGTCTGTCCAAAGCCTTTTGAAGTCAATTGAAAGACTGTAACTTCAATGAGCCTTGGATGGGGCTCATAATATGCTTGTTGCAAAGTAACAGCTGTGCAGGCCTTTGTTTGCTGGAGAATCAGAAGTCTTATATTTGATGGTTGGGATACAGTGAAAATCAAAAAAAAAGAAGAAAAATGGAGGCAAAGTAATACATAGTATTTAAAAATGGAAATGAATGCTGTTTGTCTTAATTAGGAGATGCATCATAAGCCTTTGGCTTTCATTATTCAGCTGAAAACATTTAAACAAAAGGCATCTGAAGAGGTCAGGTTCTATCTGTGAAGTTTTGGCAGAAGGGCGTATGAGCAACGTCTTGCAACGTTTTCACAGCACTTTGATATATGAATAAAGAAGAATGGCAAATCTAGCTTATTTTTTGTCTACAACATATACTTTTGGGGTGTGTTTTCACTTACAGTTTACAACGGAATGAAGTACCAATGACTCAGAACTCAGTTTCTCGAGTAGGTGAAATGCAAGTACTTTTTCATGTCATATATGATTACGTATTTGGTAACCTTTAAAAACAGTTAGCATTGGCAAAGATTGGGATAATTCAGTCAATTCTAAGCAGTGAGTAGAAATAAATGTGAGAAATCAACATTGTGAGATAAAATCTATTTGAATAGCTAAATAGATTTGCCAAGTGATGTTGACAAAAATTTTGTGTGCATATATATGTATATATGCACTTAAAAAAATGTAGTATAATTGAACAAAGGTTAACTGCCACCTGGCCTTCATCTGCTACACTGTTTCCTTAGTTAGGCTTTTTAATTGCAGAACCACACTACATTTATATTGTCGTGTTGTAGTGTCTTCACTATTTCTATTTTACTGTATGCACGAGATGCTGCTGAAGAGGTAATGGCAGTGGCAAATTCAGCTGTTTAGCTGTTACTTGGCCTGTTGGGGTACACGTGCATTGAACAGTATTAAGAAGGAAAAGCATAGGCAGAAAGGAAGAAAGATTGATGCACTGAGGCCACTCCCCTGCTATCAAAGAGAACACATCATATAGTCCCATCATAAAGGGATACTTTTACCCTCGGTACTCTACATGAACAATGCTTCCAAAAGCTCCTTGCTTTAAACCTGTGAAATATCTTTAAATTATCAGAAGAATTTTACCCATGGTCAGTATGTACCAATTTATTCTGCCATCAGTCTTAATACTCAAACTTAATGTTCACCACTGCTGACGGCATCTACTGACGGCAATATATATCCTCTGTTAACCTTTGTTTGGTTAGGATAAGCAGAGCAATTCTCTTCAGCATTCATGCATATTTCTTGCATATTATACAGCTGCTTGCTGAATCTTTCATAGTTTGAGTTCCTTCTTCTGTTTTTTAGTAGGCATAATTATATATAGTATTCCAGATAAGGTCTTACCAATGTGCAATCACTATGTCTTCTGGGAACACCTCAGCTTTACATTTAGATTTTCTTGGCTGCACTATAGCAGCTGTATATTAACTAAAGAACGCTTGTGCCCAGTAGTACACCACAGGATCTTGGCCTCACTGCTATTATGACCAAGTGAGCATCCAGTCA
The DNA here is from genome assembly GCA_013399175.1 of Odontophorus gujanensis. NCBI lineage: Eukaryota > Metazoa > Chordata > Aves > Galliformes > Odontophoridae > Odontophorus > Odontophorus gujanensis. The sequence goes on from VXAB01001568.1 coordinate 38,634, forward strand.
AGGCACAGTTTAGACAGAGCTGATGGCACCAGTGCTAGTAACACAACTGTTGCTTCCATGTTATCAGACTGTACAGAAATTGCAATTTCAGATAAAAGTATCTAGCCTTTCTTCAAGAAAATCTTGAAGATCATAGCTGTAAGGACAAACATGCTGCAGAGAACAGTGTATAATACATTGATAATTGTTTAGTCAAGTGTCAGAAGAAATGAAGTGAGAAAATACATATATTTCACAGTCCTAGAGGTTTTGGCCATTGAAATTTCAGGGGGAAAAAAAGCCAGAATGTCCCCGCTAGTCCTGGATTAAATGTCGGTATTTCTCGATAGCCTCATACAGATATGGCATAATGGTTTTAAGCTATTTAAATGTTTGAAGAACTCAGTTTTGGTTTGCATCTGGGTTGAACTAAATTCTGGAAAATTCTTAGATCTATGATCTTTTCAGTATACTCTTGTGGAGTATTGTTATTCAATCAAATGAATATTCCCAATGGAATATTTTAGAATATACAAATTCTTACCAGCAGCACAGAAATAGTTTAACTGACTATGCCAATAATCCAGAGATAATAGATAATACTGTGAAGAGTGCTACCATTAGGAGCATTTTGGCACATTGAGAATTTTTGGCCAATCTTTCTTTAAAGAAGAGCATTATTTCCCCGTGGTTCTACATATTTTCAAACAATGCAATATTAGTTACTCCATTTTGTACAGTAGTCTGAGAACTAGAGTTTACTTAAGAACTGAGAGATATGTTTTAGATATAGCTGAAGATACTACAATCACTTTTCTGTTTAATTGCTAAAATGACATAGAAGACACACAGCAAATTCAGTCCTTGACTTCATGCAGATCATCTCTCACTGGTTTCCAGCAACCACTTCCAAAGTTCAGGGTCAAAGTCTTTTGCCAGGTACTTTTGTGACTTGGCAGAGGTGAAATTCACAGAGGCACAAATGGACATTATAGAATTGAATATCTATTTACACAGTGTTGTACATGATTACAATGACAAATTCTTTAGCAGTTGAAACAGCTACACTTCCTTGTTTGTTTAAAACAAAGAACAGCCATTTGCTGACAGATGTGAAATAATTTCCTTTATATTTTCAGAAATGCAGTATATATTTATATACATTCCTGTAGTTTTCAGTGCTCATTTGCTAATAGCTGCTCGACAGTTTTTTGACAAATGCCAAGTTTTGAAAAGTGACTACTGCAGTTTTACTTTCTGAAAAATTATTTTGCTCACTGGCTCCTAGAGGATAGGAACTCTACTCTCTAGGCAGGTTTGGGAGATTATTGTATTTGTGCCTCAGTCCTTACAGTTGAAGAAACCAAATAGAAAGTACTTGCTTCAATCAAAAAATCTACCCCAATGTTTGGCATAGAAGCATCCTGCTACAAAATTTTCATTAGACCAACAGATTGCTTCCTAAAACAGCTTTGTCTTGCCTGAAAGTGTTCATGAGTTCTGTCCATGAGGTTAAGCAGTGCTACATCAGAACAACTGAGGAAAGTCAACTGAAGCGTTATGAATATTCTTTTATAGAAAAAAAGTTTTCATGGAAAACTTTGCAGTATTGTCATTGAAGCAGAACGTGAATACAGGAAGAAATGTTATATGTGGTACATAGAAAATTCACATGTATAATTTTGGAACATATAAATAGTTCTGATGATTTTTCTGATTATCCCTAAATACAGAAGCAGACTGTGTTTTCATCACTGTTGAGAGCAGCCTGCTAGAACATTTGAGTGACTATATACTAATTATCTCCCTGGCGTACCACCTATTCTTGAGCTAATAAAGCTACTCTTTCTTCTTCTTTGAACCTCAGTTTTCTGTGTTTGAAAATGTATAAGTTGAAGTGATAACAGGGGAAAAACTATGTTTTCTTTATTCTCTAGGATGTACACAAAAAACTCTACATGATTTGGAATTTGAAGGTGAATGAGGTCATATATTGAATAATACCAGATACATAGTGCCAAATGCAGGCTGATGTAGACCCTGTGGTTCACTGAACACAGGCCAAATAATTTTGCAGCAGTCCTCAACTTTTATGAATATAGGTCCACTCACTTTTAATAAGAAAAATGCAAGACTTACAGAGCTGCTAGTTTGCAATATTTAACTTTGTGTCCTCTGTTTGTCTTCGACAACAACAGTGTGGAAGATCCAGTTCAGTTTATGAATATCCTTGTGCAATCCTAGAAATCTAGGTAGATCCTAGTAGATCTAAAATGAGAATCTCAGTGAGATAAATTCTTAGGATTTCCCATCTCACCCTGAAAAAAATGTCTGTAATGAAATCTGTGTTCTCCTTTACTTCTGAAAGATATTCTTGTGGCTTTTTGTCAAAAATGCCTCTATCAAAACTACAGGGAAAAGCTATGTTATTGCAGTGGGATAATACATGTTAGGTCAGCAGGTAGCTGGTTGAAGAATAATAACTCTTGTACTGAGAAAAATGTTCCTGGAAAGTCTGGATTTCCCTCTTTTATTTTACTTATCAGGTTTGTTCTTACACACAATCTGTATAAGTTTTCCAGCGGATGGGACAGGGTGAAAGGAGGAATCTTGCTGAACACGGAATATTGTAAAGAATATAAACCTGTTGTTCATTACTCAGTTAAGGAAATAATTGTGAAGTACAAAAAAAGACTCTTTTTTTCCATGCTCTTGACAGAATTATTTTTTTTCTTGTGTTAGTTGTAGTTCTATCTATTTGCATCAATGGGTTGCTAATTAGAAACTGACTTTGGAAGGCTGCAGCACGCTTTTCAATGATTCATGTGTTTGCATTGATTTTTGCATAAAAGCAAAATCTAGCTGTACTATTTAGTACTTAGAAATTGGTCCTCAATGAACTATTTGGAGCTTAATAGGCTTGATAATACTTGGAAGCTCATTATTGTGTTTTTATCATTATTTCTTGGATTAAACTATATACATACACACATATGCATATATACACAACACACACACTCACATACGGAGTTGCATTAAGCCAAAAGACAAGGTAGGCAGCAGCTTATGGCAGCAGACTGTATGCTTCATCTTTGCCAAAGCTGCGGCCTGGATTTCTAGGCTGAACAGCAGGTCTTTGTTTCCTGCTTTATGCAGCCATCTTCCACTCCTGCTGTTGCTAACACTGAGTGAACAGATAGGATATAACTTTACAGAATCATGGAATTGCAGAATGGTTGAGTTCAACTGGGACTTCTGGAAGTCAACTGATCCAAAAACTGATCCCTGCTCAAGCAGGGACACCCAGAGCAGACTGCCCAGACCCATATCCAGGCAGCTTTTGAAGATCTTCAAGAAGGGAGACTCCACAGCCTGTCTGGGCAACCTGTGCTAGTGCTCCTGAACAGCACTCAAGTGTTTCCACTCAAGTGCTGCTTAGAACCTCCCATGTTCCAGTTTACATCCAGTGCTTGTTGTTCTGGCAGTGGGCACCGCCTAAATGAACCTGCCTCCATCTTCTTTGCAGGATTCCTTCAGGTATTTATACATACACCCTGAGTTTTCTTTTTATGCTCATCAATTGCAGCTCTCTCAACTTGTCGTAGAAGTGATGCTATAGTCCCTTGCTTATCATAGTAGCCCTATGTTTGACTCTCCAGTATGCATACTGGGGTGCCAGGAACTGGATGCAGGACTCCAGATACAGCCTCACCAATGCTGAGCAGAGGTGAAGACTCATCTTTCTTGATCTGCTGGTGATACTTTGTTTATTTGAGTCAAGAATTTCATTAGTCTTCAAGGGCACATTGCTGATTTGTGTCCATCTTGGTGTCCACCACAACATAAGTCCTTTTCTGCAGAATTGCTTTCCAGCTGTGTATTCCTCAGCATGTACTGGTGCCAGGGGTTGCTCCTCCCCAGATGCAGGGCTCTGCACTTTTACTTTTCTCCAAGGGATTTTTGTCAACACTCCTCTCCAGCCTGTCCAGATCCCTCTGGATAGCTGTGCATTCCTCTGGTGAGCCAGCAAGTCACCCTAGCGTTTTGTCATCTGCAAATTTTCTGAGGGAATACTCTACCCCATAATCCAGATCATTAATGAGAATGTTGAACAGGACTGGACTCATTATTGAACTTTGAAATACTCTGCTCATTACTGAACTCCAACTAGACTTTGCACCACTGACTACTGCCTTCTGGGCCTAACGGTTCAGCTTTCTTCAGTCTACCTCATTGTCTGCTCATCCAGCCCATACATCAACAGCTTATAATCTTAAGGAGGACAGTGAAGTTCAGGAAGACAGTGTCCACTACTTTTACCTCATCCATCAGATTGTTGATTTAATTACAGAAGCTTATCATGTTGGTTAAGCATGAGTCCTCTTAGTGAGTCTGTGTTGATGACTCCTGATGATTTTCTTCTCCTCTGTTTACCCGCAAATAGTTTCTTAGGGATGTGCAGATTCTTAGAGCTTCTTTTTTTATTTGTTTGCCAGCAAAGTGTAGGAGCAAAAGCTGCTGAGACACCCACACTTTTAAATTTTCTGCTGGGTCTTATTCCAGTAGAAGTGAACTCTGACAGTGGATTCTACAGGCCTTTGTACAACAGAAAGGGCAGTAGATGAACTAAAATCCATGGGTGACAAGCAGGAGGTATAAGTTGGAGGTAATGTGCTTTGGGAAAGTAAAGAAGGGGATTACTCAGGAACTGTGGCAAGCTGCTGGAAAAGTGCAAAAAGAAAAACTGTTTTTGCCATACTCCCACTAAAGCAATCTTCTCCATGCTTTTAACCTTCATGGTCATTTTGAAACCAGAATATCACAAATCTTCATTGATCTTTGTGTTACTAACTCCAGCCTTACTCCTGAAAACCTATTCTTTCTTCTTATAACCCATCTGTTCTGTCTGCTGAAGCCTCTGCTGAATCTTTTTAGCCTCTTTCTCCCATCTGCTGTGACCCATATTTCTGCTTCCATTAAAACTGATTCTGCCTACACTTCTGAGAAGCCTTCAGCTGAGTTAGCATATACAATATGGATTGTTTGTGTCATATGGCCTATATATGAATGTGTCTATAAATAGATTTTATGTCTTCACATACAAGCAGCAGATCACCCAAGGTTCAAAAGGTTCCCATGAGCATTCTAAACTTTTTTTCCCACAAATACTTAAAATACAGGTCTAAGCACCTGTTAAAGTTTCTTGTAAAACTGGAGAACTAAGATCCATATGGTTAGATACAGAATCTAGGATCTAACTTCATTCTCAATCTATGGACACATTCAATGCTATTTATTATAGATCTTTGCTTCCATGTCCATGTAATGAACACAGAGAAGAAGTTTTTGCACTGAAATACTGGGATCACTCTGGCTATTTTATCATATATTTATCACAGTGAAAAATCTACTAGAAAAAAAAAATATTTCAGTTATTTAACTAGTATGTCAGAATCAGGAAGTATGTCAAATAGTTTGGGTTCTAAGAGACCTCAAAAATTATCTGGTTCCAAACTGCTGCTGCGGGCAGGTTTGCCAACCACTAGATCAGGCACTGGATCAGATTGCCCAGGACCCCATCCAGCCTGGCCTTGAACACCTCCAGGAATGGGGCACCCACAGCTTTTCTGGGCAGTCTGTTTCAACACCTCACTGCCCTCTCAGTGAACAATTTTCTCCTCACATCTAATCAGAATCACCCCACTTTTAGTTTAAAACCGTTCTTCCTTGTCCTGTCACAATCAGCTCCTGTAAAAAGTTGTTTTCCCTCCTGCTTATAGGCTCCCTTAGAGTATTGGAAGGATGCAATTAGACCTTCTCAGGGCCTTCACTTGTCCAGGCTGAACAAGCCCAGCTCCCTCAGCTTGTCATTGTAGGAAAGGTACTCCAGCCCTATGATACTATTTGTGGCTATACTCATGACTGCTCCACATCTTTCTTGAGCTGGGGGCCCCAGACTTGGACACATTACTTCAGATGGGGTCTCACAAGGGCAAAGCAGAGAGATACTATCCCCTCCCTCGAGCTGGTGGCCACCTCTCTATTGATGCAGCCTGGGATACTGTTGACCTTCCAGGCTGCAAGTGTGCACTTCTTGTTTGTGTTTTCATTCTACCAGGACCCCTAAGTCCTTCTCAGCAGGGCTGCTGTCAGTGACATCTTCTCCCAGTCTGTGCATATATATGGCATTGTCCCAACCCAAGTGCAACCCCTTGTTGAACCTCATTCAAATGAACCCAATTTTCAAGCCTGTCTGGGTCCCGATGGATGACATTTCTTTCTTCTTCCATATCAACTGCACCACTCAATCAGCAAACTTGCTGTGGATACACTCAATCCCATCATCTATATTTTTGATAAAGATAATAAACAATATGGGACCCAAGATGGATTCCTGAGGAGCACCAGTTCACTTCATTTGTCTGTTCTACCTCCAATTTTGCAGTATGAAAAATATGTTATTTTTCTATGTGAGAGGTTCAGTATTAAGATTCCAAAACACCTGAAATCTTTGAAACGATAATAACCAGATTTACCATTTAGCAAATATTTGAAGCAAAATGCTGATACTGTAGTCAATCCAGATTTAATTTTCGAACATCAAAACTTATTTCTGCTTGTTCTGGGTAACTAGTACAGAACCTGCACTAATCCAGAACAATATCAATTAACCACAGACACCCAACTACAAGAGCTACTTTAGCAGACAGGTGGAATTTGGCTAATTATCATACTGGATTACTCAGAAGAAAAAAAGACCTGTGGTCTCTCTAGGAGAATTACAAGTCTGTGATGACCCCCTCCCTTTGCTGCAATTATCTCTAAATCACACCTGCCAAGCTGTAGGGAAGCATTCCCATGGTTTGTGGCTGAGAACACAGGTAAACTGCTGTTTTAGTTGGATGAAAAAACCTCCATACCTCCACTCACTTAAAAGAATGTGTACTATAACTATCTTTTTGTAGTAAAAGAGACACTACTGTTATAAAAATCACATTAAAAATTAGTCTATTTTATTTGTTTGTTTGCAGTAACAAGATTCAGGATAAGATACCATTGAAAGATTTCAGCCTCAGAGTGTTTCTCATCATTGTGGATAATCTTTAGATTCCTTTTCACCTGGATTCTATCTGTAAGTTCCTCCATAAAAGGAAAGTACTGGGATCTACAGAGGTATCTGTAGAAGGATTTGTGTTAAACGAAGAACCTGTTCAGTTTGTAACCAAGTATTACTGAAAGTGTTAAATTTCAAGACCTAATTCTTTGGCAAAGTATTTGTTGCAGAGGAGAAATGCAGTCTCTTACTTTGAATTCTCCATTTTCAAACCTTAAGTGTAGTCTGAAAATAATAACTTTTTTCCTGCAGGTAATGAGAAAGCAGCCCTTTGATTCATCTCAGAAATTTGTCATTCAAACCTATACGATTGAAAAGATAGATTGTAGAATTCAAGAAAAAGATCTCCATCTTGCTTGTGATGTGCCAATATATTTGTAAATATACTGTTGTTCATCATGGCTGTCTATTTAGATATGCCTTTAACTGAGCCAGAACTGTGAGATCAAACATCCCAATTTTTGTGGGAAATGATTCTAATGTTAAGAATCTACTTCTCTAAGCTTGCAGTAAATTGATGACATGCTTTCTTGACAAGATGATTACAGATGTTTGTTTTCTTGAAAGGAAATTTTGTTAATACTAGGGATAAAGCAAAGGACAGGAGTTATTTATGTAATTTACTTTCAAGTGATCATGGCATGTCCAATGTTTGAATCTCAGCTACAGAGTCTAGATGATACATTATGGAGAGCCAGTGCTTTGTTCTTGAGCACATTCTTAGTATTCTTAGAGATCTAGAGCTGAACCACTGTAGAATATGAATTGCTCTTGAAGAAAACAAATATAATCTCAGTCATTTTTAGTAATTTATCAATACTTATTTTCACTGTAACATAATTATCTTCAATATTATTTCACAGTGGTATTATAAATACTGTACCATTCATACAGTATTAACCTAAAAATAAATATATTTTTAAATTCAATCAGAGCCAATGTTGAGAGAGTATTTTTAAGCAGCATGAACAATCAAGTTTTCTGTCAGTAGTCCTATTTTAATTGACTGTAAATGTACCTAGTGAGCCTATCTCTGAGTTCCCTAATTTTGGGAAGAGGTATGATATGGTTAAATACCTATAAGAAATCAGCTATGAACCCAGCTTTCCTGTCATGTTATTTCTGTGAGGACATATGGAAATTCAGGATTCAGAGGGTCTGTATAATTGCACATCTTAGATGCAAGGTTTAGAAATATTTTTACAGTGTAAATTGCAGAAAGACAACTGATGCTTAGTTATGTGGTTTGGCTTAGGTATTCAGCCTCACAACAGCAGATAACAAATTTTGAGCAAACCATTATACTGGAAAATAATATGACTGACAATGAAAAACTTTTGAATTCCCTTTTTTCTTTTATGTTTAATGAATTGTTTTGAGTCAAATTTTGGGAATTCATTTCAACTAATTGCAGAAAGTCAGGTTTTTAGAATGATATAAAGAGATTCTCTTTTTACACATGTTATGGTCAAAGCCACTTCATCCAAACAGCTAACCTATCACTCACAGCATTTTGTTTTTTAAGGAAAAGAATGCAATGATAGGACTGAAAAAGTGGAGCAAGGGCAGACCTGTTATTCACATACATTGCCCTCTGTTCTCCTTCTTCATGCTCACAAAAAACAAATCAACAAACAACCAAAAAAGAAACCAACCCATGAAACGTGTTTTTCTCTTGGATCCATGTTTCATGCCATTGTCCTTCATCACTGGAAATCCAGGTGTTCAAAACTTTTACCCTTATTGACTCCAGTGTGTGAAGCATGTAAGAATAAGCCTTAGCAGTATTGCTTCTTTGTGTGGATACAATCTATTTGATATACAACCTCTGAAATGTATGTCTCTAGACTTATGGGAAAACTAATAAAAAAGAAATTAAAACTGACAGCTTTGAAATGATATGCTACCCTTAGCATATGGACTATCTCACATGAACACTTTACAGGATTTGTATCAGGATTATGGACAGTAACTCAATGGGGGATAACTTCTGAACTATATTCCTAAATCTCATTTGACAGGTTTTGGATGCTGTATGATTCTTGCAGTATTATAAAGTCATGTCAGTGATACTGCAGTCATCATTAAGATAGTCCTTCCATTCTTAGTGCTAATTTTGTCTTATAATTGCTTTTGTAGTGAAATTTCATATGCTTTTCCTGAGTAGACAAATGAGTTTCCTTAAAAAAAATTAAATACTTCATTCTCCTCCAAGACACACATTGAAGATCCACCTTCCTCAGAAATAGGTAGCTACATCTGGTGAAAAAAAAACAACCAAATCAACCATCCAAACAAACAGAAAACCCCAATGCTTTATGTCCTGAGGTTTAAAATATTTGCTAGTGATTTACAGTGTCAGCACTGGCATTGTTACCAAAAATAATTCAGGAAGTAAACAGCAGTAATTTTGCAAGAATTCTATATTAATTTATTTGCAGTGTAGGTATCATCAAGAAACCTGTATGTTTAAGGGAGTGAATGAAAGATTATGACAGACTTAACTACAGGAGGCAGAGAGTAGAATTCTCTGCTGTTCTCTGCAACATTCAAATCCTGGAGTAATAATTAGGGCATTTTTTCTGAGATACAGATATGACAGCAATTTAACCTGGAAAACTTGTCTGTCGGTGAGCCTGAGTGGTATTTTCTGCAGCTGTTGCCACTTTGGAGCCTGCAATATATCGTCCTCCTCTTAAAAGTACCAGAACTACCAGGAAAGAGATGCTGCTTTTCAGGTTGAATTAGATATTACTTGTGAAATAAAATTAAAGTTATATTCTTTGCTTCATAAGAAGAACAAAAAATATTTTGCATATGGTTTGTTTTTTTTTCTTGGAAAATTTTTATATAAATTCTTTTTCTCCTAAATCTTATGCCACATTGTTAAGTGGCCACTGAGTTCACAGAGTAGACAGGCATAGGTATTTGTAGTTGTAAATATCATACAGAAATCTGCTCAGATTGAACCAGTTTTAAGTATGGCTTCATTTAAACAGTATACATTTCTGAAGAGTTTCAGTAAAAATGAGGTACATTTTAAAGTTTTGTTACTTAAGCTGTTAATAGTGTCTAAAAGGAGACAGTGAGCAGTTGCCTATCCTGTGGACTGATCACAGTTTACAATAGATGTCAAAGGTTGAAGATCCAGGTTCTTCAACTAAAGCACTCACAGCCTGAACTGAGAACAGGTAACTTGAAATGAAGCAAAGATAACTTGCTGTGGTCTTCCTTTCTGCATACTTGTATATACATTTGTGCTTACTCTCTAGTTATATTTACACAATCTTCTTTATCAAATCAGGTATTGTCACTGATTTCATTTAAGAAAAGCTTTGATAATTGTTTCTATCTCACCTATAAGAGCTCTAGACTGATAGAATCCTTCATTTGTTTGTTTCTACAAGTTCACCAAGAGTGTTTTACAGTAGCATGTTAGAGGCTTGTGTTCAAGTTATAGGTTAGAACTAGCTTTGCAGGGTATAATCTATGCTTTGTATGATTCAGAATACTTTTTTTCAAGGCTGTGAATCTCTGGTATTTTTAAAATATTCTAGAAACGTTTTTGATTTTTGGAGACAGACTGTTGCCTGCCAAGACTATCAATAACTGCTTTCCAGCTGCGTTCTTTTACAATTATAACATTGGTTCTTCACTCTAGATACAACCATTTCATAGGTGGAAAGTATGAATATAGATATAAAACACATAATTGATTTCAACAAATATGAATTTCTTAATGTTGGTGTGATTCTTACCATTGTGCTGCATTAATATCCAAATTGATTAAGAACCTCAAGCAGAAGGACTAATCAAAGAAGGAAAAGCAATCTTTCTTAAACCTTATGCAGTATCTGGAGAACCAGTTCACGGAAACTAGATCCAAACTGTGCAAATGTATCTGCCAAGAAGAGCCTGGGAGGTTCCACACAGTCATGAATACTCACACTTCTATGTGTATTCTCATTTTCTATTCAGAGCCGTTGGCATAAGGCATTTCAGTGAATTTTGGCTGCTTATAATGCAGTCTACAATAGTCCCATAGGAATTCCTGTGGATCACTCGTGTGTACAAGACATCTTATCTTCTAGCCTTGTTCGTTTTGTTGTGGTTGATATTTGAACATATGTGAAAAAAAAAAACAAGTGCATTTTCAAATATATGATACATCACAAAATAGTGACAGTGGCATATAGGGGGTTAAGGGAATGATAAGACAAAAAACTGTGGTGCCAGCAGAATTCCCCAAAGGGTAAACAAAACTCGTAACTGTTGCAAACAATAAATTGTCAATACCTTGTAGAAGCAGCGGATAATGAAAAGTTATAATGCCTATAGTTAGTACCCTCTTTAAAAGAATTTACACAGGATATGAAATTAAATTCTGTGCACAGTTCTCTTAATTTGTCCTTAATTAAACAATACTCCATAAATGGTGCATTCAGTGACCAAATGTTCAGAGACAGCAAAATGGTGGGTCCCAAGCCATTAGGAATGAAATAAAGTCAGTCCCCTGAGAGCCTGCTAGAATCTGGTCTATCTAAGTGACAACTGATGGTTTAGGAAAGATAATTAACTTTGCAATTACAAACCGCAGCTTTCACCAATGCTGTTTCTTTCAGTATTCTCTTCTAAATGTTCCACTGTTTTTACAGTGAGATAAAATAGTTTTTAAAAATGCTGAGTTAATAGGGATTCACTTTTCCTACACAAATAGAATTTGAATATTTTATTTAATATATTTCACATCAATGTGTATGTGCAGCTATTATATAAATAACAAAAAAAAATTTTTAGCGACAAAATTCAGTCTTTAAAGGTAAAAGAGACATGCTGCATCAAACATATTTGTTTTTTGTTTTATTTTTCCTTTAGTAGAAAACCTCAACCTAGAAAACCACAATTAGTTTTTTTATTTATTTCTGTTGATTGAAATTCACTGTTTATCTCTGGTACAGGGAGCATCAGTTCTATCCCAATACTGTGCCTTCATATTAAAAATTCCTGCATTGGAAGGAGTTTGCCTGTTGAATCCATATGTTATATCCTTGGTAATCCTTACCATGATGTCTTCTAGCATGTAGATTAGTGTATTTTCATGCTGGCACAACTTCCATGAAATCATCAAATACCACGATATGCTTATGTGAGAGTATTGGTGTTTTGACATAGTGGATTATGAAAAAAATAGCTTTGAGGATATAATATGTTTGATTTTAACATTTTTATTGAGACTCTGGATATCTGTGTGCTGAATAGAGATCCAGGGAGGTACAGATAAAGATAAGCAGAAAGGAAAAATGAAGTCCTAAACTTCATGCAAGACCATTTGTGACTCTGCTTATGATTTCCCCTGTTGTAACATACTGTATAGCCCTAGAATTGGCTTCAGGAAATCCCAGCTTCAGGAGAGCAAACTGAGCTAATCTGGCATGCTACAAAGGACCAGATCCTTATTGATTCACTAACTGAAAGTAAAATTCAGACCTTGCTCTAAGCATGTCAAGCCCCTTATCATCAGCTGCAGACTGCTTCTGGAGTCAGGCTCTGCTATGAACAGTGGTGGTTCTGGCAATATGTTTGCTGGGATGTCCTACGGAAGTCTGTTGTTCTAAACAACTCTTCTATCTGCCAATGCATAGCCACTATAAAAAGTAATCTGTAGATTTTTCTTTTTCTTTGAATTCAAAATTTGTTGGTAACTTTCTTATGACTCACGTATAGTCAAAGATGTATCATGCTCGCAGACCTCAGTCACAGATACTGGATGCTCTTTAAGAATAAGTTATTCTAAATGGCATACATGTTACTGGTGAAAGTACATTTCTGTGAATTGTGCTATATATCTTTAATTACAGTGGTCATCTCTGTACAACTTCACTTTTGCCATTTACATGTAATTAACCTTAACAAAGTAGGGAAAATACTGTGGTAATATTTTGATACTTAATTACAGTACTTGCAAGTGGCAGTTTTAATGACTTTAATGACCAGCACTGTATACTAACATGTAAATTTGTAAATTGTCAGGGGGAAGGATGTTATTACTGATAACTCTTATATATTCTGTTTTGTTAACTAATCTTCCTTCATGAATATGCTTTAAAATATTCAGCTGTCTTGTATGTCATTTTGTCCAACTTTGCCACTTGTGAAGTGATACACACATATGCTTCATCATAGATAATAGCTCCATCATATCAGATGGCTCAGGATTTTAAGGTAGTCTGAAAATTGGTATTAAAGGAATCAGTGCCTTCAAAATATCTGATGTTACCTTCAGTAATGTTTATATGGGCTTCTGGATATTAGACTGATACTTGCTTTGTGATGCCACATTGAGGGATATAAATTCTTATTGATGAGTATTAAGCAAGATGCAATGCTGTTCCCCCGTCCTTCAGTGTTAACACGTCTGATGACAACATACAGAAATAGTGAAGGACAAGAATTAGATGCACGCTTTTTTTTTTTTTTTTCCATATGAATTGCATATAATTACTGTCATTCATTCTATTACATTATACTTAGAAGCAAATTCAGAAAAAATAGCATGATCCATGTTCATCCCAGATTAATAAAATATAAAAAGTTAAAGATTTGTGTGAAAATAGAACTGATATGTCCAGCTTTATGTAAATGCAGAAAGGAAAAATGATTTATTTTGTTTAAGTAACTTCAGTTCTTGTCCATCCTTTTTGTACAAAGACTTTCCAATGTGCATTAACATTTTTAATTCTAGATCTTAGTTTGGGCTGATGCTCCATATGGATTGAAAAACAGATAGTAAGAGATAGATTCAGGTTTTCAAAATCATCAAGTGATTTCAGAGAAAAGTGCTTCACAGTGTTAAGTTCCAATAATTTGATTTGGCTGTTATTGTGGAACCCTGGTATCCAAAGCTGAATTTCTTCAGAAAGGAAAACTTTATCTCCACCCTCTTTTGTGATGTGTGATCCAAAATGCCAATCACTGAGAATGAAATACAATTATATTCACTAATATGTCTAAAATAGAAACTCTTGCTGTCAATATATACTCATTAGTACTGAGCTGCAAATGAATTCTGGAATTGTGCTCTTATTAATTAGGTGGCAGACTAGAAAACTTCCTTGCTTCTGTTTAGCCAGATGGAGGGACAGTGGGTGTAATGACCTATGTTGGGCCTTTCCCAGGGGATTTCTTGGGTGTTTCTTGGTGTCATTATGGGTTATTCTTCCATTTGCCATTTAAAAATAAGCAGTCCCAAACTTACAAAAGCATGCACCCAAATTGCATTCGAGAAAAGACATGGTAATTTTGTTTGGCTTTAAAATTAGTTATGCATTACATTCTTAAAACTCCAGAGGGACTAGGCCATGCAGATGCAATAGATGCAATAGATTTTTAGGAAAAGGTAAATCAGCCTGTTTTTTTAATTCTGTTAATTCTATTCTGCATAATCTGCCTTGTAGTACATCAGCATACAACGGTTAGTTTTTAAACTCATTCACTTCCTTATCTTTTGCTCTTTCAAGACTTAGCTTTTAAACTTACTTTCCTTATTTTTTTACTACTCTTTTGCTCTATGAATTGTTTAAAGTTCTAAGAGTCTACAGTGACTCAAAAATTGACTAATATTGGAGGCAGAGGAGGAGCAAAGGAAGTTGGTGATCAGCCCACATAAAAAGTCCCTAATTCTCTTCTTGACCCCATATATTCTAAACAGCTGTCAAGATACTTATATGTATATCTTCCCTAAAGGGTATGAGTAATGCCATATTCTGAACGGAACTACTCACAGGCCCAAGGTTTTGCATGACTTAAGAGTCATCCTGCTTTACAGTCTACATAAGGAGGTCTCTGAAATATTCAGAGTCTTGTGTCTGTTCTGTAGTTAATATTTTCTGGAAATACTTCACCTCTGTCAGCATACAAGTTATTGTTCAAATTAATATGAAAAAAAGCTTCAAAATATTACATAGCATCAAGTTGTAGGTTTTCACTGGTACGTTTCAGAATTCATTGGAAAGAGACATTTTCTAGTGATCTAATAGATTACTTAATTTTCCAAAACTAACTTTATGTGAGCTTACAACTGGTGCTGGTTCCACTGAATTAAAGCTAAGACCAAAAGAATTGGGCAAGCATCATCACTTCCCACAGTGTTTCTCTTCATTTTCCATTGTTACTGCATTGAAAATATTGACAGGTATTACTATTTATGGTAGAAGTCTCACATTTCTGTCTAGATGTACAATTCTTGCTCTTGACAGAGGCAAAATTCTTTGGAAAAACATCTGGATAATTTCAAATAACAGAAAGGCTTAAGACATTTTTTTTTTTTTTAAACAGACAAAAATATATATGTAATAGACTATTCCTAGCAATTCATTCACTTGGCTTTACATTTGTGGATGTTTCATACTGAAACCTGTGATGATGTTTAGCATTCTGTGAGTGTAAACTCACACATATAGGTTACATGGGAGCTGTATTGTGACACAAGACTCAAGAGCTTGATACTGTGTAGTGGCATGCTTTTTAATTCTCATATCCAGTCTCTTCAGCTTGCAAATAAAGATATGTTTAGTTCATTTTTATTTTTCTTTGAGTACTAGGAGTCTTTCCTCTGACCTAGGACAGGCAAAGTAATTGGCCCAGTGAGTTAGTGATTTCCTTCCTCTACTTTTGAAACAAGGGATGAAAAGCACTGCGATTACAGTCCCTTGCAGTCCTGGGAGCTGGATGCCTGAAGGAGATTCTAAATTTTGTAGATTTGGTAGGTAGACAGATCATATGACCAAAACAATTATAAGGATCATAGCATATGCTACAGCATATCTGATTTCTGCATCATGGTGTTAATTGTCCACAGGTGACTGTGTGAAGTAATACCACTACTAATGTCTAAAATAATCCCTCACAGTTTTCCTTGGTGTGCTAATGATAAAACCATTAAAAAGAAAATTATTTTGTTTCAGAAGTGTACGGTAGTGGCTCTAAGTACAACAACAACAACAAAAAGCAAGGAGGGAGTAAGCAAGATACTATTTTTACGTAATATTCCTTTTCAGAAGATTATACTTAAAGCAGTTTTTCAAGCATGGCTTAATGAGTGCCTGCCTGGGGTCAGCCATATCAACTTTGAAACCATCTGAAAGCTGAGGGGAGAGTGGATACTAGTCGCTGGATACTTTCAGAATAATGTAAAAGGCCATGACTCCCATGAGATCCATTTTTCAGATCCCTACATGGTAGGTCACTTTTTGAGTCTGACCCTTCTATCAGATAGAAACAGTGAATGTATAAAAGCTGTCATCTATCTTATTTGCCCATTATGTTCAAAGTAGGATAAAATAAATTTCATTCTCCCTTTTTCTTTTAAGCTTTTTAGTCTCCTTCTATTCTTTTACTATATTTTTAATTTTTTTTATGCAGTATACAGAAATAAATCCCAGAACTGTTAAGTGTCTGAGAATAACAGGTTTTTAGAGTTCAATTCCTATGTCTAACTATTTCTTTTTTTTTTTTTCAGACCAAGAGGTACTAATGAACCAATGAAAATACATACAATTTCTTATTTAACATTTTATGATTTTTTTTCTGTATTTTTAAATACTCATCAGTATAAGACTTCTATGAGGGCTTTAAGTCCTTAACTATGTCTGAAGGACCACTTTATCAGAATCTAAATAAAAACATTAATATATTCTGCTGTGTGAAGTAGGTTCAAAATAATATGTACACAGTAGATAATGGAAACATGTTGACATTCTTAAGGTTATAAACACATCTGAAGTTATCTTAATTGTAAAATTGAAGATTGTGAAGTACAATGTCCCTGAAACTCCTAGAACATCATATTTCTCATTCTACTAATTGCTGTAACACTTGAGATCTCAGTATGATGTTTTTTCCTCTCCACAAATGAGCAAATGGAGGCCACAGAATCTCTTTAAAAAAGCAGATGTGTTAAATAATTTATTTATAAATAAAATTAATGTGGGATGCATTAATATGAGTTTTTGGTGGCTTAAATTAAGGGTGCAACTTTCGTTTAGTGCCAAGAAGCACTTGCATAAAATCCTTTCTTCTTGGCACAGTGTATGCCACTTTGGAGCCCAGCACTGATGCAAGTATATGTATGCACTGTGCTTGATATTTTGGAACAGCTTTGGGTGTTAAGGCTGTGTTTTTATGTAAGTGTGAGCATCAGTTTTCTCCACAAATACCAAGTGATCTTTTTTCAACTTTTCTTATAAAGCATATTTATCTTCCCTATTCTTATTCTAAATGCTTCATTTATTTTGTTTTATTTTTTCTCGATGAATATAAGAAATAATCTGCAACTTCTTCAACATAGCAAGGAATTCTACCCTTCCCTGCCTGATAATAACAGAATATAAGGTGTTAATTTTGGTTTTTCTAGCAACAAATTAACAAATTGGAACAGATATATTACCATGATTTGCCTGGGAGGGAGACAAAGTGATTAGGAGCTCTGTATGCAACTCCTTTTTTGAAGAAATTATAAAGTGTAGGATTGTTCAGATCAAACTACATCTAGAGAAGGCTGGGAACGGAATCCCGGAATCTGTGAATATTCAACCATTTTAGTTGGAAGGGACCTCTGAATGAAGATAAGAAGTATGAAGTATGCCATCCTGTGAAGCACAAATTACTTAATTTTTTTTTGTTGCTTTCACTAAACATCAGAGTTTACATTGCAGAATGAGTTGATGTAAGAGCCTCAGCAATTTGAATACAAGAGATTCTTCTCTAAAGTGCTCAAATACTCTTTTTTAACGATGAAAAGAACAAATAATGCCCAATTACAAGAAATGACATATATTTTGTACTTATCTGTGTGATGTCTACAATGACTTCCATATTTCAGTGGCAAATATAACCTAGTAGAAATGGTGGGAATGGAAAATTTTAATTGTGCTCTGCCTTAAAATTCATTGAACTTGTTAGAAACAAACAGTTTTATCAGTATCTGATAAAAAGTGCACTTCGCACATGCTTGTTCTGCATCCATGCCTAGGACTAATTGAACTGTGCATAGCAGGTATGCCACAACATGGAGAAAATGGAGTGCTGGGGAGTATGTATATTGATAGTCTAACTTCAATTAGTTTGTTATATTTCAACAAATTTCATCTATCTAAGTGATGATTAAAGTGATATCATAATATCATTACAGATAATATGTATTATATATGTATTATATATACTATATTATATAT
>VXAB01001569.1:0-67936 GCA_013399175.1 Odontophorus gujanensis
GAGGTCCTTTCCAACCCCTACAGATCTGGGATTCTGTGACAGAATAAAGACTACTGCCACAACAATTAATTTCATGTTTTGTATCTGTATTATGATAGTTATAATACAAATTTGATATTGTTTTCCATACCCAGGAACCCTATTTTGGTCAAAGTACACACTAAGTAATGCCTCTTGATAAACAACTATTCAATGTTTGGTTTCATATTCATTTTTCAGTGGGTGGCCTGTTTTCTTGTTAGATATCAGTCAACATGAAGTCTTGCGGGTGTTCCCTTGAAAAGAGGAGACTGGCGATGGAATCAAATTTTGTTAATACAATTGCTTTTATTTAGAACGACAGTCATGAATTTGTATTTTGCTGAACTCAGTAGGAGTTAAACAAGAAACATTTTCTTTGCTTACATTTTGAAGAAACATTAATTCTTCTGTCCTTAAAACTGAAGTTCTTTTATGCAGAGATGTCTTCTGATCGGCTTTGTATACATTAGTAACTGACTTGTTCAAAAAATAATTGTATTTATCCTATTTCACATTTCAGAGTGAACTACAAAAACAATTTCATTTACATGATACTGGTACATTTCCTTAAGTTATTCACTTAATTTCAATGAGCCACAACTTTAACCACCCCCCGAAAAGGGATACTCTGAACCCTGATAGGGAGAGCAAATTGGTACTTGTCTCAGGTTTTGTTTTGCTTTATTCATGCTTTGGTGTTTTTGTTTTTTGGTCTGTTTTTTTGTTGTTGTGTTTTTTTCTTTTTTTGTGGGTTTTTGTTATTGTAGTGTTCATAAAAACGGAATGTGAATAATTCACAAGAATAAATACAACTGATTTGACCACCTCACATTTGATGCCTCACATTTGACACTGAGATACCTTAAAAATAAGTAATATTCCACATCTGGCAAGTCTTGTTTTACTAAACTGCATCACGTCATAGAGCAGAGACATAATCTTGTGCAACTGGTCAGTACTAGCAACTTTTAACACAGAACTGTGTTTTCTGTCTGCACTCTGCAAGCTCATGTAGCTCCTTCCAGCTTCAGCAGCAAATGAGATCAGTACTAGGTTCAGCTATGACTCATATACAGACCAAATTCAAGCGTCATTCAACAAGTCTATGTGTGAAGGGACCAGGAAAAGGATTCGTGGATGCTATTTTGCAACAAAGCTCTTTTAGAAAAGAGGTTTTGTTATGTAATTTCCTGCACACAAAAACAAACAAACAAAAACAAACAAACAAACCAAAACAAAACAAATGGAGAGAACATGTATTCAGTTCTATGTCATCCTTTGTGTAGTTCATGAACGAGATTATATTGTTTACTGCTAATTCAGTCACTGAGAGTTTATTATCCCGTGTCCACAGGTAAATCGGGGAAAATGCCAGTGCGTCTCAAGGAACTTTGGTGCCTGCAGAGGTTTGGGAGCCTCAGGGATCTGCTCTCAGCATCTGTACCCAGCTTGATTTCTCATCTCCTCTGCACACCAATCCTCATTTTCCAGGCTGATTCACTCTGCTTCTTGGCTTCTTTTTCCAGTTTATTTTCCTTATTTACCAAGACTCACAAAATACACCAAGGGCATTCCTAGGTCCAGTTTGCCCCCATTTACTTAAATAAATTATTACATTACTTCCTTCTGTATTGAGTCAACCACTGTATTTGCCAACAGATTTTTAGCCATTTTCTGGATAGATAGGAGAAAACGCATACTGCTGAGTGAATCCAGCTTTAAAAAACTTGGATACTAGAAGTGTTCATCTGCCTCAAAGATATCCTCGTGACTTCTGTTCTGGCAACAGCATCGAAAATATCTTCCCACTTTCAAGATTATCCAGCTTATCAAAGTTCGGCTCTTACATTTCACTGATCAGATTATTTTCTTCTCATATGTATACGTGTACATCAGTAACCACAGTCTCTCAAACCTTTAATGCCCTTAGGTTCCATTATTTCCATTTCTCCTGATATTGCCACACTAATAAACCTCTGGCAGTGCAGAGAGACATAACAAATACTTTCTTGATTTTATTACTCTGTACAATACATGGGAAATTAGGAAAATTGAGAGTATGGTTTCCACTATATATGAAATTTTCCATGCATAGAAATCAAAACTGGTAAAGGAAAGCTGGATTTTCTGACCTAATAGATGACACCGATTTTCCACGTCATGTCAGATACTGATTTCAACATCTAATTTGAAAATAATTGCATGTCTTTATGTACCGTAGAGTATAAATTGACACAAACGTGATATCTTCTCCTTGTTTATGTAATTCTCCTCTTCTGTTAAACTTTCTTTCCCTTTAACAGACATACAGTGTTTGCTCATGAAGTGCAAAACTATAGTTGAACTGTACAGATAATTAAATAAGTGAATATGGGTGGATACAGTAGGAAAGCACAGAAAAATACCTAAATGAATAGGGGAAAACGGATAGATTCATTTTAAAATGATAAATTTTCAACAAAAATGAGAGAAGAACATTCTACTTTACACTGATAATAAAACAACACTTTTTAGTGTCATGTATGCATCTCTCACCCAACTCTTGAAAATCCAAATATTATCACCTTTTTATACTTCCACAATATACAATTATCACTAATGAGAGAACTATAAAATCAGAGACAGCACTCAGGCTGGTTATCTGAGGACCTCAGATTCCATCCAGCAAAAAATCTGAGTGCTCTGGAGTCTTATCAAAGAAATTCAAGAAGCTTGAGTTGCTTAGTAGTTAATAGACATGAAAGCCTTGAAGTATCTATGTAATATAAGCAAAGAAATAGCTGAAGTGAATTCATATGATTAATGACTTGGTTTGTAACTAATGACCTAAGCTCCTTGTTGTTCCTTACTTACAGAGAAAACTGTGGGTCAAATTCAGTTTCCTGTAAATAGACACAAGTGTCTTCAACTTTGTGGCATGTATGTCAAGTTATATAAGGGCTAAATTAAGTCTAAATATACATATAGTTAGATAACATAAGTTTCATAAAGAACAAGATATTGAGAGTAGAAAGAAGGACTTCATGTTAAATACTACAGTCTGAAGAATGACATGCGCAGAGAAATGACGCCATAAGGGCAGTAAAATAAATATACTCAAACATTAATGAAATTGAAATATTAGAGTATTAATAACCAAGGTGAAAACACTGAATCTTAATCCACACCTTAAGGCTAAATCCAGCCTTGGAATTGACTATTCTGACTTACACGTTTCTCTGTGAATGGACAAACCCATCACTTCAGACTTTGAAAAGACACAAAGCTCAGGACCATAGTTTCATTGCCATTACGACTCTCAGTCAAAGCATTAAAATGAATTTTCAGATAAATGCATTCAATATGTCCATATTTTAAGAATAGTAAAGGCAGAACAAAAATGCCCTTCACTAAAATTTCCTGTAGCAAACTCTCATGCTGCAGAAGAACGTTGTCACGCATCACAATCAGAAATTAAACTGAAATTAAATTAAACTGAAAGGTCGAATAAGCTCCTTATCGTGCTAGTGTAAGATTAGTCCAAGGGGCAGAAGGGAGTTTGCAGTAACCCTGTTACACCTTTGGCTCTTTTGGTTTGTATATGTAAGCAAAGGCTGAACTTCACCTTGGTGCCTTGTTTGCTTAAAAGAAGTGTTTTATGGTTATTTCAAAAGGATCTGCTCAACTGGAACAAACAAACAAACCAACAAACAAACTAAACAAACAAACAAACAAACAAATATTACATCTTGAATCTGTTGTTAAACTCTGTAGACAAACCAAGTTAGACTAAGTTTTTTATAGCCCTTTACAGTGTGCTGGATATGTTAGGATTTTGCCTAAAGCACAGTACATTCAGTTTGGCCTCACAGGAGCTCTGCACTTTATCATATGGTAAGTGCTCTACATCTTCAAATGGTAAATTAAAGGAAAACATGTGCAGGTAGGAGGTTTAACATGTATGAAGATCGTTATTCAGGAGGGTTTATCTGTTTTTGTTGTTGTTACACCTTCCTGAGAAGACTATTTGTACTGCAGTGCAGGATCAGGCCCTCGCATGGAGGCTGGGGTGGCCCTTTTCTGCTCC
Source organism: Odontophorus gujanensis (assembly GCA_013399175.1). Lineage (NCBI taxonomy): Eukaryota > Metazoa > Chordata > Aves > Galliformes > Odontophoridae > Odontophorus > Odontophorus gujanensis. The sequence continues at coordinate 4,088 of VXAB01001569.1, forward strand.
TGGGAAGCAGATTGTTGGATCCTCTGTTATATGATGCTAGGACTGCTGAGGCTAATTTAAGTACAGCAGCCTCTTGCAATCTATAGTGTGAAAAAAATTCTGTGTAGTAAATGCGTTGAGTGAAGAGTTTCAAAACAGTTGTTCTGTGTCAATAAACGATCATCTCTCAGCGTTAGGTATTGCATATTTCTGTAATGATGAGGACTCTGTAGATAGTTTTTTGAACAGGTTTCCTGAGAAGGATCACAAGCCAGCCTTCCTTATCCTCTACTAGCAGTCTGTCCAAAGTCAGCCTGCTTTGCAGGGATATTTTTGTATGTTTTGGAAGATTTAATATTGTCCTTAAGCCACTAACACAGCATTATTGCCTTCTGGTACGGACTGTTACTGTGTTAGTTCTCTGTATTCATAGAAATACGCTACAGTGGAGCCGTTGTCGTGCCTTTCTGGGATGCACATCACTGCGACAGTCTTGTCCTTTCGCTGACGATATCTGGAGTGTTCTGACATCTAGGACACTGCAGTTTTGTTTCAGTTTCTCTGACTATATTCTTTGTAATGCCATTTCCTACCAGCATGCCCTTTCCATTCTAGTGGACAAGAATTTGTCTTCAGAATCTCTTTGTTCAGTTGAAAGCAATTTTTTACAAAATATGCCCTACTCCATCACAAGAGATGCAGGTCTTCTGGCATGTAGATGCAGGTCTTCACAGCTGTTTTGCACAGGTTGATCTGCAATTTGAGCTAGCAATATCTGGCCAATAAAACTCCCCAGAAAGCTTACTCCTGCTCTAATCCATCTTCACAATAAATAGCAGGGTTAAAACAGAACATGCCTTGGATTACCATACCCTCAGCAAGACGGTGAACATGAGATTGTATGACGGCAGTGTCAACACTGATACACTTAAAACACTGTTGCACATTTCTCAAATTACCTGGTCAGCTCTTTTAATTAAAAGAAAAAAAAGAGAGAGAGAGAGAGAGAGAGAGAGAAACAACACATCTTTTCATTAAATTGGAGTTACACCCATAACATAAAGTTTTGAATATTAGTGTCTACAATTGACAAGCCTCTGGTTTTAGCAGTGTGATCTTTCCCTTTGATCAATTCCCTCTCATAAACATTTAAAAATATACTCAATTCAAATCTGTACAGTGTGTTTCTTTCTAATCTCAGTGCTGTAGAATGATGTAAGATATTTCAAATTTTATCAGGAACTTTGTAATATGATAATCAATTCTATTCTTAACTGATGTGCCTCCTCCTTTTTAAAATACTCAGTATTTTACTCTTCTACCTGTATGTACTTCACAACATATACAGACATTTCACCTACGTATTAGTGAGCTGCTAGTCATGATTCCTGTTAATAACAGAGATACATTTATCCCTACTGAGAGAAACTCTTTAATGTGATTGGAAATAGCATGGTTAATAAGGGATCTATTTGTCCATGTTACCTCATTCTGTTTGTATTTTTTTCTTTAAGTTCAGTTAAAGAAATAAATTTGATAATATTACTTCTTTTCTCCTCTGTTTGCACATATATGATGATGAAAATAGAACAAAAAGAGTTAAAAAAATCTAAGCAACCTCTCTCTCTGTTGCGGTTTCTTTTCATCTGTTTATCAGTTCTCATTTTGTGTATGTCATCCACTGCTTCCATCTCTTCTCTATAACAAAACTGAAACTATAGCTTAACTTAAAACAACAGTCTCTCCTTAAATAATTAGAGAAATTGACTGTTAACATTAAGAAATTGTCAGAAACATATAATTACAGCTGAGTTCCATCTTCCAAAGCCAAATGTACCCCTGCTTAGTGAGAATATAATTCATTCTTTCCACCTCAAGTCTTCAAATGCATATTCTTAACCCACATTTCTCTCAGCTCTTATTTGTCTAGGTATTGACAGAATGTATTCATTTTATTCTGCTTTTTTCCCCCACCAACTGTGCAGCTGATGTACATACTCTTGCAGGATCTTATTTAAGCACATATTCACACAAATGATTCACCACAGTGAAAACACGCTACCATCATTAAACCTGAACTATTAATTTTTGTGTTGCTACCTCTTAGATTAGCTTATCTTGAATCTCCCATTTTAGATGTTTTAGATTTGTTAACAATCGGGAACATTCTTGCATACACCTCTCTTTATTCCAGAACATTTTCAAAGCATGAAAGCACATGTTACAGATTCCATAAATGTAAAAAATAAAATAAAATAAAATAAAATAAAATTTAATAAAAAACATTGAATTAAATGATTACAACAAACGCAAGAAGAAAAGCAAATGGTTCTCTTTTTCCTTCTGCCTCTATATTTTTCCCAGTTTTCCTCATCTCTTTTACTCAACCACCCTTCTTCAAACTCATAATGCTTTTCTTATTCTTGTTGCTAGTTTCTCATGTGATTTAACACTTGCCATTTTTACCCTGGGAATAGGGAGCAGAAGAACTCTTTTGGAAGTTCTGTGTGTTTAATAGGAAAAGCAATGTAGTCAGCACAGAAACAAACCTGATCTCTCATATGAACTAATTAGCAATTCAACTAGATGAAGGCCACTTAGCTGTTATCTTCAAAGTTAGTTTGTAGTCTATTCCGACATGATCATCAAGGAAAGCAAATGGGCAGAATAACTGTGCAAAGCTTACAGGCTCCAGAAATTACACCAAACGTCTATTTCAATAGATAATTGGAACATCCAAGGGATTTTGTTTTGTTTTTATTATGGGATATACTTTCATTTGAACATCTGCAAAAACAAAAACAAACAAAACCAAACCAAACCAAAACAAACAGAAAAACCCCACCAAACTTGTTGAGACTTCAAAAGCTAACTCTATTCCTATTCAATTAGGAGACTTTATTACTCATTGTCTCCCTCTCAAACCTTCAGATACTCATGCACATTTGTTACAATGCCAGAAATTTATTGGCTTGGTATGGAACAAGCACTTAGCCTAGCTCAGAGCCAAAGACCGCCTCTGTTCTCTGCACAGCATCTGGCAACATTCTGCTGATAAATCTTCCTCTTCTATCATGTTGTCAGAAAGCACACAGTTCACAACGATGAAGAACATATGGCATTATTTGTGTTGATACATTTTGCGTTTGAAAGGTTCTGACAGCAGGCATAGACAACGCTGTTCCTTGTGTCTCATTGGAAATAAAGTACAGTTGATAAATAAATCAAGCTTTCTAGTTTTACTGGAAAGCTGAGTAGCATTTCCATGAAATAAGGGTATGGAATTTGCCATCAGGTTTAAAAAGTGAAAAACAAAGTAAGGGACTATTTCTGTTTAGTGGGCAGTTCCAGGTCTGGATTAAGACAATTCCACATGTTGATATTGAGGTTATGGGAGGACCTGCCCATGCAACATTATCCAGTCATGACTACAGGCTATTTATTCTTTTAAATTATTTACAGATTAAATGCAACCTCAGACAAACCATGCTGATGAAGAAGACATAAATAATCAAAATTTTTCTAGCCTGATGATGCTAGCCTTATTTGGACATATGCCATGAACTGTGTTTCTGTGACTACATGCCTTTTTGGTTTCCAGTAACACAGAGGTAAATCTAACACCTCGAGACTTTGAAGGCTATTTTTGATTCATCCAATTAGCAGTACCTGGGTGGGCTTTCTTTGTTTTTGTTTGGCAGGAGCTTTGCACTACATATTACAGGCGTGCTCAAAATGAGGAAAACAACTTTCCTTGCTTTTATTTATAGATCTTACATTCCTTTTTCTTACATGGGCTGCTAGATGATCTCCCTATATTGTGTGTACATAGCTCCTTCTAATATTTTAGGTATATTAATGGTAATTATTTTATGGTGTTGTATTTGGTAACCATTCATTTTGCTTCTGCAATGCCTGACACTCCTGGTTCATCAGCAAAACTGTGGCAAAATTATGCCTGCCCTGTTTAATATCTCTACTGATGATCTAGATGAGGGGATTGAGTATGGCCAATTTGAGAGGAAGAGTTGATCTGCCTGAGAGTAGGAAGGTCTACGGAAGGAACTGGATAGGATAGGTCAATAGAATAAGGCCAATAGTATGAGCTTTAACAAGACCAAGTGCTCGGTCCTGCATACTAGCCAAAACCAACCCATGCATCAGTACATTATGGGTCAGAGAGGCTGGAAAACTGCACAGAGGGAACGGATCTGGGGGTGGTAGTTGACAACCAGCTGAACATGAGCCAGCAGTGTGCCCAGGTGGCCAAGATGGCCAACTGCATCCCAACTTGTAACTCAAATAGTGTAGTCAGCAGGAGCAGAGCGGTGACTGTCTCTAAGTATTCGGGCACCCCACAAATACTGTGTTCAGTTTTGGGCACCCTTAATGCAAGAAAGACATCAAGACCCTGAAGAGTTTGTCCAGAAAAGGGTGATGAAGCTTGTGGGGGGTCTGGAGCACAGGTCTTACGGGGAGCATCTGATGGAACTGGGATTGCTCAGCCTGGAGAAGAGGGGGTTAGGGGGAGACCTTATTGCTCTCAACAACTACCTGAAAGGAGGTTGTGGTGATATGAGGGTTGGCCTCTTCTGCCATGTGACAGCAATAGGATGAGAAATGGCCTTAAGCTGTGCAGGGGAATGTTCAGGTTGGATATTAGGAAAAATTTAATCTCTGAAACAGTGGTCATACATTGGAACAGGCTGCCCAGGGAAGTAGTAGAGACAGCACCCCTGGTGGTGTTCAAGAAATGTGTAGATGTGGTACTGAGGAATGTGGTTAGCAGACATGGTGGTGTTGGATTGATGGTTGGACTAGATAACCTTAATGGTCTTTTTCAATCTTGAAGATTCTATGATTCTATGAAACAGAACTCCCTCCAACTAATAACTTTTTGGAAATTTTACACTGATAGTAAGATTTGTCCTTAAGCTACCACTACGTTAAGCAAAAGAAGCAAAATAGAGCCAACTTCTGCTGGTTTTGTTGTTCGCTTTGGGGAGTGCAGCCAGGGTAAGGGCCCCATGGCACAGAGGGACATACTGTGCCAAGACCAGATGTATCTGGATATCCACTTACCTCCAGAGCTTCCATCCCTGTCCTCCAGAACAAAACAGCAGATGCATCCAAACTGTTCTAAATACCATCAGGAAATTATCTGGCAACAGAAGATTTCTGACAGTTGAGAAGAACACATTCATCCTCTCCAACATGATGGCTGCCAACAAGGGCACTGAGACTCAGCTGAAAAAAAATTACTGTAGTCACTTTGGAAATTAAAATCACAGTGTCAACAATACTGTTCATTGCTACTTCAATCAGTTCTTCTTGGCAATACTACTGTGACAGATGAATATACCTCAAGGGGGATATTTGTGGTGGAAGATGAAGTACAAGAGATCCCTGTCCGGATTCAGAAAATACTTAAAGACAGATACATCCTATGTGCAACTGGACTAGCCAAATCCTGCAGCCCATGAGGAAAGACAAACCTTTAAAATATGTCTTCCCGTTCCTTATGAAAATGTTCGAATGTCTGGTGGATGGTAAGTTTAGCGTAGCAAAAAGTCTGCAACTGTCTCCAGTTACAAACATAATATACTAATATTTATACATCTCAAATCAATTAAGAGAAGGCAAAAATGAGACTCAGTGAAAAGAATTCTTTTGGGGATGCCACATTAGAAATGAATCATTTCCCACAGTTCAGCAAAACATATTATTGGACAGCAACCACCCCATCAGAAAGCAGGAAACCTGCCAGGTGGCAATGACTTAAACTCTTTAATGAAGTTTCCAGTTCAGCTCTATTTTCAGATCAGTGAGTACCATATGTCTTCCAAAAGCTACTGTTTTCTAGTCTTTAACTTTTAATAGCTCACATCCTACGCACTAGGAACATAAGAGTTACTTCTCAGAACGACATCATGGAAAAATGCCAAGTGATAGCTGCAGTAATCAAACAAGTGGAAGAAGAGATCAGCACAGAATGATTCACACCACTCATATGATCACCCATTAGCCAAATTCCATCCTTCTGTCTGTATCCTCTCCCATCTCCCTTCCAAGCCTCCAGTCTTTCTTGGCCACTTGTTCTTCACTCCTATGGTTTTCTTTGCCCCACCCTCTCTTTGATTTAATCCCACATTCTCTACTTCCCTTTGCTCAGCTTCACACACCACATGGATCCAGACCTTCCATGCTTGAACCTGGAATGAAATGCTTATAAAAAAAAGTCAGCCACTGGACTTATTTGCTTGTGCTTTTTGCTGAAGAAGTTTACAACTTGTCCCTGCAGTTAGATTTTTCCCACGAGAATTGAATGTTTGCTTTGCACGGCAGAAGGAAAGAGGCTGCTTGCTCATGAAGGCCGGGAAAGAGCTCCGCTGAACCCTCCCTCTCCCCCAGCACATAACATCTCACTGAGAACACAAGGTTGTTGATTAGCGTTTTCAGTCTGGCAAACAATAAATCACAGAGCCAGCGTAATTGGCAGACACATCTCAGTTAAGGAACATGCCTGCAAAGCGTGAATCTGCTCCACAGTATGCTCACTGTTCAATGGCTTACCCCCTTAATGGTGCAGGCAGTGTCCACAGAGCAAAAATGCCAGCAAAAGGATGAGGGCTGCCCAGGTGGCAAGGCAGTCAGTTCAACTCCATCTGTTCTCAGAAGAGATTTTTTTAATTTATTTAGTGTCGTGTCAAGTGGCTTTCATTGATGCTGCCTCCCATGAAATGCAAGTCTCTTGTGGGGCTCATTGCTTTAAAATAACTTGATCTGCAAATGACCAGAGTACGTGGAAAAGTACCAAAGTTAATGAGAGCGTGGGACAACATCTGGATGCACCGCCAGAAGATTTATGAGAACATCTTGATGCTGATAACCACCAAAGAAGGGACTGAGCTACGGATGTGGCGGTTCACCAAGATCTGTGTTCCCGTAAAAGCATCCCGTAAACATTGATATGTACCCAATATTTTATCCGATGTTCTGACATGTACCTGATATTGTATCCGATGCTTGTCACAATATTAATGAGTGATGATAGTTAGATAATAGTTAAAACTGTATATAAAGGGATGAGTCTTGAATTAAAATCAGATGATTGCAGCACTCATATTGAGTGTACTGCCGTCTCATTTCTTCACCATCTACATTCGGTGACCCCGACGTGATCCAGATAACGGCTTGAAAAGTCTAGAAGACTGAGCGGCGAAGGGCGCTGCTGAGGACGCTTTGTGAGCCCTGAAATCGGCCAAGAAAAAAGGTGAGCAGCTTGCTATTTAATATGGGAGCTACGGTATCAGTAGAGGCTCGTGACATTTTGCAGCTTATTATGGCTATGGCACAGAAGCATGATACTTCTCTGAAAGAGAAGGAGGTCGCCGAGCTCCTTTTATGGGGACAGCAATGAGGTATTTTTTTAGAAGCAGAAGACGTGTTTGATCAGGAAGCATGGCATGCTCTAGAAAAGGAATTGTGGGACTCAGTAAAGACAGGAAACAGGGAGGCTATGGCTCTGAGCCAGATGTGGCAACGAGTTACTAATCTGATGGAGAATACTTGCAAGGAATCTGAAATCATGACAGCTGCCGAGAAAGCGCTGGGGCGAACAATATCGGAAAAAGAGGAAAAACAAGAAGAACCTCCCTAGTTGCCACCTCCTCTGGTGCCGATCCCCCCTGCCTGTTGACACCTGGCAATTGTTTGAGGCTGTGCCCTCTGCTCTGTTAGAGGAAGATGAGGAATCACAGATGGACGTTTCTGCTGGCAATTTACCTTTGCTGCCTAATAATCTCCTTGAGGAAATAAAAGGACATACTGATGAACTGAGGAAAGAAGGACAAGATTTAAAAAGAGAGAGTGCTGAGTTGCAACGGAAAAGTGAATGACTAAGAAAACATCTGGAACATTTACCTCAACAAGTGAGAACAGCTTTGTCGAAGCAGACTTCAGTGATAAGAGACATTTATAAGAGGCAGACAGCTCAAGGACGACCAGAAGACGCTGCTGTGTCGACTGCCGCTCAGACCCAGGATCCAGGGCAGCGTTGGCAGGGTATCATTCGGGACGCAATAGCAGAGGGGGAGTTTTTAGGGTTGTTACGAGCCTTTCCTGTGGAAGCTTATCCTGTCCTCACTGCTCAAAATGATCAGGGTCATAATGTACGGGAATGGCAAAACTTTGACTGGAAATTGTTAAGGGAACTGCAAAAGTCAGTAATGGAATATGGTTTGAACAATTCATATGTACAAAATTTAATCAATGTCATATTTTCACAGAATGTATTAACGCCATTTGATATAGATAGTTTGGTTTCCTTAATATTGACACCTATGCAGAAATTGGTTAAGGATGATTGGAAACAACGAGTAGAGATCGCGATTATGCATAATATTGAATTGTGAGATGAGGATCCTTTATGTACAGCTACAATTGAAATGATGCTAGGGAAGGGAGCATTTGCTAATCCACATGTGCAAGCCCGTTTAAATGCATGCATTTTGCAGCAAAGTCAAGGGTTGGCTGCTGCTGCTCTAAAATCGTTACAAATGGCAGGAACGACTACCCCAGCATATACCAAAATTATGCAGGGTCAGGAAGAACCATTTTCAGCATTTTTGGACCAACTGCGTGTTGCAGTTAAAAGGTCCCCTAATCTCTCAGTTGAAGCTAAATCTGCAGTAATGTTAGACTTAGCAGTACAGAATGCAAACTCGGTGTGCAAGCGAATCTTGACTACTTTACCACGAACAGCAAATTTAGTACAGATGATGGAAGCTTGTAATAGAGCGGACCTTTTAATTGAGCAGGACAAGGCAGTCCTATATGCAAAGGCACACGCTGATGCATTAGCAAATGCACTCCGACCCATGATGGGGAGACAGAGTGCACGGCAAAGATTGGGAGCATGTTTTTTATGTGGGGCAAAAGGACATTTTAGAAATAACTGCCTGAAAAACAAAAATGTTACAAGGGCTGGAAAAGGGATGACTAGGATTTGTGCGGTTCACCAAGATCTGTATTCCTGTAAAAGCATCCTGTAAACATTGATATGTACCCAGTATTTTATCTGATGTTCTGACATGTACCTGATATTGTATCCGACGCTTGTCGCAATATTAATGAGTTATGATAGTTAGATAATTGTTAAAACTGTATGTAAAGGGACGAGTCTTGAATTAAAATCGGACGATTGCAGCATTCATATTGAGTTTACTGCCGTCTCATTTCTTTGCCACCTACAGTCTCTGAAGTCCATCCACTGGCCACGCTGTTGTCTGTGTTGGGAGGTTGCAAGGGGCAGGGAATGGGGAGGGAGATGAGCACTCTCAGCCCTCAGATATGCCTTCTCTCTCATTTTATCTGTTTCCAGTTGCTTCCAGTTTCTGGTGGCCCCCTCCCCAGTGTTCTCCTTCCCAGCTTCCTTTGACTGTCCTGCTGCTGCCAGTGACAAGTCTCAGCCACTGTCTGGAGCAACAGCAGCTGGTGGGAACTGGTCTCTGGTCCAGAATCACAAAAACAGCCTCTAAGGCAGGTTCTCTTCCCATGCTGACCTTATTGTGGCTCTGTATTGCTCACTGGTAGCCAAGAGACCAGCAGCATCCTGCCCACCAGAGTTTGGCTGCAGTCAGAGCCAGGTTCTGTCTGGGTATTCCCGCTGGCCTCAGAAATTACTAATTCTTTTCTTTATAGTGGCACAGATTAATCTGGAAGGTGGAGTAATTCACAGATCAGTGGTTAAGTCAGCCTTCAAAAAAAAACAGGAGATATGAGATGGGAGCCCTTAATGCTCCCAGGCAAAGTAGGAGGTCAAGGACTGCGACTCTGGGGCATTTCTGTGAAAAGAGAATAATGGTACCAGAGCAACCACAACACAACTTCAGTAGAATTAGCAGCCTCCGAGGCTGCCCCAACTGGTGTGTGTGAGGGAGGCCTCCTGGAACAGACCACCAAAGAGAGCTCAACAGAAAAAAATTGTTTCTGACTTCTGCTGAGGTACAGAGAGGTCTTGCATGAAATAGAAAACAATACAAAGCTCTCTGAGACACTATAATGCCTTGCCTGCATCCTATCCCAGTCTTATAAGTGATGATAAAAGAGAACAGACCCTTCCTTCATGCCGTAAGGACCTCCTACAGTTGCACAGGCTCTACCTGAAGCTCACAGGATGCAGGCACAGCTGCCCAGCACATGTCACTGGGGTTGCACCCTATCTTGTAACTGTCTTTCTCCCATACAAGATAACCACTACTTTCCCCTCTTTGTATGTTCTCCCCTGGACCTGCCCACAGCCTAACAGACTGTTAAGTGTCTATGAGACATGGGCCTATCTTGCAACTCTCCTTCTGAGAAGAGTTGCAGAACTGTCTACCGTTCTTGAATATTCTTAGAAGTATACGGCATTCAGCAACACACATGAGCTGCAAACATCCTTGTTTTTGATTTTTTATCAATTATTTAATTAAAATAAACAATAATAACAATTGCAATTACAAGTCTAGGGTATATGTAGCATATAGTTTTTGGCACTGAGGGTTGTACATGTCAGTGGGAAATACAGCAGCATGATGTAAATATCTACTTAATATATCAATACACAGTTTATTCTACAACATGAGGCCAAGCCTATGATTAGCTTGGGTTTCACATTTGTAGTTCACCTGGATAAAGATGAGGTTGGTCCTAAATAAAGACTATGCATTTCTCACTGAGTTGACATTTTCTGGCTTCACCCAATTCGAAATTACGGCTGTGTCTATATGGTCATTGTTATATTCTCAGCAGAAGCTCTGAAATTCATTGCAACTTCTGTCATTTTTAAAAACTGCTTTTTATAATGAAATCAATTGATAATTTATTATTTTGATATCCTCATATCTACATCCTTTGTGGAATGTTCATGAAATTTGTTGAAAGACACATTCAGCATTCCCAGCATTCATTTGGTTTTAGAAGGGTGATCAGCAACAATCACTCAATTTGCCTGTTAGCTGTAATTCTCTTTTCTTTGCCTATTGTAAAGACTGAGCTGAAAGAATGAATTAGTGCTTTTTGTGGATTCCGCGAGTATGGTACTAACAATCTGAGAAGTCATTGAAGTGAAAAGAATCATCACCACCATAGAATGGCTGAGGTTGAAAAGGATCTCAAAGACCATGCAGTTTCACTCCCCCTGCCATGAGCAGAGTTGCCAGCCACTAGAGCAGGTTGCCCAGAGACACATCCAGCATGGCCTTGAATGCCTCCAGGGATTGGGCATCCACAGGCTCTCTGGGCAACCTGTTTCAGTGCATCACCACCCCCAGAGTGAAAAACTTCCTCCTAACATCCAACCTACTTCTCCTTAGTTTAAAATAATTCTCCCTCGTCCTGTCACTCTCAACCTGTGTAAACAGTCGTTCCCCCTCCTGTTAATATGCTCCCTTCAAGTACTGGAAGGCCACAGTGAGGTCTCCCTGGAGCCCCTTCTTCTCCAAGATAAACATGTAGTCCACAGAGATAATTACTTTTCTTCAAAAATTACTATGTGTGTGTTAGAGTCATAGAAAGTCATCTTAAGTACATCTGCTTGTGAGTTTATATCTATTATATTATATCAGTATGATCTGTAACATCTCTATATGCTAACAGGGCTTAATATTGTCCAAAAGTTTAGTAAATTAAGAGAAAAATTTGAGGCAGATTTGCCTGGGCTCTATTTTTAGAATTAATGTATTTGCAAGTAAATGGGATTTTCTGACTTCTCCTATATAATCACTACAAGCACAATTAATAATAGAGGTACAAGTAAAAAAATACCAGACTTAGACATTTATTTTGAGTAAAAGTAATTATTAAAAATTGGAGTGTTTGGGTGTATTAAGTCTCAGTGACGATTGCTATTTCCCACATCTGTAGAGCATAGTCATATATATTTTTGGAGTTTACAAAATTGAAGGTGATGTTCCATGTTTTGAGTCCTGTTTTCTACACAGGCAGCCAAAATTGCCGCAGATTCCAAGATTTAAATGCAGTATGCACACTTTTATAACATCTCTAACAATCTTTGAAAACCAGATAACCAAATCATTTCATTCAGTTCTGAAAACATGATCAGAAAGTGAAGAAATCTGGGTGTTGATCACTGCATGGAGGTCCAGTGAGAGAACGCAGGTTAAGGACCTTGAAAATGAAAGGCAAATGTTGCAAATAATGCAGTGCACTTGGAGATCAATGGGATTTTTCCAATGACTTTTGTTAGCTTTTAGCTTCCTGGAGGAAGGAATGGGACATCTGCACTTTCTAAACTGTTTGGACTGGTGCCAACAGAGATGCACCTTTAGGTACAAAATCATTGGCTCTGATTTACCATTTTTTCATGCAGATTGTATAGCTGAGAAATGAACTTCTACTCTGCTCAGGAAAAAAAAGAAGAACAAGGATGTTTGGATGAATGGATGGATGAATGGATGGATGGATGGATGGATGGATGGATGGATGGATGGATGGATAGATGGATGGATGGATGGACGGATTGAAGTATGGATAGGTGAGCTGAACATTTCACTCTGTACTTGAAAGCTAATGGAAAACACATTCTGTGGTTGTAACAAATTACCAGAACAGAGCAACCTCACTTTATATAACACAATCCTTTTATTTCCTGTTTTTCTGGTGAGTTTTGGCTTGGCAAACAAGCAGACTTGTGCACAGATGAGTAATATGTTTAGCTTTAGATTTGGCCAGTAAGAAAATCCTGGGAGATCTTTTTGCTTGGAAGGAAATAATGTATGCTACTCTGACGTTACTCTTTGGGATTCAGTTCTGTCATTATTTTTATAGCTGACTGCAATGTGCTAATATGATAGGGACAAATCTCAGAAGACTTAGTGAAGTCAGTGGGCGTTTTGACTGAGTAAAATGTACACAGTCTCTGAGTGAGGACATTAGGATATGGTTTAGAATCATAGAATCATAGAATGGCTTCAGTTGGAAGGAACCCCTATCACAAGACTCTCACCAGCACTCAAAAACCTTTATGCTTTGGGGACAAGAGGTAGAACAGAAAAAGTATTTTGGAAGAGTCCTTGATAGACTCTATAGAGCACTCTATAACTGAGGTGGCTACTGGAGTGCAGGCAAACACCAAGGAAAACAGCTGTAAAGGATGTCTCCTAGTAACACCACCAAGTCACAGTGCAAAGGGCGTTTCAAGGGCAGAGCAGAGGACGGCATGTTAGATATGCCATTGCAGCACATAGCCCAGCAGTCAGGGAGCAGTTAGGGTGAGCAGGGCAACATGCAGAACACAGCCGACATCCGCCCCAGCTGGCCTCTCTCCATTATTTAGGTGAGAGGGGTGATTTATAGAACAGGATCAGGAGTTCAGCATGGAGGCTTCAAATGGCTCCAGCTTAAGCTTTCTTCTCACTTGAGCCAGATTTGCTAATTTAGTATGCTGATTTTTAATTAACATCCTCCTGTAGAAAATATTGGCCTGGTTGGACTCTCTTGGACCCGACTCTTGCTTATGCTTTTGCAGCATATCAACCCCTTTCAGCAGTACAAATTCAGGCTCCCAGTGCCACTGCATTATGCAATGGTCTCAGTTGCTATCTTGTTGCTTTTGAAATAGTTGTACTTTTCAATAGATTTCAGGCCTTCATAGCCAGCAAATGTGTCCTAAATGGACTGAAAACCAACATACCAACTAAAAGAACATTTACTATTTTTAAAATCTCTATTTTTAAACTAATCTCATGAAACATTAAGTTCTGTCTCTGGGGTTTTGAAGGGTTGTGATTCACATCACTTCCCAGCTCCAGAGGTTGAGAACCATTCAGTGTTCCCCTCTCCTTGAAATTTCCATTAACTGCATAGATTAGTGTATATTACTATGACAGCTTTGTAATCAGGACTTCCTTTCATTAGAAGGTGGAGCCACAGATGTTTCTTGCATGACATTTCATAAAACAGACAGCTACATGTATAAATTCTATGCTTTCTTATACCCTAATATTAATCTGCTTTGGCTGTCAGCCAGCTGGGTATCTCTGTTTAATCAGCTGTCTCCTGCACTCTCTTCAGCCTTCCACAAACACACATGTTTACACTCATACATTATGGTTAAAGAAAGTAATTCAGGAATCCTTCTGTGAAATGGTGAAGCATTAAAATGAAGCCCATGTACTCTGACTGATAAAACTTCCTTAAGAACAGTGTAGCTTATTGGCTTACACCAATATATATACACATTTTTCACAGTGAGAACACTCAAAACTCTAGAACAGGCTGCCCAGAGATGCCTCCTTCTTCAGTGGTCTTCAAGACCCAACATGATAAAACCCTGAGTTACACAGTCTGACCTTGTGGCTGACTCCTCTGAGCAGGAAGTTGGACTACAGACTTCCTAGCATCCATTCCAACCTCAACTATCACACAATCCTTTAAGTCCAGGACTATACACTGGATATATGGACATTTGCAATGGGGTCTGGGGACTTCTGCCTTCAAATAACCAAACTCCATACTGCCACGTTGTAAGTCCTGCATGTGTAAGCCACTGAAAGCAACTTAATACACTGCCTTTCTTTGAAGTCACAGTATTTAGGACAGTTTTAACTAACAATGCACAGAATGTAAATATTTAAGAACATACACTTAAAAATATACATTCAGGTTATTTTTCCCCCTGAAATGCATGGGGGGAAATTATCTTTGTCTNCTTTCTTATACCCTAATATTAATCTGCTTTGGCTGTCAGCCAGCTGGGTATCTCTGTTTAATCAGCTGTCTCCTGCACTCTCTTCAGCCTTCCACAAACACACATGTTTACACTCATACATTATGGTTAAAGAAAGTAATTCAGGAATCCTTCTGTGAAATGGTGAAGCATTAAAATGAAGCCCATGTACTCTGACTGATAAAACTTCCTTAAGAACAGTGTAGCTTATTGGCTTACACCAATATATATACACATTTTTCACAGTGAGAACACTCAAAACTCTAGAACAGGCTGCCCAGAGATGCCTCCTTCTTCAGTGGTCTTCAAGACCCAACATGATAAAACCCTGAGTTACACAGTCTGACCTTGTGGCTGACTCCTCTGAGCAGGAAGTTGGACTACAGACTTCCTAGCATCCATTCCAACCTCAACTATCACACAATCCTTTAAGTCCAGGACTATACACTGGATATATGGACATTTGCAATGGGGTCTGGGGACTTCTGCCTTCAAATAACCAAACTCCATACTGCCACGTTGTAAGTCCTGCATGTGTAAGCCACTGAAAGCAACTTAATACACTGCCTTTCTTTGAAGTCACAGTATTTAGGACAGTTTTAACTAACAATGCACAGAATGTAAATATTTAAGAACATACACTTAAAAATATACATTCAGGTTATTTTTCCCCCTGAAATGCATGGGGGGAAATTATCTTTGTCTTTCTAGTTTCTAGAACCAAAAGTTCTGCTGTCTGTATGGCTGCAAATGCCTGCAGTGCAGAATGCATCTGTCCACACACAGGAGACTAAAAGTGGAGGATATAGACCTCCACCAGAGAGAGAGAGAGTTCAGAATAGACAAAAGAATGAGGAATGCAAAAGAGAAGAAACAACATCTGGTGATGTTTTCACTTGGTTAAATAGCGTTCATTGCTGTCCTGAGAGTCCCCATGGCCAGTTTTATGCACTGATTGCACACAGCTCCCACTGATTCTCTCACAGAAGGTTCATGCAGCTTGTGACATTTTTGCCACACTCTCCCTTCTGTTCTCTGGTTCATCTTCCTTCCTTCTTTTGTTCCTTTCCACAGCCCCACAAGGACGGGATTTTTCTCTCCTCAGTTTACAACCTCTCAGAGTTCACACCCTTTTCATCCTCTCTCAAGAGCTCCAGCAGCGACCTTTCCAGAAAAAATAAACTTTCAGATTGCATAGTGATTAGAAAGATTATCCACATTAAGTATTCTCCTTGTGAGCATGAATGTAACAAAAGCTCATTTAAGAAACTCGAGAGCTTTGTGTAGCTGGGAGGTATTGGCTACCTCCTGCAAAAGTGGCCCTTTTATTCCTTTGCTGGATTTAATCAACCATTCGTGTCTGCCGTCTCAACAAGACGCCTTTTTACTTCCTGATGGCTGTATGAGTTAGAAATACTGCTGCTCAATCACTTGTTCCTTGTTTTTCATAGGACAGTTGAAGGAATAACTGTCTGGGCTTTTGCCTTCCTACCTGTTCACTCTGTGCTTGGCATATTTTGAGATCTCATAATTCAGTTCATACTTAAAAGAACAGAAAGACATCAACAAAATGTTTGAAAGCAAACAGAACTGCCTGCTATCTTTTCACATTGTTTGTTCCCTTCTCCATACTCTATAGGCATTGAAATTACACGGCATGAGGCAGAACCAGAGGAAAAGTTCATTTATGGGGGGGATCCCTCAGTCCAGCACAGAGAACAGTGCAAGCCATAAATCTTTTTACATAAAACCCCCTTTTTCCAATCAAATATCCTTTGTCCCAACAACTTATCTCCAGGCCACCACTTGTCCAATAATTTGTCTCTAAGATAAATATTTTGACATTGTCCCGCTTTGTAGAAAACACAGGCATGAGGTGCTTTCAATTAAAGCTAAAGAGTTTGCTGAGGATTTGGGAAACCTTTTTGAAGTCAGGAAAAAGCTCAGTTGACAGCCCCGATCATTTTGGCACAGCATCAAGAATGACAGACTCGAGAAACCATGTGATTGCCTGTTACTACTGTCTCCAAAGGCAAGTGTCACCCTGGATACTTTGCTCCATTCCTGTTTGGTTCTTAAGCTTTTCTTTCTGTGCACTGTTAAATGAGTGTGCTTTGTTTAGCTTATGCTTGTTAAATTCAACATACCCACAAGAGAACAGGCATCTGCTGAGGATTTAAATGCTGATTTTCTCTTTAAAAATAAAGAAAAACAAATGAAAAATGTCGGTAATTCTCCTGCCAGTTGTGGTTATTTTGGTCGTAGATGAGGTAATACCTGAAATTGAAGAATTATTATAAACTTACTGCTTCTGGTGAGTGTACTAAATGTGATGAAAAATATTTGCATTTACTTTTTCTTTTAAAAAGCAATTATTGGCACAGAAACATTTCTCCTTGTATGAGAAAAAAATTGGCTTTCCATAATACAAGTATAATAATTTTCATTTTGAACTACAAACTACGTTTGTGATTAGACGGGCAGAAAAGTTTACCTATTTGGATTAAAACCAAATCAGAATGCATGCCAACGTATGACTCTATTTCAGCATTTTAGCCAAAATTTCAGCTCATAAGGCCTCTGTTCAGTACCAGTTTTGCGTAGGTGTCACATTCCCACCAAATAAGCACAAAACACTATTTTTTTCCAGACACAGATGATGAAAAAGCTGAAGAACAGGAGAAGCTTTTTCAAAAACATGTTTTTAAAATTATTCTTTCACATGTATATGATTGGTTTAAGCCATAGATTGGCCAGAAATGCATTCCTCAAAGCAGTACTCTCAGCCTAAGGATTCTGAGTTTTTTATTGTATGCATAGCTTAATGATGTAATAGTAATATCTCATGTACAAGTTATTAGAATAGTATACCATTTTTTTTTTCAACAAAATACATTACAAAACAAGTAGCCTGAGAAGGACAGTCACACAGTTAGAATTAAAGCATTCATTTCTGAAGCCTCCTCTTAATGGAGTGAGTGAGGCTCCTCTCCAGGTTACCTCATAGAACCTAACTGAAAGGCCTTAAACACAAGGTATATGAAAACCCTCACTGTGTTTAAGACAGGTTATACAGAAAGAAGATGCCTATGATACCAAAGATGAGCAAGCTGTACTGTATTTCATAGTGGATATAATTTCCTTTAAGATTTGCACTGCATAATTTTATTTACAAAATAGTTCTTAACAACAGATTTTTTTGGAATAGAAAAATGTGCCTCAAGTTTGTGCTTGTTTACTTAGATTCACTGCTTCACTGTTTCAATTATTTGTCTCACCCACAGCCAGTTGCTCACTTATTCATGCCCTCAATTACTGTTCATTGGAGAATTCCTACATGATTGCTGATGTAAGAAAAAAAAACAATCTTAAAAAACGTGTACATTTTGAATAACAGCTCTTATTTTACAGAACAGTTCTTTGTTTGTACAAAGGTGTTCTCTCTCTTTTCATTCTGGCAGTCTAGCGTACTCTAATGTAAACCTGAATCACACAAGATTTAGCTTTTGGAAAGGCTTTGTGACAACCTCTTTACCAAATTAATAATATTCCAAAGGCAGCAGCTCCTTGTTCTGCATGACTTTCCAGATTCAGCTCTTGGTTTTATTTTTAAACCTTTTTTTTCTTTTTTAATACTAGAAAAACATGCCTGTGTATTGTAGGAAAGACTACTAGCAGCATAACTACTCTGGCAAGCAGTCATATGCATGTCAAGAAATACTATAAAAAATACCAGGTCCTTGCTGCACTGCTCCTCCATTAAAGCCAATGTTGTGATGAAGGTGCAAGTATCTCTAGTCTAGTTAGATCCACTGAGAAAATAACTTTTTTTTTTTTTTTTTTGTAGTGTGAAATGAAATTATTTAGGCTGTTTGCTTCATTTTCTTTTGAACGTGACATCCTCCAATTAAGAAGATGTAAATTATACCAAAGATTCTTCCTGAACACAATCCAAAAACTTTGTACCTTAAAATCCAGTTCTATTTTGGCTGTGTATTACTGAAGAAACAAGAGTCCATACATATCCAAAATTATCCTGAAGAAAGTTATGACCCTGTTGGAATGCAGTAGCTGCCACAGCTGAATTTCAGTACACACTGAACAATCAAACGATACACATGGGAATGTTTACATCTCTTATGCCTTCGTGAGGAATAACGTCTTTCTCTTCTCCTCTGAGTTATTCAGTTTGTATTTTAAAAACATTATGAAGGAAGATAATTGTTTAAAGCTCTGTGGTTTTTTTCAGTATGCTGGAAACATGTACAAATGCCCTTGGCTTCCCTAAAGCAAACATTTTTATTTCAAATCTTCGGTATTTATGGCCCTTTCCAAAGTATATAGGACTTAATATTAAGACTCATTTCAGGTCAAGTCTTAGGGCTGCAGAACACCACAACAGCCTAAACAACAGTGTAGAAGAATGTGGACTGTTTTGCATAAAAGGGATGCAAAAAAAAGTGCTTTATGTACATCTGAAATGTAGACATATTCCATATGAAATTGAAGTACTCAATGTAACACAGTGTCTACAAGAATGAAGTGAAGCTATTTGCCTTACCTGTCTGTTGGCTTTTTACTTGGAAGTATTTCTATCTTACCTCTTGAGATTTTACAAGAGCAGAAACAGTAAATCATTTTAGGGTGCACCGATATTATGGGTAAAAAAGTCAAGTGCACATTCTAGCTCAGATATATGTAATATAGAATATGTGCGGTATCATTCCAGGATGTGATCTTCACAAATTACAGCAGGGGATGATTGATAGCAAGATTAGATCATTATGTTGTCAATAATAATCCAAAGATTTTCACAGAATTCAATGAAGAAAACAAGATATATGGCTTTGTTTTTGCTTTTTTCTTGCAGGTGAAATAATGTGAAGAACAGAGAAAAAAAATCTGAACTGAAGAAATGCAAGCAGATAGAAAGAACTATTATGCAAGTGCATGATTCAGAGTTTTCCTAAGGAAATAAATTGACCTGAAAACCTTAAATTGGAATTTGGCCCCAGCACAGATGCATGCCGAAGGCCTGATCCTTGCTTTGTTCGTTGGAATGTTCTTTAAAAGTGCAACAAAGAATCCTATTATTTAGAGGGTTGTAAAACCCCAGCTCAGCTGACTTGCTTGTTTGACTTAAGTTGTAGTGCCATCTACTGTACTAATAGCCATAGACAGTCTCGAGCATATTTTTCAATACTTTCCACTGCAATTGAAATCAAATCAAGTTACGAGCTCAGAAGCATACAAAATACTATGAGTTATGAATAAAAATTGAAGGGATGTCCAGAGATAAAAACACGGTTAGAATGCACTATTAGGAAACTAAACAAACATAAAGACTACAAAAATGGCCTTTTGAGGAGCTATAAGTATTACTTTGGGTTCAGAATGGCAAAAAAAAAAAAAAAAGCTAGTTTTTAACCACTGAATTAGAAGGAATTTTTTGCTGCTGCTAGATTTTCCTGTGCCTGACAGGTTTGGAGCTGTCACAGCCTCTTTTGTAACTTTTGAGAGTGACTTTGTTGAGAGAGGTTTCCATGGCAGATGAATTGTTCCCCTGAACCACTGCAACAGTGATTTTTTTCTGTACTATTAAATGCAGTCTTTGCTAGCATTAACCTCTTACCTCCCCCCAAAGAAGCTGCAGAGTTGAAGTTTGTGCCCTACAGCAGGGATGCAAAGTTGTACATTTCCAAATATATTCTTCCCCAGTGCCCTAGTGAATTCTAGTAAATACTAGAGGACACTGACAGTACTGCCTGCAATGAGATTGTAAAGGTAGAACCAGGGGTGAAACCCTTGTCTTTGTGTAGACACATGCAACACACTGGAGAGATCGATTCTAGTTAGAGACAGTTTCTCTGATTCAAGCAGATGTGGAGAGAGCCTTCTGGCTTGTTTGTATCATGACTGGGAGATAGACAACTCTTAGGATGGTGACAGCTAACACACTATTCAGTTTTGCAGCCCAGATGTTTCTCATGCTGCTGAAGTCAGGACAGCCCTGCAGAGCAGTTAGTGACATACAAGTGCCTCATTTTCTATAAGCTTGTTAAAGCAGAAGTACGTATGTTCTAGAGACCCTTTACACTGATGAAAATGTATAATTACATTATATACAACTATGAATAAACAGGTGTTGGTACCATTTCTTGTCAGCCTTTAGTTTTCTTAGTGCAAAGAAAGAGATATTCACAGAGAGTGAGCCAGCATTTGTACGCTCTGATTACTGTTCACACGCCAGACAAGATCCACTAATCAACTTAACCTGCAGCCAAGTATCTTTTCTTCCTAAAAAATGTATTCATCACCTTACAAGTTAGGTGGATTCACAGCTGCAGTTCACACCTCTTTACATCACTGAACATGAAATCAGACACAAGCCCCTACTCCTTTGTGTCTCAGGCTAGTGGAGCTGGATCTCTGTTCTTTTTGATACCTACCTCTTTAAAGCAGTTTCTCTGCTGCTTCCTCATGCTGCTTTTCAGCTGACAGTTGTACTGCAAAGACAGTAGATTTACAGCCAGCTAATTACCTCTTTCCAGAGAATTGCATTGTATGTTCTCCTTCTTTCTGGTATTGTGAATGATTCTTCTGTTGGAATTTTTATTGAGCCATGAAAAATAAGCCTTAAAGAAACACATGATACTACAGTTCACTGAGAGGTCATCTAACAACAAACTTTCTGCAAGTTGGTTGTGTCCCACATTAGACCTTCTAAGAATTTAATTCCATTTTACCTAGTTGTGTTTGATGCTGAGAGTTTCACAGAATCACTGAATCATACATGGCTTAAGTTGGAAGGGACCTTAAAGATCATTTAGTTGTGACATTCTGGCTATGGACAGGGCTGCCACCCACCAGCTCAGGCTGCCCAGGGCCCCATCCAACCTGATCTTCAGTGCCTCCAGGGATGGGGCAACCACAGCTCCTCTGGGCAGCCTGTGCCAACTCACCATCCTGTGAGTAAAGAATTTCTTCTTAAATTTCAGTATGCTTATGTGAAAACACATAACCAAAGTCACTTTTCTCTGAAAGTCTTTGTTCAGTACACTTATAATACACGTAACTGGGACAAAAAAAGGAAAAAAGAAAGGAAAAAAAGCCATTTTTCATGAGATAAGGTGCCAGAACTTCTGGAAAAGACCTTTAACAAACCAAATAGCAGAGTGAGGTGCTAAGCAAGGACATAGTTTCACAGGTGTTTGAAAGCAGAGAAAGCAGAACTGCCAACCAAAGAGGTCACTCTGGCCCTTCCCAGACCCAGCAACCCATCCCCAGGTGTGCTTGGCCCCTCAACTCCCACCTGCTCACACAAAGGCTCATGTGGCCTCATGTAATCTTATTGTTCTTGCCAAGGTCATTTGGAGCCAGACCATGCTCTGACCTGGTTCGCCATGGTCTGCCAAGCTTCGTTGCTGTCAGGGTGCCTGGTGGTGCAGCAGGACCTGCAGCTGCTCTGTGGCATGGCTAAAGCTCTGCCAGGGGACTGTCCTTGTCTGCAAAAGTTGGTGCAGGTCACCGCTGTGAAATGATCTTCACCTGTTCAAGACTGGAGCCAAGCATGTTGTTTGGAGAGTGTGACAACAGGCAGCAGTGTTAATTTCCCTGCTGAGGAAAAAGACTGGATTTATCTTCAGAGCCATTCATTTTTAGTTGCCATAGAAACAGCCATTAGAGCCATTTTATATCTGCTGACAAACCTCACATTTCCTGATCCTGCTCTTCTGATTTCTCTTGCTTTCCTTTTTTTCCTTTCATGTTTGATTTCCATTTCAATGCAAAATGACTCACAGATGCATACCTACCTAAAGCACAAATGTGCATTTATTACATTGTCTCTGAAACTTTCCATTGCTGCTCATATATTTCTGCTCAATCCAGAATAAAATGTCTATTTTTAGTTTAAAAGGGCAAACAAAAGAAATAAAGATACACATAAGAAATAAAATTACAGTTGTCAACACTTTTCCTTTGCTTTTATGTTTTAATGGGGTATTAGTTGAACATGGGGATGGTATCACCCTTTATAAGAATCTAATATAGATTCTCATCTATTCACACCATTTTCTCATCTTCAGTCATTCCAGATGGGTTTCAAATACAAAACTGGAGTTTGCATTTATTTACTTGCATTAAAAAATCATCTAACTATATGATTTGTGTTATTAGTTTCATTCTTTGAATTGCTCTTCCAATATTTCTTAAATTTTATTCTTTTTCTTATATGCTTTGGTTATATGTTATGACCTCACACCTGCAGGATGAAAAATCAATGGTTTTTAAGATGTCCATTCATTCTGTGTAGCTCAAATATGTGAAGGCACTAAATTCTATCAGCATTTATCCACGTTGATTTATCAGCATGCCAGCTGTACTGTCTGGCACTCTGGATAAGAGATCCTCATAGATTCAGTAGGTGCATTTGGAAATTTGAACTCAAATATTTCTTTCTTATTAAAATAAATATCATTATATACTTAGCTAACTTACAAGGGAGAGTGTTAATGAAAATACGCTAATGTTAGTAAAGCATGTAGTAAATTCAGATGTAAAGTGTTGGAAAAATGCAAAATAATGGTGAGTCTTTGGTGTACCTTCTGTAACATGAAATGAAGTTGAGCTATCAGAATCCCTTACAGACCAGGAGTTAATTATTGCGTATGAAAACTATTTATTCTTAAAATATCTGTTAAGTTCCTAATGAAACAAACATGGTCTGTTCCCCATGACATTCCTGTAAAGATGCAGGCGTGTCCCAGTCCTGACACCTCCAGGCCCTGCTGGCTACCTCTGTGCACGGGGGTGTATATTCCAAAGCTTTGCCCCCTGGCTTCACACTTTCTCTCTTTCCCCATTTCTCTGTGGCTGGAAATGTGTCCCACTGCAAGAAGTGAGAGTTGCTGTGGTGCTGATGCACTACCGTTGGCAAATGGGATACCTGCTCCCAGCCAGATGGGTAGGGCACCATGCCTCATGTGCAGAGTGGGATGTCATGGTATTATTTAGGACTTCGTTGTACCACTGCATCCATATAGCCCCTTTCCTTCTCACATTTTCATCTAAGCCCCAACCACTTCCCTTAACTTTTCTTCCCAGATACACTCCTCCAAACCTTGCTGTGGCTTTTACCTGTCCGAACTCCTCTCCTTCAATTTCTTTTTCTATAACACAGTAGCAGAAAATGACCCCAGCAATCCATGAGACCTGTGGATAGATATATTTTTTTAATTCAGATGAACTTACGAGAGGTTTTTTTTTAAACAAACTGATTTTTAAAGCTGAAAATCAAATATCACAATCCTGAATCTAACTGAGCCTTCTGCTAACTGCTTATATCAAAGTGGATTCAAATGGGATAACAAACTTTATTACCACCTCTCACACTGTAATTGCTTTTTCTGATATGCACACCTGCCTTGTGGGTTGGGAAATCCATGCCATTTGTGAATCATCTCCTGATACCCTATAATTTGCAACCTGGTCCTGAACTACAGAGTGTGCAGCCGAACAAGAGAGTGAGCAGACTGATGGGCAGGTGCAACGTGAAAAAACAATGAAACTCTGAGCCCAGAACTGAATACCTATAAAACAGCAAATCTGGCAAGACACCATAGAATCACTGAATGGCTTGGCTAGGATTGGACCTTATGATCAGCAAGTTCCAATCCCCTGCTGTGGACAGGGCTGCCACCTGCTACTTTCCTCAACCAGCNAATCATCTCCTGATACCCTATAATTTGCAACCTGGTCCTGAACTACAGAGTGTGCAGCCGAACAAGAGAGTGAGCAGACTGATGGGCAGGTGCAACGTGAAAAAACAATGAAACTCTGAGCCCAGAACTGAATACCTATAAAACAGCAAATCTGGCAAGACACCATAGAATCACTGAATGGCTTGGCTAGGATTGGACCTTATGATCAGCAAGTTCCAATCCCCTGCTGTGGACAGGGCTGCCACCTGCTACTTTCCTACAGCAGCTTTGTCAGCAGAAGGTCTTGTAGATGCCCTTACATTTCAGTTTCATGTTAGACTTAACCCAGCCTAACTGTGAGGAGGAAATACTTCCTCTGTTCCTGCATGGGCTGCTGCTACCTTTGCTTGGGCACAGTAGCTACCACAAATAAAACCTGAAATTTCAGCCTTTGAAAGCAAGGACACAAACAAGGATTTGTGCCCAGTTGCACTTTATCTATCTATCTATCTATCTATCTATCTATCTATCTATCTATCTGTCTGTCTATCTATCTCAGTTGCTCTCTGTGTGGCTTTATAAAGTGGGGCACTTCAGTGGAAAAGACAAATTTCTTTCCACGGGAGATGTATGGTCTTCTACCATTTGGATTATTTAACTAGGAGAAAAACAAAACAAAACAAAACAAAACAAAACAATAAAAGTGCTTTGTACAATGGCTCCAGGCAGCTTTGGAAAGATCAAAAGCTGCGGGACTACAGCTGAACAAACAGAACGTATATTCAGTGCCATTGGACTAACATAGCTAGGACATAAGTTTATACAACAAAGCATACATTGTCCATCTCAACTAGGTTGAGGCCTCTTCTGATTTTGAGTACCACCCTGATTTATGCAGCATTTTATTGAATTGTTTAGCTTATTACTTTGTTGTCTTTAGCACTACTGCAGGAATAGTATACTTGAAAATTCACATACCATTCTCAGTCTTGATTCCTCAGGAAAATTTCTCACTTTTTTTTTTTATTTTTTTTTAATATAAAAAGATATTTTTCATGTGCTGATGTTAGCAAAAACAGATTACTTATAAAAAACTGCCATATTATTGAAACTGGTTCTGCCACACTTAGCAAAAGGAGAACATTTAAATGTATTTTGAAATAATTACATACAATGAAAGTGGGTGGAAAAGCCTTCTCCTCCCTGTTGTCTTGCAGCAGTTAACATCCTCAGAGAGAGGACCTGAAAGGCTCTGGGGAAGAGAGCACAGTGGTCTGTGAGCAGGTGAGGCATGCGTAGTGATGCTCTCAGCAGCACCAGCTGCTGCTTTTACGTTTAAAATCAGGATTAGGCTTGAATTTGCATCATTACAGCACCAGAGACTAAAGGAGCAATATACAAGCAAATAGGTTCCTGGGGATCCATGAGAAACACAGACTTAAGGCATGGGTCACTTTCTTATGTATAGCTGCCAGGGCCCCTTTTTCCTCCCAGTTTTGATAGGAAGAAAGCTCCAGCTGTTGCTATCAGATGGAAGCTAACCCAGTGTGAAAGAAGAACTAAGGGAGGACACGTGCTCATCTGCATGCTCTCTTGTTCAGGGATAGGTCTGGAAGGCGTGCAGTCACTTGGTCACTTGCTGTCCCCAGCAAACTTCACAAGGACTCACCTCCCAGACTAGGCTGTGCCACCAAGCACATTGCCATGACCACGCTTCTGCTTCAGCTCTCACACTACCTCAGCCTGATGAATTTTACTGGGAGAAGGCAACATGTGGTCTAAATGATTCTGATGTGCACAAAACACAAAGCATTAACATTTTCACTGGAGTAGATCATCTCTTCCTCTATGAAGAGAGAATAATTCATAAAGATGTTGCTGACTACAAGAAAGTTGAAGATGTATTTATTGAGTCTACTCATGAAAAGAATGAAAACATAGCAGAAAATAAATAGAACAGCTTGCATGATAATTTAGTCTCCTACATTGTTTACAGAATTTGCTTAATGGTATGTATACAAGAACAAAAATAATCATACTAAATTCTGTACATGTCTGTGTGCAATAAATTACTGAATCTGTTTACAAAGGCTCCAAAGTGGAGAGGCTTTCTGAGCACAGAAAAACAGCATGGGGTCGGGAGTCCAAGGGCCCCACTTATCACTCTCTATTCTCTCACAGAGCAAAGAATAGGCAATGCATTTTCCTGTCGCTTCAAAGACCCCTGGAGACTCCTTCAAATGCTAGTGGTGATCCCTGAGGCGGTTTCAGAGGCGAGCATAATGACTTTATCATTCATTCTTTAATCTCTTTGCCCTTTGAAACATAATTACAATCTACGTTCAATTTTCATAAGGTATTCAGATGCACATAAAACATTCAGTTGCATACAACCTAACATAGAAATACGGAATCCTAGAATATCCCATGTTGGAAGGGACCCACAAGGATCACTGAGGGTAGCTCCTGGTTCCACTCGGGACCACCCAAATATTCAAACCATGCTTCTGAGAGAGTGGTCCAAATACTTCTTGAACTCTGTCAGCTTGTGACTCTGGCCTCTTTCCGGGACAGCCCATTCCAGTGCCTGACCACGCTCCCAGTGATGAGCTCCTTCTCACCATCTCCCCTGAGTTCTTGTCAGGATAGGAAGGATTAATTTTTCTTCAGCAATTTTGTCCATTGTGGACAGATGGACAGAAGCATCATGCCAAAGTGCTCCATGTTGTTCAGTAGTAAGTTAATGATCAAGCAGACGTGAACCTGTTTAAATCTCCTTACTTAAACAATGTCTGGAAGCTCCTTAATGAATGCTTCTTTAGATGATATTCTGAACTTTTCCAAAGAGTAAGGGAGCTCTTAGTTCCTCTATCAGGAAAACCCAGTGTAGCTGAGAACAAACCCAGCTGAAGGGTTTCTGGTTTCCAGAACTATTAACACCTGGAACAACAAAAGCAGTCTGCATCTGATACAACTTTGTGTGTGTGTGTTTGTGTGCGTACAAACTGGATGAGAACTCCAGGGACAACCTGAACATCTCCATGCCCAAGGCACAGCAGGACTGTCGGCCTGAGTGCTCCACAGCATATCCATTGCTGTGGCTCTGATCTTTCACCTCTCTTCTGGAAGGAAAAGACAAGGCTTTCATTTCAAAGAGAATTATATACTGTGAGAGCATCGAGGCACTTGTGCGGGTGCTGGACCCAGCGAGAAGCAGGGATGCTCTGGATGCCAATCCAAGGATTGGGAAGCGCTCCTACCCACGGAAAACGAAATCTTCAATCCCTCCGAAAACGCTGAAAAGGCTCTTCAGTCTGAGAGCAGCTTTATTTTCGGATGTGCAACACCACGTACAACAGAGAACACGAAGCACGGCGTTACACTCCAGGAGCCGAGGGCGGGCGCAACACCTCGCGCCGCGGCCCGGCCCGGGCCCGCAGAGGGAACGCCGGGACCCACGGGCCCAGCGGCCCCGAGGGGGCGGGCAGGGCGGAGCGGCCCCCCGAGAAGCGGCGGCCGCCGGAAGTTCCCCCTCCTGGCTCGGAAGTGACGCCGCGTGCGCCTTTCCCACTCCCGGCAGCGGCGGCGGAGCCGGGCGCGGCTGGCGGCGGCCCGAGGCGCGGCCGGGCGGGATCATGGCGGACGGCGTGGACCACATCGACATTTACGCCGATGTGGGCGAGGAGTTCAACCAGGTACGGGCTGGCGCGGCCCGGCCCGGCCCCTCCTCCCTTCGCTTTCCTTTCCTTCCTCGCCCGCCTTCTCCGCCGCGCCGCCTGCAGGGCCGTCCGCGCGGGGCCGCGCCGCCATTGTTCGGCCGCCGCCGCAGGGCGCTCCGCGGGGCGGGACGGGACGGGACGGCGCGCCTCAGGCCCGGGCCTGGGCCTGGGCCTGGGCCGGGCGGGGAGCGGCGGTGCTCGGGGGCGGGAGGGAGGCAGGCAGACCGGCCGCAGGCGAGCGCCTTTTCTCCCGCTCTCCTCTCCCTGCCGCTACGGCCCAAGAGTGCGGCCCCTTCCCGGCGGCGGCGGGGAGCGCTGCCATTGTTCGCAGCGCGGGAGGAGCGGCGGCCCCTCGGGAGGCGGAAGGAGCGCGGCCTCGTGTGCTGCCGCCTCTGCCCGCGCTGCCCGGGCTCTTAAGTGAGCGGAGGGGATTTATTTGAGTGAGGAAGTGGCGGTGAAGCGCGCAGGACTTCCTGGCTTGCTGACTGACTTCCCTGGTTCCTTTTCACTCGCCTTTCCCCAGAAGTCGCGTTCCGCCCTTCCCAACAAAAGGCGGTGTTCCTATCGGGTTTGTCTGCCCTGTGCGCGGGTGCTGCCCCAGATTGCGTTGCTCCTGCCCCAGAATGGAGCTGCTAGGGACAGCCCCACGCTCACGGGTTCCCTGCGTGCTGCCTACATGGAGCAGAGCACAGCAGGGTATAGGACTCGCAACTAATGCTGCTAGCAACTTGTAACTGCCCCAGGAAACTTTATTTCTTTCAGTATTTATCAATAAATTAATTTAGATTAGTAATTTCGTGAAGGCACGCCATTCAGGGATGCCATCCTGGGTGAGCACGTGACAAGGGGGGAGCAGTGTGCATTTGGTTTGTCCACATGTGCAGGTTTCACCCTGACAGCTGAACTCCCATTGCATGTATTTACATGGGGGCAAGCTCTAACACAAATACCACGCAGCATAAAACATGGTCTTTGAGGTTTCTTCCAGCCTAAGCTGTTCTATGGTTCTATCTCAGCAACTTCTGTACCAGCTTTCGTTTTGTGTTAGTCAGTTCCGCATAAAAAACTGATAACAAACCAAGTTTTTCAGAAGAAATAATTTGAATCCTATAGTGTTGGCACAAATTCACACAGGGGGAAGACTTCAAAGTGGTACAGGTTGTGGCTGTAACCTTAGTGCAGACAGGGATTGTCAAAGCAAAACGTGGGGGTAGCTTGAAATGATACTGTGGCCCCCCTCAACTGAGGAACTGCTTGGTTCAGATCTTCCCTGTAGCTGTGCTGCTCAGAATCCCAATGGCACAGTTGAGGAGAGGCTTGTGGTTTTACTTTTTGCAGCAGTGGGAGTTCCTGCAGCTCTGTTCTCTGTACTCACCTCAGTTGGTATCCTGCTAGGGATGCAATCTCATGCTTCCTTGGTTTGTGAGCACTGCAGGGTAAAATATAAAAGAGAAGTGAGAAGAGGCTACTGCTGAATTTTCTTCAGCTTGGCATTTTTTGTTGTTTAATTTTTTTTTTTTCTGTTTATTCTTTTCCGAGCTTGAGTTCTGGGACTTTTCATGTAGTCTCAGAACCCACTCATTTGAACTATATTACAGTGAAATAGAAGGTTAGACCGGCAGAGATTGACACTTCTGCCCTTTCCATTTCCTTCTGCAGAGCAGGAACAAAAGCCAGTTGTTACCACCTACAGTGCTGCTACCTCTAATTCTGATGCCATTGTGATGAGACCCGTAGAAACCTCCATTCAGGGTTTCTGATTTGAGGCTGACAGCTTGAATTAATAAGGTAGAGGACTTACGGTTCAGCATCTCTGTGGAGGGGTGAAGATGACAATTGTCAAATGCTGTAAGGAGAAATGATAGCAATTTGATGGTAATTTATGTAACAGACATTTTATGCTATGCTTTATTTCTAATGAAAATTTGTTTTATGTTTAAAACAGCATACTGCTCTTGAATTGCGTGGTGCCGTGTTGACTTGTTGGACTGTAGGAGCCCTCTCCATTAGTTTTGTCAGTAACAGGCACTGAAAACAGTGTAGCTTTTTCATTCTTCCAAGAATAATATATCTGTATTTATAGCAAAGCTGGGACAGAAGTTTAGTATTTGTAGGAAATAGGTCTTTTAGGATTTGTGGCTGAATGAGCTTCCCTTCGTTGCTCTGTCCTGCTCTGGGCCTCAGTGTGCCCATCCTTGCAGCTCTTTGGGGATTTGTTTTATGCCTGCTTCCATGAGGTGGGAGGATGTTCCGCTTGATTGGTACTAAATGAAGTACAGATTATAAGGCTGAAGACCCCACACCTCAGGTTTACAGACTGGCTAAACCAAACAAAAACTGAGAACTGTCTTGCAGCCAACTGCAGGTTGCAAAGAGCTGGCTTGTTGGACTTGAAGTCACATTTTTGCAGTGAAAACACAACTTTCCCTTTTCATCCATTGCTCTTCAAAACTGTATGCGCCTGTGTTGCCTCTTACCCTTTCATTAACCTGTTGTTCATCATAATTTTTTCCTTTGCTTTGTGTTTAATGCTTTACTGATGTGTCTCCCATCAGTTCCTGCCCCTTTAGCCAGCAAACTGGGTTGCTGCTGGAGGTGTGACCACCATACTTTGTAAAGCTTTCTCGTGGTCTGATTGGTTTTCTTTTTCCCCGAGTTTTTTTTTCCTATGTATGAATACACACATATGCTCATAAATAAACTGTTTAAATTAAAAACAAACAAACAAAAAAACCATATTGTACTACCTTAACATTTTCTACCATCTTAAACAGTACAATATTTTTACCTGTGTGTGTACGTTTGTTTCACTGTTTTATATCCTGTGCATGATCAGAAGTACCTTTTATTTTAATGGGAAAAAAATGCTTGTTTTGTTTATACTCTGATAAGCGTACTTGCATGCTTGCATAGTAGATTTCTCTAAACATGCCTTGAAGAGTTCTACTTCAGTGGTTAAATACTAGCAAATTAGAAATAAAAAAGCTTTGACTTTGCTTTTTGTAACTCAATAGTGAAAGTGGTTTAGATGGAGAAAGCAGCTGGGAGACTTAATATGTGGGAACCACCATGGCTGCAGGTTCTTAGGAATGTGTTTCTCTCTCAATTTCTTGTCTAAAGCACAAAGAAAAATATTTTTTGTTTAATAAATAAGAAAGGCTATCATTTAGAGGTTGTGTAAAACTGCTTACTAAAACCAGCCATCATGTCAGGAAGGCAGTCCCCTCCTTGGAGGTGATGGGCATGTTGTGGAATGATAGATTTTTACTCAGAAGGGCAGTAGTGTCTTGGTCACAAGGAGTGTAAGCTGGCTGTGTGTGTGTGTGTGTGTGTGTGTGTGTGTGTGTGTGTGTGTGTGTGTGTGTGTGTGTGTGTGTGAGATGCCTTACTGCTATGTGAGGTTGGTTTTCCATGGTTGCCTTGGTCTACTGAAAGGGCCCTGGGCAAGAGATAACCTTTGTTATTTGCAAATACCATACTACAAAGAAAACTGAGACCATCTCAGCTGACGCCTGTTAGCTTTGCTACAATGCAAACAGTGATAGTACCTACACTTCCTTTACACCTTCGACCGTGTGTGAGTTCTTACTTCTTGCATTTGCCAAGGGATCAGATGGCTCAGATGTCATCAGTGTGCTGCTGGTAGTGCTGCAGACATCTGGGCCTGTAAGGTTAATAGGAGTCTTGTGGCCTAACTAACTTGTCCACCACGGGCTGTGTGCTATTTTGGAAACATCAAGGACTGTTGCTTTCTTCCAGTTCATTTGTGCACTTGGACAGCTAATGAAAACCTGAAAGCCTTTTCCCCATTTCTTCAACTTGTGATTTATTATTATTATTTTTTAGAACCTGCTGATGTTTTTAAAGTGAGGTTGTTAACATCCACATGCAGTTTTGGGCTGCATGTACTATAACTTTGAATTGAAAAAGTGGTAAAGGAGAAGGTGAATAATTTGCTTTTTAATAATTAAGTTGTTAGAAATTATTTAAAAAAATTAAATGAAATTTCATCCTTTTTTTTTAATGTCTTCTTGGGAATGTAGTTCAGCATTTGACTCTCAAATGGTGAAGAAGCAAATCTCAGCTGGAAGTACAACTTAAAGAAATTTTACCCCCTCCCCCTAAAAAAGCCCACAACTGTTTTCCTTTGTAAGGGGAGTGGGAGAGACCGGCTGTTTTCTGCCATGTGCAAGAATATGGCTGCTCGGTTTCAAAACAAAGTAACACTTTTAACTTATTTCTTCTACATGTGACCATGATGCTCCATGTGTTTGTCTTAACTACTTGAGTGTTCGAAGTGCTGCAAGCAATGATTAAAATATGAAATACAGGGGAAGGGAGCAACTGGAAGGGTAACAGCTAGGCTGGGTTGAGTTTTTGACAGTGTATCTTTTCATTACCCTTTCTGTTCGCCCAAGCCCACTTCTGGGTGGGGATCAGGTCAGACAGAGATCTTGTTAAAGCATGATCTGTGGAAACACTGCTGCTCTGATTTGGGTATAGGAGGAGTAACAGTGGTGATGCTGACTTTTTTTGTAGGTTATTCATTTGTAAGAATGCACATGATGATGAGCAGAAATCCTGTCATGCTTTGATGGCTTTCTCTTGACTAAGGAAGTTGGAAGATGTCAAAAACAATTTGTGATATGGGTGGAACATTTGTTGAAACAGCTAAGACTAGAGAAGTAAGGCTGCTTGGGTTCTTTTTCTTGTTCATCTACATCTAGGGAAGAAGGGTGTGTTTCTGTGAGCTTCCACAGTATGCATGTGAAGGAGGAAGGGTTATTGGATCTTGTGTAACAGTCACTGAGCCATCACATTCCATGCTTGCTGCAAAACCAGCTCAATGTAAGAAGAAATTCTAGTGAGCAATGTTGGGTTTCTGGCCACGTCCTTATTGATTCAAATTGAGACATCAGACAGTTTAGGCCCCAGAAAAGTTAGATACAACCTACACTGCCCTGTGAATTCTCTCCGCTTTGATAGTGATCTGAAAGCCTATGGAACAGAAACTCAGTCCAGTTTAGAATTGTTTCTCACCATTAAGGAAGTGCAGCAGAGCTGCAGACTACCTGTTCCAGTTGGTATTTTGGCAGTGCTGACCTCAGCCTTCTTATGGATAGAGGGTAATGTACATCTGCCATAAAACTGGTGGCTGCTTGTTTGGATCTGTCCACCAAGACTGCATTCTTTCCTCCAGTCATCAGCTAGACACGTGAATGGCAAGAACTGCTGCATGTTCAGTAGAGTATTTCCTTCATTGCCTTGTAACATCACTCTTACCAAAAGATAACATGTTTCAACCTGTCCCAGGCAGTTCTTTGACTTTAGTTTCATTAATTACAATGATACGAGAAATCAAACTTAGGTGGAGAACTGAACAGAGTGACTGAAAACACAGAACTGCATTAATTTGGTGATGATAAACTTATTTTGGAAGACATTAATTTTCAGTTGAAGTTCAGTGTTGTGTATTGGGCCAGTGCAGTCCAGCGAGGATCAACCCTACTCGACTGACAAAGCCCAAACTTGTATATCTGGTTTTATTTATTTTAGTGATATCCTCTCTAAGAACAGCAGTTGATAATGAATGTTTTCATATTTTCAAAAGAACTCATCATCTGATGATGACTGTGGATATATTTAGTTTTCAACCAAGACTGCTAGCTTTGCAGCTTGTTTTCTGTGGCATCCACGCTGATCCTCTCCAGTCACCATGTCTGTTATTCTGAGTTACTCTGTCGAGGATGCTTATGTGGGATTCTAGATACAAACTCACAAGATGACAGCCACTGAAATATCTGATATCAAAATATGGTGAGGCAGTTTCTGTTCTGTACGACTATGGATGAGTCCAGGAGTGCTCTGTGGACTTTTGAAGTTGTAACCTTTGAATATGGCAAAGCAGTTTTTGCAAGTCAGTATAAAAGCTTTGAAGGTTAACATGAAACACTCTCCTAAGCTTTCTCAGTAACTTCAGGGAGCAATAGTGCCCTACCTTCCTGTCAGTAGAAATCGAGATGGTGCCTCTCTTTCAGGATGAATTGCACTGCTCTGTCATAAGTGATTGCTAGGATAGCAACGTCCCACTGTGGCACTTGATCACTGTTGAATATCATAGAATCACAGAGTGGTTTGGGTTGGAAAAAACCTTCAAGCCCTACCAGTTCCAAGCCCATACGGTGGGCAGAACTGCCACTCACCAGCTCAGGCTGCCCAGGCCCACACCCAGCCTGGCCTTGAGCACCTCTAGGGGTGGGACACCACAGCTCTGAGCAGTCCGTGCCAGTGCCACACCATGCTAATTGTGAAGAATTTCTTCTTTGTAAGAAGGTAGGTTCAGGCTAGATGTAGTTTAAAGCCATTACCCCTTGACCCCTTGTTAATACACTCCTTGCTAAAGTGTACCTCTCCAGCTTTCCAGTAGGCCTCTTTCAAGTACTGGAAAGGAGGTCTCCCTGGAGCTTCTTCTTCTCTAAGCTAAACAAACACAGATCTCTCAGCCTTCCTTCATAGGAGAGGTGTTCCAGCCCGCTCATCATCGTCTTGGCCTCCTCTGGACCCACTCTGATATATGATGAATGCAAGTGTATGAAATGGAAAGCATCATAGGAAGTGTGTTCTTTGTTTGTTTGTTTTTTTATAATGCATTGCTTACACGGTCTGCCTCAGGCTAAATTTACTCTGGTCTTTTGGACCAAATACTTCTTCCTGACTTACAATTTAAAGGAGGACCACTTTTGGACTCATCTGTTCTCATTTAACAGGTAGTATGCAGTTGTTGATTACATGAAGCAGAGCTTTTGTAAATAAACTCGCAATTCTATTCCCGCTGGTAGGAATCTTGGACAAAACTGGACAAAACTGTGCTGTAAACTGTACCAACCTGAGGAATGAGGTGATTCACTCCAAAATCCCATGATACTCTTCTCAAATCAAAATGTTCCAGAGGCAGAATAGTTCCTCTGTAACCTAGGAATAAATAGATGTATAATGCACACAAACCCAGTGTTTTATTAAATTTAATGACATAAAATAGAATTCCGTCCTTTCTGTCTGTGAACAAGGAGATAAAAATCAAATTAGGAATGCAGTAGAAATCTGAAATATAGAATTTCATCAGTGCAGACCACTTAAGGTTTGATCTTTTCCTTTTACCAAGTGTTTACATGAAACAGTTGCTAGTTGGCAGTAGCCTTTTGCTTTGCATGGTGCTCATACTTGCTCATGTCTGTAATTCTGGGAGCAGAGCTTGCGCTTTTTAGTTTTCTGCCTGTGTTACTAGATAAAGAGTGCTGCAGTGCAAAGCAATTGCTGGAGGTGTATTTTTGTTGTTTTTATCAGCTTGGAATATGGCAGAAGATGTAAGGATTTTACTTATTTAAATATGGATGAAGTTGCAGCTTTGCTTTTCAGTACGAATGTTGTGTAGGTGTTGGGTCGAACTGTGTCTCTGGAAAGCAGCAGTTGTCAGACTATTTTGTTTCACAGAAGTGTTTAATGTTAAATATAACCTAGGTGCTTCCTGTATTTTAGGAAGCTGAGTACGGCGGACATGATCAGATTGATTTGTATGATGATGTAATCTCTCCGTCTGCCAATAATGGAGATGCCCCAGAAGATCGTGACTACATGGATTCTCTCCCACCTTCAGTCGGAGACGATGTAGGTAAAGGAGCTGCACCAAATGTTGTCTACACATATACTGGAAAGAGAATTGCCTTGTACATTGGAAACCTTACTTGGGTGAGTATCTTATTTCTATCCAGGTGTGGCCAGCAATTTGAAAGTAGCAAACGTCATTTTTTTGTGAAATATTTTTTATTTGTCAAACTGTTAGGTGAAATATTAAAAATGCAGCAAAGAAGGTGCTTGGGTTTTTTTTTATTATTATTTTTTATTTCTTATTTGTCTTTTAACTTGCAATTTAATGAGTCTCCCTGTAAATCTCAACTTCGAAGCTTTATTTCTGTTGTATTAGGTGTTTTGAAGGGATATATGTGCTAGCACTATCTTTTCAGAGAATATAGTGAAGGATTTGAATAAGCTTAAAATATCAAATATCTTACACTTCGAGATACTTTAAAACTACTGAGCAAACCCAGTTTTAAGTGAGCTTAAATTTTTAGACTAAAATGAAAACAAAGTTATCTAGGATTTTCTTAGTTTTTGCCTTTTTCCTGTTTCCTTTTTGATTCTTGCAACAAAGCTGTTTTCATTTGTCTTGAGGCTTTTTTCTACAGCCCTGGGAGTAGCAGTTCTGGGATAACTCACTGAGCTACCATTTCCCTTGAGACAGTTCCTTTTGTCAGCATCAAAGTATTTTGAAATCAATTATAGTTAAAACAATGAAAGTACAGGTAGCTCTTCAGCATCTAAATCATCTGGAATTGGTCTTTCTTTAACCGAAATCCATTTCATCGAGTCCTTGCACACAAAATCTTCCTTCATGTTTTTTTTTCTTCTGAAG
This sequence comes from Odontophorus gujanensis, assembly GCA_013399175.1. Taxonomy (NCBI): domain Eukaryota; kingdom Metazoa; phylum Chordata; class Aves; order Galliformes; family Odontophoridae; genus Odontophorus; species Odontophorus gujanensis. The sequence goes on from VXAB01001569.1 coordinate 40,688, forward strand.
AAATTTTTGCTGGGTAGAAGCTTGAAAAAGAATGCTTTATGCATTCTTAAGTGTTTTTCATTAATTAGTACAGTATCCTAATTTCAGGAGCTAATAGCTAGGTAAAGTGAATTAATTGACTTAATAGTTGTACCTCTCTAAAATACAGGAATGCAATCAGCTGAACTCACTCAAGTGAAATGTCACAATTTCTAAAGTAGGTAGGCCAGTGTGCAGTAATTTGTACCTGTTGCTTATTAGTAGGCTTCACAAATGGTGTTACCATAAAAAGTAGACTTAACTTGTTGGAGTGTTACTATTGTACTCATTTTTTCTGTTTAGATCTTACCGAAGTAATTTATTAATCTTTTAAAAGAAGGCTTGATTTGAGGAAGGCCAGATAAGTAATTCAGATTTTTAAAAGCTTGCTTTGTACTCCCACATAGAATTTGAAGAGGTTATGGAGTTACAGAAGGAGGAAGAAAACTGAGTATAGATATCTTATAGACCTTTGAGTATGTGTGAAATTGTTGAGTGATAGTAACTGATGGAAAGTTACAGCAAGGAGATTTGGTTAAGATGAAATAGATGTTACTGTGTTTTCTGTGCTAGTTTCCTCTTTTCTGTCTGTGTTGCTATGTTTGTTCAAGTAATATGTGGTTCACTATGCTCTCACTAGTTAAAGCTCTTGTGGCCACCGTATTTGTTAATATTGTCACACAAATGGATTTTTGTCTTGGAAATAAAATGAATGGGTGAAGAAAAAAAATGATTTGTATGTCAAAAATGTGAGTTATTTAAATAGTTCAGTTTATGCTTAATAGTCTTGGAAGAAGTGCTTTCAGGAAAGTTACTCAAATAGGAATTTATTTGGTACCTGTTCATTAACTGGTTCGCTGTGTGGAGGGCCTGGGACAGTGTGGCTTATGAGGAAGCGTGTACTTTAAAGATGAATTTTCTGGGCATTGTAAAATATAAATGATGGTCCTCTGAGAGTCAGAAAATATTGACAACTTCTGTAAAGTATTCCTCTTTTCCACTTACACCAAAAAATAAAAGTGTGGATAAGTGTCGTAGTGTTTTAGATAAAATTTCATAGTTGAATATCATATTTTACAGTGGACGACAGATGAAGACTTAACTGAAGCAGTTCATTCGTTGGGGGTAAATGATATTTTGGAGATAAAGTTTTTTGAAAACCGTGCTAATGGCCAATCTAAAGGGTAAGATCTTGTCTACTTTTTCTGTAAATCAACTGAAGTTTAGGAGTGTATTAAGTGGGGGAAGAGTTCTAATTTTTCCAACTGTCAGTATGTGAACTTATTGCCTTTGTTTATCAATAGCCAACAATGAGTGAGTGTATTATTTCATACTAATTAAATAAAACTCCAGGCATAAATTTTATGGAGATATTATGCCTTACTATCTAATGAGTTAAATTACATTGGCGTTTATGTGGTGACTGTATTCATAAGTTTCAGTTATTGTGGTGGTGATATGTGTTCTTCATAATATAAATGGTATTTTTCCCATCCTACCCCTATTATTGAATGGTCTTAAATGCTTGTTTTTCCATTAACTGTTGAAAGCAAGCACTTGAGCTAATTCCTCACAGGCAGTCTAATCTTCCCTACTTGACTTTGCATTCATCTTTCATCATTACTAATGAGAATAGCAATGAGAATACAGTGATTGCTTAATAACAACATGATCATAATAACCTATGTACAATATATTGATACTGTGTCATAAAGCTACCTTTGTTACATTGCTGCATCTTGGACTTACACTGTGGTTGTTCATCTGTTTTCTAGAGTGAATTTATCTCTAAAACTGGACTAAGGTCTGTGAAAGGTTCTGTATTTAGTTACTCACGGGGCATCAGGATATCCAGGGAACAAAAAAACTGCAGTGTAACTGTTTTTTCTTCCTTTCAGCTTTGCCCTTGTGGGTGTGGGATCAGAAGCATCCTCTAAAAAGTTGATGGATTTGTTGCCTAAAAGAGAATTGCATGGGCAGAATCCTGTTGTGACTCCATGTAATAAACAATTTCTGAGTCAATTTGAAATGCAGTCAAGAAAAAGTAAGTTTCTGTCATGTGCCATCTTGGAAAAATTGGAATTTTATTCCAAAGGCTGTCCTGCAATTTTTCTCTCAGTATCTGATAATTTCTGCACAGTTTAAAATTTCTGTAAAATGCTTAAGTGAATGAAGTTGCAGCTTTGTTTTAATAGATAAAAGATTCCCTTAAAAACTGGAAATAAATCATCCAATACAATGGATGTCTTTGACTTTAATAGGAGATAGGACTTGTTGGAAGTGCTTATTATGCAGCTTTGTAAAACTCTTCTCAAGATTAGAGAAGCTTTCTTAATTCCTTCTTGTGTATTTAATTAAAAGAAAAAACATGAGAATATTTAGAGGTACAGTGTTTATGGGCAGATTAGAATACATGAATTGACAGTTTCTCCAGTTGCTGTTCTGTTTGTGTGGTGTGGGGATACTGGAACCCTGCTTAATCTTAGTGAAGTGTTTTTTTCTTTTTTGATACTGAGGGACAAGGTGGTGCTTTAGTACTGGCATAAAACTTTAGATCAAGAATTGGAAAGCTTAAACTACTTTGATTTACGTGATTAAATTTTTCCACTGCAGCCACACAGTCTGGCCAGATGTCTGGGGAAGGTAAAGCTGGTCCTCCAGGAGGAAGCTCAAGAGCAGCATTTCCACCTAGTAATAGAGGGCGAGGCCGTTTCCCAGGTGCCATTCCAGGTGGAGACAGATTCCCTGGACCAGCAGGGCCAGGAGGGCCACCACCACCGTTCCCAGGTAAAATATTTATTGTGTGAGGTTTCAGTTTAATTTTTATTTTCTTCTGTTAATGCAGCATGCTTATTTGGGAATTACGAAAATGGAGATCAGTTATCAGGCACTTAGAATACCAAAAACTTGATGTGGAGGTGTTCACATATAGTCAGGTACCTGACGTGGGACAAATCTCTGTCTACGTGTCAGGTTATATTGTAATGAAGTTCTCATTTCAGCTTCATTATTTTTAATATCATTCTGTATATTTTCTACTAGCAGTCAAAGGGGCACAGTCAAATAAAACTAAACAAATCAAAAAAACAACAAACCACTGATGAGAACCTGAAAGTAGTTTTAGATACTGCATTTGCTGTATCTTCTCCAATATAGCTTTTAAAGCGTTTTTAAGATACATTGCATCTTATGCTTGTAATTGGTCTTTCAAATAAGGTATAACGTTTCATATAAGTTGCAGTGCTTTCTAGAAGGCTTTGACTTCTTTTTTGACTTGTTTGTTTGTTTTTTTTACTAACAGTTGTGACTGGTTAGGTCCTTTTTGGGTCTCTTTTCAGGTTAATGTTCTCTTTTGGAATAGATAACCTATTATAAATTTAACTAAGCCACTGGACCCAAAAGTGGGACTGTGCATGTCTTATGCAAATAGTAAATTCTTCAATGAAGGTTTTTTGTCTGAGAAGAAAAAAAAGGACAAGAATCTTAATTATTTCCGTGATCCTTTTATTTCTTCATATTTATTAACTTCTTTCTATTTTTTTTGTAGCTGGACAAACTCCCCCACGTCCACCTTTAGGTCCTCCTGGTCCACCGGGCCCACCAGGCCCTCCACCTCCTGGTCAGGTCCTCCCTCCTCCTTTAGCTGGACCTCCTAATCGTGGTGACCGTCCACCACCACCAGTTCTGTTTCCAGGACAGCCATTTGGTCAGCCTCCACTTGGGCCACTTCCTCCAGGCCCTCCACCACCAGTTCCAGGCTACGGGCCACCACCAGGTCCACCACCACCTCAGCAGGGTCCACCTCCACCTCCGGGTCCATTTCCCCCTCGCCCACCTGGCCCTCTCGGGCCACCCCTGACTCTTGCTCCTCCTCCACATCTCCCTGGGCCACCTCCAGGTGCTCCACCACCCGCACCACATGTGAATCCAGCTTTCTTCCCCCCACCTGCCAATAGTGGCATACCTACTTCAGACAGCCGTGGCCCACCTCCAACAGATCCATATGGCCGACCTCCACCATATGACAGAGGTGACTATGGGCCACCTGGAAGGTGAGTGCTTTTGGTGTAATGTGCTTTATAGCAGACTTTATTCCTTGTAGGAAACGTGATTTTTTGTTGCTGTTGTTTTTAATGCAAATGTTAGTAAATGTAAAGGAAGGGGAAAAAAAAAAAAAAGCCTGGAGGGGATCCCTGCAATCATGAGATTTGCCTGTTTGCTTCTCAGTAGATTAACTCTCATAAATGTGCTTGTAGCAACAAGAAAATCCTAAAATGCATTGCAGGTAATCTTACTTTCCCTTTTCAGCTTTGGACTGTTTGTGTACACTGTTTGCAGTATCATTATTCTGTGTGTTGTACGTGCTAACCTAATCGTGCCAGTAGCTTCTAGTTGTGCTTCTGTCATAACTTGAAATTCTCACTTGTCCCTTCACCATCTTGCTTTGCAAGCTGTCATGTTAAAATGCTTTGGAGTTTTTCTCTTTGAATATGTGCATGTGTTGAGGATGGTGCCGCACCAAGCTTGTGTCATTTTCATCTTCTAGCAGTTCTGCTTATCCTTTTTTCTTAGGGATTCAATTGAAAGTTAGCTTTCATCTCAAAAGCTGGGTGGGAATTTAATGCAAGACATCTGTTTTCCTGTCTAGCTGTTTGTAAACTTGTACGGTCTTTCTGTGTTTGTAGCAGTGGCCTTTTCTGTACTTAATCCTATCTGGGACAGGGTTTTTTTAGTCTCTCTGACTTGACTAGTCAAGTTTTTCACACCTTGTTTGAACCATCTTTTTCATCTGTGCTTTCAAGCATCTGTGTCTTGCTGCTGTTGTCTTCATTTTCACCGTATTTGTATTCCTTAGAACTTTTGGGGAGTAATTTTAAGAGAGATACTTTCTACGTAGTTACACGTGAATTTTTCACTTGTGATTTTACTGATACCGTTGAAAGAGTCTTCTCTTGCCTAAAGTGTTTTCTGCAAAGGCACTTTGATTCTTCCTTTTACATATAAGCACAAAGTTCAAAAAAAACCCGAACATTTGTACATAATATGTTCCTATAGAAATTGTAGAAGTTCAAGCATTTGGCTCAATTGCCTGAGATATAATAAGGTGCTTTGTATTTTTTGATGGACAAAATCTGAGTTGTCTGCAGTTTACAGAATGGCTGGGGAGGGAAGGAGTTGGGGATAGGACAGAATAATTTCTGTCCACTATTTTCATTAATAATGTTAAGACTATCATCCGTAACTATTTAAATTGTCATTAATTATATACCATAGGCGTTTCACTGGAAATAACATGTCCATAAGAGAAAAATTACATATTCCATTCTATGGGAGGCACACGAAAAATAATACTCAAAACTCAGGGAGGTATGAATTTTTAGACATTTCCTCTTATGCTAAACTGGCTATAGGATCTTGTTCCACTTCTTGCACTTGGAGGATAGTATTGCTTGTTATTCTGCGTTTTCTTTCTACCAGAAGAACTAACATTGTTTCAGAAATATCAAGCAGTGGGTCAGTTTAACAGTCTCAACTTTTTGTCTCTAACATGTTTCTTCAGATTTTCTGTATGATTCAGAGACTGGCTAATAGAACACTGCAAAACTTGTGGGAAAATTTTTCTATGGGTTAATTGTGTTACTTTAGAATCTGTGTATAGGTTGCTCACAGTCAGAGTTAAAAAGTATAATGAATGCAAGCATTCACTTTAATTGCTTCCCCCTTACTATGACTGGGAGATAAAATTGGAGCACCTTGAACTTGACCAGAAACAAAACCTAGAATTAGCTGTAAAATGTTGATGTCATTCAGAAAATTGAGTGTTTTGCTTTTTATAAGAAACAGCCTTCTGGTCTTAGTTAAGAATCTGGGAAACAGGATCATATAGTTCTAAATCTAAGATTGTAATGAAAAGATCTCTGATTTTGCTGGAAGTTGCATTACCCATGTACATGTATCTCCGCATCCATTCAGCTGCTGTAATGTCTGCTTAGATACCTTGAAGGATTTTATGAAAATGTTAAATATTTAGAAAGCACGGTTTTAAGTGCTGCTGAGTCTTCAAACTAGTTTGAATAATTAGAATAATTCATGTAGCAGATGTGACAATTGTTTTTTTTGTTTTTAACTTATTTATTTTCAAGCTTTCAGGATTTTATATTGTAACATGGTCCTTAACACAAACCCAGATCCTGCTTTCTTTTCTGTTTGTCATTTTGCTTAAAGTTGCAAACTTGGATTGTTAAAACTGCAATGATACCTCGTTAGGGTTTACTTAAACTTTTAAATACTGATTTTTATTGCTTACAGAGAGATGGATGCTGCAAGGACACCTCTAAGTGAAGCAGAATTTGAAGAAATCATGAACAGAAATAGGGCAATCTCAAGCAGTGCCATTTCAAGAGCTGTATCAGATGCCAGTGCTGGTTAGTGAAACTTGCTTTATATTCTGCCCGAGCAAAAGGGTTTACGATTTTTCTGTTAGGAAACCTGTGGCCTTGAAGCCACTTCCTTCTTCTGGGAGGCTGAATTTAAGTACAACTCATGACTCTTTTTTGCACTGTAGTCCAGATGATGTTTGAGAATGCCATCTGAGTACTGATCTGGACAGTGTTGTAATGTTTAGTCCTATGGTAAATGATTTGGAAGGCTGTTGATGGAAAACATTCCAAATTGTATTATTACTACAGATAAAAGTCTTTCCATGAATTGGCGTAATTTTCTCATGATTTTATATCATTTTCAGGGGACTATGGAAGTGCTATAGAGACCCTGGTAACTGCAATTTCCTTAATTAAACAGTCCAAAGTATCCGCTGATGATCGTTGTAAAGTACTTATTAGCTCTCTTCAAGACTGCCTTCATGGAATTGAGTCCAAGTCTTATGGTTCTGGATCCAGGTAAAACTTTCCTCTTCCATTCCCCCATACAAAAGGGAAGGTGTAGGGCAGGACTAGTTCATAGAGGAGAAACTGAATCATGTGAGAAGCTTAGTGATTTGCTCAGCTGCATGAGAAATGTGTGAAAGAACCAAATACAACTTCTGAATTTAAATCATCTGCCTGTTAATTGACTCTCGTTTTTAAAGTGGATCTGACTAGCTCTTTAACTTACAGTTTGTCCCCTTTACTTATTGCAATACTACCATATAGAAAACTTCAACATTGAATTATCTTTATTAATTTAGAAGTTATTTATACAATATTGATATATACTCTATACAGAATATAATTTTTATTATGATTTTCTGTTGAAAATTTAGGTAGAGGGCATTTGTTACCAGTTTTGTTTTGCTTAAAAATAACTTTTTCCTTACCTGTCTCACTCAGCAAGGGAAAAGGGTTGGCCAGAATGATTTTTTCCTTACTCTTTCTCGTGCAGTCAAAAAATTGAGAATGGGTTTAAAACACACAGCTTTCTACCTGGTGTATATTCACAACCCTTTCAGAGTTGCAACAACCACTGGGCCTCTAAGTTCCAATTTACTTGGATATTGCAGGAGTAGAGAAGCTGATTTTGAGTAATAAAAACACGGGCAGCTGACCTTGGCCCTCACTTTCAATATGCCAATGGGCAGCCATGTTGTAGGGGTTGTTTAAGGCACACTACATTCCCCAACTGATCTTAGCTGTCTTGTCCTCCACTCTGAACATGTAATTTCTGTCTTTTTCCTGGTTTAATAGTGGGTGACATCTTACTATCTGTTAGCTGTTCTTAACCACCACCCCAGCTATCTTCCATGTTATATAAAAAATCTCTCTGCATCACAGTGCAGGGACATTTCTCTCGTGCCTGAGGAGACATTTCTCTCACCCCTTTTTTTGATGTGATTCATACTGATAAGCAGAATACAAAAGTGGCATGTGGGTGGCTGTGTTTAGGGGGGGGGGGAATAAAAGTAATGAAGTAATTTTTTTTAGAAGACGTGAACGATCCAGGGAGAGGGACCACAGTAGGTCACGAGAAAAAAGTAGACGCCATAAATCGCGTAGCAGAGATCGTCATGATGATTATTACCGGGAAAGAAGCCGTGAAAGAGAGAGACATCGCGATCGTGATAGGGATCGTGACAGAGAACGCGACAGAGAGAGAGAGTATCGCCATCGCTAAAGAAGGTGAGCATTTCTTTTGTGTTCAGTTTACGGTTACTGAATAACTAAAGTAACTACTCTAGATTTGGGATTATTTACTCAGCGAATGCTTGCATTTCAATGGCCCTGCAGTATATAATGAATTACTTTCTTCTTTTAGCATCTGAAATGAGCTTAGGTAAGTAATGACAGGTAACTCTGGCCTTGGGAGGGAGAAATGGTGTGATTCCTTCTGGGGCTGGCATGCTTTCTTTTTAATTTTAGATGGGTTGTAATGTTTGGAATTTTTACGAAGTGCACTTGAACCAATTCTTAAGAAGCAGTAAGCCAGACTGGTAATTCTGCTCTCTTGTAATCTTACAAGGTGATAGTAAATGTATGCTTGTATTTTTCATTTGTATTATAAAAGAAATCTACTGCAGCACTTAGCTCTTCGTATGTCATGTGAGTATTATTTCATTGTAGAGAACACATGTATGTGCAGGTGCTGCCCTTGCACTGGTAGATATTTTTTTGTTTCAGTATTACTCAAACTCAGGAAGTGTAGCTGGATTTTGGACCTTATTGTAAAAAAAACATGGCCTCTCACTTTTTTCTGCCTGCTAGCTAAATTAGGTGTTATTGCCAATAACATTTATGGTCAGTTTTTCTTCACCACCCTGCTTTTGTCTATCCCTTCCTCCTCTGACAGTAATTTTCTGAAGACTAGTAAAATGAGTGTATGACACAAAGATTGGTTCTTTTCTGATTATTCACATGCTAAAATGTTCTTTCATTTCATGTATCTGCGATCTTGCATGCATCAAATGTCTAGATAGCTATGAAGTAACAGGTTAAATAATGCTTTCTTTAGTATGCTGCTGAAAGCTTTAAAATATATGGGAACATTCACCTTTAACATACCCTTTTGAGGACTGGTAATCCAAGCTGCTCGTGATTCCTTGTATTTGGCATTTTGGGTGGGGGGGGACGGGGACACGGCAACAAAGAACCCGATGTATTGTTTTTGCTGCAGTAGTCTTTTCCATTTTTAGAAGAATTTCCCACTACACCTACATTCAAATTGAAACTCAGCAGACATGCCTGTCTACCCAACTTCTACTTCTTATGTCTATTCTCAGGTTTAGTTTCCGGGTTTGCTTATGACATTTATTCATTTGAGCTAATTTGAAGAATTTAAACGGAGCAAAACTTGTCAGAAATCACATAAACTGTAATTTACTCCTAAGTGAAAACATTCCTATAATTTTACATGATTTGAATGTCGTATTTTACATGTTAGGCTTTTGTGTCACTGAGAGAACAAATTCTGTAGTCTAAATATTTAAAGTGGGATGCTGGATTCATTTGTTTGGAGCAGATGATCTTAGGGGTCTTTTCCAACCTTGATGGTGCTGTATTCTAAACAAACAGTAATGTACCTTGAGTTGGGGAGTCAAAGACTTAAATAGAAAAATATGGCAACTGAAATAAAGTTGGCAGTAGTATATATCTGTTAATGCCACTTTTTGTCATCAAAAACGGTTTGGTAGAAATCGTTGTGGAGTTGCATAAAAATAGCAGCTGTGGTTTTTAATTGTAAAATGTCAGAGCTTAAATATACAGATTTAACAAAAGTCAGTGCAATTTATTTTGTTGAACTGAATTTTTCCCTTCTAACTTAAATTACTATTTGTGATATTTGCAAATAGTTCTTATTACTAGGAGTTAACCATTGAGCTGAATGATGGATGTATTTCCAGAGTTGTTTTTTACTTCCATTGGAGCTGAGCAAGATATACTAAAAATTGTTAATCTGGGGTCTGGTGGCTACTTTTTTTTCTTTCTTTTTTTTGTCCTTAAAGTACTTTGTTAACATAGATTTAATTTTTGTGTATTTAGACAATTGTGTATGCTGATGTGGAGTTTCTGGGCCAAGTACAGATTCCCTACCTGATTGCCCCCAAGAAAATATGTCCAATACAATTAGGTTGCATTTGGTAATATCCAAAACACAATTTCAAAATTAGTTTTAATCTTAATGTGGATTGGACTCAGTCGCAGTTCAGGTGGGATTTATATATGCAACTTCCTTTGACTTTGTTGTGTGTTGGGAGCTCTCTTTTCAGAGGAGTTGCTTAGGTAAGATTCCCTTGCACAAAGAATATAGATTCTAAGAACTTGATTTAAAGAACAAATTAAATATTCCACATCTAAATGAAGAGATTTGATATTTTTTTAAAAGCTATCTTGTAAACATTTTGTCTTGTATCTGTCTAAATGAAGAGGGGCTTTACTGCAGTTTTGTTTTTATATATATATATATACACACAAAAAAAGTACGGTGATCTTTGGTTTGTATGTTTCACTTTCACCAAGATGTACGTTGCCATACATTTTTTTTGTTTTGCTCTTCACATTAGTTAATTTTCATAAACAGATTTAACAGTCTCAGTCACTTAATGAACATCAGCAGTGCTGAAGAGTCACTCCGCACATTACTGTGTTTTACCAAGTAACATGAAGTTGCCTGTGTGCCCACACCCTCTGATTGGCACCTGTACTTCTTATTTCTGTGTGTACCTATAGTCATAAATGTGATACTGTACTGGCATATTTAAAAAAGAAAAAAGAAAGAAAAAAAGAAAAAAAAAGGTGTTACACATCTATTTTAGATGTGAATATTTTTGTATACAGTGGTATTCACCTTGTTTTGTATTTACTTACCCGTAGAGATGGATTAAATTGGAATAACTTAATGAATGTGTTCATTATAAAACTCTTATTAAAAAGTTCAGATGTACCATAGCAGGTATTTACACTTCTGTTTGTACACTTAATGATGTAAAATTAAATTATTGCAAGATTCTTGTGTGCCTTCACTTGAGGAAGGCTCCTCATGCGACAATAATCCCTTTCTCCAGAGTTGCTATAAATTGAACATTTTCTTGAACTATTTTGCCTTTACACATAGAAAGTCTGTAGATACAAAAGAATGTGGATTTAAAGGACAAACATCTGACCTGTATTAGTCGAGAAAGCTAAGAGTCCAACAGAATGATATTTAGTATTGACAAACAAGCAAAACAAATGTGTACAAACAGAATAGTATCGTAACTTCATCAGCATGAGTCGTGGTTCTTTTTTTAGAGAGATTTTTTTTCTTTTTTAGTTTATCTGATATTCAATGATGTATTTCTAGCTGATACATTGTCCCAATCTTAATCTGTCTGAATTTCTATAACTACTGAATGTTAAGTTTCTCATTTTATGTTTTTGTTACTGGGTCATTTGAGATTTCCTATTTACACTGGATTGGACTGAGTTGCAAAGGAAAAATACACTAACATTGTAATGGCTGATAATGTATGTAGACTTTGTATTCCATTTTTCATGGCTTTTCTCTGATTTTTCTATTCTCAAACCACTGTAAGCAAAATCATTTGTACATCTGTACAAATGTACTAATGCGCTTCTGAGGCTCATCTGCTTCTTCAGTAACTGCTCTCAGGTGTCTGAAATAGTTTCAGCTTTGGAGTGGCTTAAGAACTAATATGGTTGTATTATTTATTTATTTTTTTAATGTCAGTAGGAGGGGAAATGGTACTTGGTAGTTCTGAAAAGATGTGTTATATTTTTACCTGTGTGAGGAGGAACTGTCCTGTAAGAGTGTATTAGCAAATGCTTTAACGCCAAGTGAAGTATGATGTTAGCCTTTTAAGAAAATTAATAGGAAAATGCTTATTTTTGTAAATCATTTTAATAATAAGCTTTACTAATAAGCAACTTCAAATGAATCGTGTAGGAGCATTGTTCGTGACCCTAGATATGTATGTACATGTCTAGGATTTGCCAGATCTTACTAGGATTGATCTATAATGAACTTTATTTACCTACTCTTTTTATGTGTATTTTTGAGGAAGAATGTGTGTGGGGTTGGCATTTTTTTTAATGTTTCTAGCATTCACCAGAGAAATCGTGCATTGTGCATCTGTTTCAATAGCTGAAATCCACCTTAGAGTGAAAGAGACAAACAATACCATTGTTCTGTATGCATCCTCTAGTCTGTTTCATTCTGGTGCTTTACAGAAGCATATGTTTTGTTTCTTAATGTTAAGTAGTTTCATTTTCTTGAGGGTGATAAGATGGTTTGAAAACCAAATGAACTGAAAGTCTTATTTCTTTTTTCATGAATGTTGCTGTAATTTTATTGCCTTTTAAAGTGTCTTAAGACACACGTATTTTTCTGTACCCCACAGCCTGTGCTTTTTCCCCTTGCTTTGTGAAATCAATAGTTTTGACAAATTTGAGCTGTATGGAAGTTCCATAAGAAATTTGTCTATAGGAATGATAGTATTTGAAACAAAGAATTTACTTGCTCAGAAAACACTGGTTTTATATAGTGTTCTCCAAAGAAAATACTTTTTTTTTTTTTTTCGTTTTGCTCATTGTGGTTTGAGAACTAAGATTTCCTTTTTCAAAAATATGAGAGAGGGAATGGTCTTCATTTTATGTTTTTCTGTGGCAGCCTGATCTACCTTTTGTGTCTTTCTCATATATTAATGTGAAAGGTGCTTTCCAACCTCACAATATTTGAATTTGTGAACTAAAAATCTGGTTTTCTGAACACACCTCTACTCATCATCTGTCTCTGGTGAATAGACAGGCTGGGGTAATAGGAAGAGCATGCAATCAAACAACTGTAGCTTGGGAGTGTTCTTTCTCTGTCCATACAAAATTGTTTATAACATCAGAAAATTGTTCAGTCTTGGTGTTTCATTTGAGAGCAACATACTAAGTCAAAGATACCAGGTAAGTACACTAATAACAGAGGGGAAAAAAAGTGCAACAAATGGAAGAGTTGTTAGTGATGGTAGAATAGGTAATTTGTACATGTACAATGGGCAAAGACTGAAGCATGTCTCAACTGACATGCAGAAAGGCAAATATAGTGTCAGGCTTGAAATTCCTCAATTCTCACCGTACAGTTGTAGCTAAACAGCAATATTTGGAGATTTCTGATAATCTGGAACCTAGTTTAAGTTAAAAAAAGAACTTTCAGCTGATTTTTTTTTTAAAATGGGATTTTTGCTTTTGTGTATTTATTTTTTCCCTCAAATGTATAGAAAAAATAAACAAGAACTACATTTGTTCTTAGGAGCTATTAGAATATGATGACAAATATGTATCATGCGTTTTACTCAAATGTGAATGTTTTATGAGATTGAAATTCAGTCTCTTAAACTATTGGATAAATCACTTTTATTAACTGGCAGATGTATGCACGTAAGGCTTTAAATTACTGTAGAATTTTCACACTTTTAAAAGCTTGTTTAAAACTTTCATATGCTTGCTTGGGCGATTGGAATTAAAGGAAGAAATAGTTGTTACTGTGAGGTACTTCTTATATATATATAAGAAATCTCTTGGGTTTTGGTGTAAGAGTGTCTTTGGGTGTGAAAAACAATGCTTAAGTTGCATTTTGCGTAAATATAGAAATGTTGGATCCATTAGGCTCTGGGATTTCATTTGTGAAATGCTCCTTAGCTTTAAACCACAACAAACTATTTAACAGATAAGTCTGCTATTTGGGTTTTACTAGTGGAATGCTGAGAAACTGATTGCTGTATGATGTTAAATTCTATAAACCTGGCACATGCTTGGGACAGATAGCTCGTATGAACTTGAAGCAGATGGAAAACTGCCTTGCAACAAAAGGTTGACTATAGATTTAATCTTTATTTTCTCCCCAAAACGTTTCTCGCTTTGATATTCTACTTGTAGAATAACTGACAAAGGCTGAAAGCATGAAGGTATAATCCATACAGAAACATTTCTTCCTTTTGGAACCACAGAGGTTTTTGATTTTTGCCAAACTATACTGGCAGAATATTTGGAATCAAAATTAGCACCCCTTTGGATTTTAGTTGGCCGAGTGTTTCAGAAATTCAAACATTTTAAAATTAAAAGTTTTGATGTGTCAACCATCTTAGAATCTCCATTGGAAAGCATTAATTGTAAATACAGTTTCTTGTGCTTTCTTGAAAGTTCCTGTCGTTGCATAAGTAACCTAACAAATCTAGCAAATTATTCTTGGGAACCAAAGCTTTCTTATTGCTAGTATTACCGATCCTACCCGTGGTGCTTTGGATCTGTTAACTGTTGCCGTAGAAGTGCTCAAGATCCATAACTTGCCGCAACAATTGTATCATGAGAGCAGCAAATTCTGACATGCAGTCTCACAGCTGTCGTACCCTTTGTCCACTAAAACCTGAAATTCTCCTGTCCATTTGTGCTGACGTAGCCTGCACCTCTGAACACATTCACCTGTGGGTGCGGTGCTTTGTCACTCAGTCTCTGAAAAGCTCACTTTAAAATATATAACAACTGCAGAAGCTTTGGCCTCTGGGGAGGGAGCTTTCTCCAGAGGAGTTACTGGTTGATGACTTGAGAACTAAGTCTGCAAATAAAAGAAATTCCAGTCACTGCTTCAGCCTGGGATTAGTTTGCGTCAGTACTGGAGGGTGTACAGCCTAAGCTGCTCGGGTTTTACATTCTTTTTTTTAACGTTACCATTAATGATCACGTTGAGGAAGGGAAGAAGAAATGTGTCAATTGCTCATACAAAAATGGAATATTCTGTTTTCCCAACTGCTTTGCAATTATAATAGCAAAAGAATATTTGACAGCTGTGTACTGGTATACGTTCATGAAATTGCTCCTCTAAATGTCTGTTTTTCAAATGAACAATCGAATGTGTTGGGTTTTTAAAGAACTTGATTTAAATTATTTTGAAATTACTGACTGTTGAAATTGTGAATTATTAATGAAATGAAGATAGTCAATTGTTCTGTAATGGAATTCAACTGAAATCCAGTGTATGGAATTATACCGTCCCAAATATTCCATGAACTCTTACGGTAATTCACTTTGAATGGCGTGGTTCCTCACCTGCCAAAATAGGTGGGAGTAGGAAGCAGGGGGTTGGGTTTTTTTTCCTAGGGCAGGAGGAGACCTGCAGGTCTGTATTGTATTATTTGAAGAGTGGGTTTGTGTGATCAAACCGTGAGAGTGTACTTTTAGATGTCGAGTCCATCCTGCTTGCCACTAGGCTGGGAATTTGGAAGTGCCACTATCAAATTGTGTGTGCTCTTAAATGTTACTGAGCTGTGAGCCACCCGCTCCGTTACACCATCAGTGCGTTACTTACATGTCAAACTTAAATCAGATTAAAACTTCTGTAAGTGAGCAGGTAAAAATGTAAAAATCTAGCTGCGGGCAAAATTCCCTTATGTGCTCGTTCGTTTATTCTTTCAGAATGCATACTTTAGGAAATGCTCTATATATAAAGTGTTTCCATCAGTCACAGGAGCAGTAGCTATTTCTTCCTTTATCGCTGGATACTTCCAACTGTGAAATTGGCATTCTTTCAACTTGGTTGTACAATTGGTTCTAATTACCCTATCCTAAAGCAGTCACACAAACAAGTAGCTACTGCTCCTGTTAGTTCGTGTTAGCTTACATACGGTGAAGTAGATGCACGACTTGTGTATGTATAGATAAGGCAACAATTTTCTGTGCATTGTGGGGACTAGCAAAATCTACATCACAAATTTTGACACATTACAGCTGAAGGAAGAGGAACAGCGTACAAGACAAGATACGTTCTTCGAGGAAAGATGCTTGTCCGGCAGTTTGCTTCATGTGATTGAACTGAGCCTGTAAGGATTCATGGATAAAATGAACAGGAATAGATCTGAATAAAGCAAATCTGCATACATGGTAACCAGTAGCTCTTTTACTTTTTTTTTTTATGTTGCTTAACTGTTTTATTTGAGGGAAACCTGTGTGATTTAAACCTTATAGCTTTTGCAACTTCATTACTGGTTATATACATTTGGCAATTATAATGTGCGAGCAATTGGAAAAAGTCAAGTAAATGCTTGTTTTTATAGTAGTTTGTTCATGTTAAAATGTTCATATGATAATGTCTGTACACAGCACCACTTTGATTACAGTAGATGTAGTGTTGTAATAAACTGTTTAATGGGGCTGATGTGTAAAGCTGTTCAAGTTATTTGATGTTTACACCTCAGGGAAAGTCTTGTGTTCAGCAATATTTAAAGATAATGTTACAATGAAAACATTGATGCTGTCTTTAAAAACATCGCAATAGTTCTTGCATATGCCTCAACCTAATCTTGCATTCAGTGAGTTGAACTCTTACTAATGTTGCTCTCACACACTCAATTTTGATACGAAGACAGGTGGTTACAGAAACCTTTAATGCTATTTTGCTTTCTAGCAGTGTTTACCTAGGTGGCTTGTGAACTTGCTCATTGAAGTATAAAACTGTAAGAACTGCAGTTCTTCATGTTCTTGTGCTTTGAGAAAGGCAGTCCCAGGTCTCTGATCAGAGCACGCTGGAGATGCTCTTTCACATACTCTTTCAGTCTTGATCCTGGTCGACGCTGCCAATCATATTAAACTGTTTGTGTGGGCTTAAACTGTTCCTATTGAGGGGTGCAAAGCTTTAAACAAAATGAATAATCCTGCAGTTGTTTACAGTTTTATGGAACTAGTGCTTTTGTGTTTCTCCCTTCCCTCCACCTCGAGACCGCGGCAGTCTGTACATAGCTGTATATTAGATGTGACAGGAGGAAGCAGATGTTCCCATTTTTCAGACTTTATGGGTTTGATATTATCTTAATACTTTGGGGTTTATTCACACGTGTGTGTAAAAGAGAAGGTACACCTGTATGTCCGTGCTCCATGCTGGGCAACACTTAAGTATCTCCATAAAAAGCGACACTAATTAAATCTGTCAAATGAGGTTTTGTAAATTTACTTAAAAACAGTTTGCTGGAGCTTACCGTGGAAGTGGCAAAAAATTGTTTTAAATTCCATTAAGCACACAAATGAACAGATTCATTTAATTTGGAAAAAAAAAAACCCTCAGTTTCTGGTGGCTTTGCACAAAGGCTCATTCTTTGTCTGTTGCAAATGGTTATGTAACTCAAATTGATCTGAGTTTTCACTGATTCATATAGCTGTGCTTAGTGTTTTAAGTTAAGTTTCAAGACCTCAGATGGCTTTAAGAATCAAATCTTAAGACAACTCTTCATTTCTTCTTCTTTTTTTTTTNACAATCCTTTTTTTTTTTTTTTTTTTTTTTTTTTTTTTTTTACCAATTTTCTTTCTCTGAAGGTTTTACAGCAGATGTAGAATCTGTTCTCCTGTTCAGGAAAGCTCTTGAATCCACTTGGTTTTGCAGAGCACGTGCTTACATTCCGCAGATTTCAAGGAATGTCAGCATATGCTCTGAGTTTATTTGTGCGCAGTGAGTGATTTTGATGCTTTGCTGAGTCAGGACCTGTAGCATGTACAACTGCAGAAGCTTTGCTTAAGTCTGAAATGCTCTCATATTTTTGTCACCGACCCTCAGCCAGATTTTCTGCAGCTAGGTCGATGCTGTTGGACTGAGCTACAAGCTTCAGCCCCCTCCCCCTTTTTTTTTTTCCTCAAATTGTGTACCTCAAATCCTCACACATGGGATCACTGGTGTTTTTCGAACTATTTGCTACTGAGAAGGTATTTGCAATGTTTGTTTTAAACGTGTTTCAAAATGAAAGCTGCCTTTTACAATTTTGTAAACTGAACGTTGTATCTAATGAGTCACAACTCGTTTCCTGCTTTTTGTGAATAGGTATTGGTTACAAACAATACTGTTGTAGTTTGATTTTTTTTTTTTACTTCAAAACATTGTTTACTGCTGTGTTGTAATAAGTTTAAGGGAGGAATAACCTGCCTATGGCTGTTACACGGGGAATAGCTCATGCTGGAGAAGCAGCAGGTAAGTAACGTTCCATTGCAGAGCTATATTATATCTCCAGATAAAAAAAATCAGAAGCATTTTATGCAGGAACTGATATTTTACTCCACATTGAAATAGATGTAAGGAAGCCGTTGCTCTTCTACAGAGTGTAGCTTCTCACTCATGCAGATTTCTGTTGCTGGCAATGGAAATAGCGGGGAAATAAATAGCAGGAAGAAAACAACACAGGTTAAATTGAGTGTGTGTTGTGGCTCAGAAGAAGAGGTCCCCACACGAAGCTCCTTATTTCTGCCTGAGTACTTAGTTTGAACTGATAGACACACCGTGTCACTGCTTAGATAGTACTCTTGCTACTGTGAGTATTGTTAGATATTTTTTTTTAATGAAACAGGAAATATGTATAGATAAAGATCCAAAGAGCCTGATAGACACCAAAAAGGAAATGTGTCGATGCACATCATGTATAACTGGATCTGTAATAGAATTGTACCAGGTTTTGGTTTATTACTGATGGCTTCCTGCACGTGCTCAGGAAGCAGCAGTTGGGCACTGTGCTACCTGGCGACGGTGCCATGGGGGCTCCTGCCACACTCTGGTTTCACCCTGTTGTATCTCACCTCTTCTTGTCAATGAAAGGATAAAACAGTCTGTGAGGAATTGGTATTTCTTCCAAACAGTGTTTTTACATGTAATGTTGAAAATCATACAAGGCTGTGCATCCTTTGTCTTGGAAGACAAAGACAGCAGCAGGCGGTGGTTGGAGGTGGTGGCACCTCAGTGTCAGAAGGGTTTTTGTTTTTTTTAAAGGTTCTCTTTTTTCTTTGTAAAATTTCTACTGGACTGTATGTTTTGACAGGTCAAAAACATTTCTTCAAAAGAAGAACATAACATTTTGGAAAGCGTACAGCCCTTTTGTTTCATTCCCTTTTTGCTTTCTGTGCCAATACCTTTGGTTCTGATTGCATTGTGAAAAACATACATCAGAACTTCGGGTTTTTACTTATAAATGTGGCTTGAAAGCTTGGTTAGCTGTTCTTACATGAGATACCTTATTAAGTTTAGGCCAGTTTGATGCTTTATTGCTTTTTTTTTTTTTTTTCTCTAAGTAGTGAGTGTTCTCTATTTTTTTTTCCTTTGAAACTGGTGAGGCTTAGATTTTTCTAATGGGACTTTTTTACCTGATGATCTAGTTGCGTACCCAAACGCTTGTAAATGTTTTCCTAGTTACATGTTGATAACTTCAGATTTACATGGGTTGTATATACTTGTCATCTATGTTTCTAGTAAAAAAAATATGGCATTTTTAGAAATATGTAATTCCTGATTTCATTTTTTTAAGTCTATATGCTCTGTGTGTACAGGTTAAACAGACTTCACTCCTGTTTTTATTTATAGAATTTTATATGCAGTCTGTCATTGGTTCTTGTGCTGTAAGGATACAGCCTTACATTTCCTAGAGCAGTGCTCAGTGAGGTGGTGTGTCACGTGAGTTCCAGTGCAAAATGTGCACGTTTGACTGCTGCCTTCCCAAGATCCAAGATGGTACACTGCTTCTGCATTGAGATATAAATCGTGAAGGATCCTGGGGAAGTGCAGATCCACATGCATATTCTTAAAGAATGAATATATTCTAAGACAAATATGTTGTCTTAGGAAACAAACTACTTGGATTTGTTTGGGATTTAAGTTATTTTGGTTATGGAGCACATAGGTTTTAAAAACAGTTGCAGTGTGCTAGTGAGTCACAGCATTTATGCAGAAGTGATGTCTGTTGCAGCTGTGTTTGGCACTGCCTTACAGTGAGTGTTGCAGACAGGGTGGGTGGGTGAGGTGGTTTGGGTTGTGTCCACAGCATGCTGCCACCTCCTGAAACGCACATCCCACGCGCTGTGTACTTTTCAAACCATCCTGAGTTGCAGAAGATGAGTTACTAAGAAACTGAGAAGTTACTCAGTTGGATGTTCTCATGGGATTTTTTTTTTCCATGTTGGACAAAGTGTGGTAAAGCATCTCTGTAAATTATGCACTTGTTAGTTCCCAAATCCTTTCTGTAGTCCAGTTATTGCAGCACATGTAGGCTCTGGTATGACCTATGTCTGTGCTTAAATCTTTTAAAGCTTCTTTGGAAATACACTAACTTGATTTAAGTCTCTTGAAGATAGTAAACAGTACTTACTTTTGATCCCAATGAAATCAAGAATTTCAGTTGTTTAAAAAAAAAAAAAAAAAAAAAGTTCCATCTATTCATACCATGTAAGGTAATTTTACACCCCCCAGTGCTGACACTTTGGAATATANGGTTTAAATCTCTTTAAAATAATAAAAAGTTATTTCTTTTTATCCCAAAGAAAACAAAAATTTCCTTTGTTTAAAAAAAAAAAAAAAAAAAAAAAGTTCCATCTATTCATACCATGTAATGTAATTTTACACCACCCAGTGCTGACACTTTGGAATATATTCCAGTAATAGACTTTGGCCTCACCCTCTTGTGTACTGTATTTTGTAACAGAAAATATTTTAAACTGTGCGTATTATTACTACATTATGAAAGAGACGTTCTGTTGATCTTCAGATGTAAGAAACTGAGGGATGTTTGTGCTTTTATAAATACAAATGATTGCAAATCAGTGCAGATGTCCTTTAAAAAAAAAAAAAAAAAGTAATATAAAGAGGACCAGGTGTTTTACAAGAGAAATACATTCCTATTTGGTATAGTGTTACATTTTTATGAAGATTACCAGCGCTGCTGGCTTTCTAATCGTAAGGCTGTATTGTCTTCCTGTATCATTGCGTTTCCTGATTCCCGTTTTGCACAAGGATGTATGGGTAAACTGTTCAAGAAATGGCTTTGAAATACAGCATGGGAGCTTGTCTTGAGTTGGAATGCAGAGTTGCACTGCAAAATGTAAGGAAGTGGATGTCTCTGAGAGTGCCCAACTCCAAAGGATTTTATATGTGTATATAGTAAGCAGTTTCCCGATTCCAGCAGGCCAAAGAGTCTGCTGAATACTTGCGTTGCCGGAGACCTGTATTTCTCAACAAGGTAAGATGGTATCCTAGCAACTGTGGATTTTAATACATTTTCAGCAGAAGTACTTAGCTAATCTCTACCTTTAGGGCTCGTTTCATCATTTTTAGATGTTATACTTGAAATATTGCATAACTTTTAGCTTTTTTTGGGTTCCTTTTTTTCAGCCTTTAGGAGACTGTTAAGCAATTTGCTGTCCAACTTTTGTGTTGGTCTTAAACTGCAATAGTAGTTTACCTTGTATTGAAGAAATAAAGACCATTTTTATATTTAAAAAATACTTTTGTCTGTCTTCATTTCGACTTGTCTAAGATGTTCGTGGTGCTCATTGTGCTAGTGTTCTAAATCCATAGCAAGGAAAGTAGCGCCCATGTACTCTGAAGGGCTCCAGCTTTCATCATTCAGAATTGTAGGTGGCAGGTAACTTGGCCACTTTGTGTCTCAGATTCACAGTTCACTTGGCTTCTCCACTAGGAGCATAGATTATAGCCCGGCTTCAGAGGCCAGGTGAAGGTTGGGGTGGGTGGAAGGAGGGGGGCTGTGGGAACCAAGTGTGTTTGGGTTGGGGAGCACAGGTAACTATTTGAAGTACCATGTTGCAAACATCTTGTCCCCAAATGCATTAGGGTACGTGCTCTTGAAGATAAACACAGTTGTGGGCTCAGTAATATGTGGATGAATTTGTAGTGGAAGCATTCAAGGACAGGTCATCTAATGACGCCAGATCATCAAGCTGTGATTGGACACGGTATCAGAAGAGCGAGGAAGGTAAGCACTCAATATTGTTTTCCCTCCACATAAAGCTGTATGGGAAAGTAGCACCCCTTGAGTAGAGGCAAGGAAATAAATTCAGCAGCATGTGGTAGGAGAACTTTCTTGCTGAATTCTACTTCAAGTCCAGTTGGAGGCCTGTACTTAGCGGTGTTCCTCAGGGGTCAGAGCTGGGTCCAGTCCTGTTCAACATCTTCATCAGTGACCTTGATGAGGGGACAGAGTCCACCCTCAGCAAGTTTGTTGATGATACGAAGATAAAAAGCTGAGAGGAATGGCTGACATGCCAGAAGGCTGTGCTGCCATTCAGTGAGACCTGGACAGGCTGGAGAGTTGGGCAGAAAGAATGTAAGAGCAAGTGTCGAGTCTTGCATCTAGGGAGGAATTAACTGCATGCACAGGTACAGGTTGGGGGATGCTGGAGAGGAACTCACCATGCATTAGAAGGGAGGGGTCTGTAAAACAGTCACTTCCCTGGGCTCTCAAGCTACAGCTGGAAGGAGCCTTCTGGGCTGCAGGAACTGGTCCTACGAAGTTGCAGTTGAGTTCTGGCGCAGATGCTCTGCTGCAGGCTTTGTAGCATAGGCAGTGGAACAGCGGAAGGGTATCTGTGCAAGGAGGAGAACGGTCCCTTCTACTGAACTAGTTTCACCCAGTGCCACTGGGCACACTACTGGGCTTCATTTCTTTGCCAGCAGAAGGCTGTTAGTGATCTGGGAAAGTTTTTGTTTAAATTTGCCTCCATGTGGAATTGAAGATGATGTATCACGTCAGACGCCATTGTGTCAGAGTGCCCCTCTGCTGCCCTCTGTCACAGCAACAACGTGTAACAGGATATTGTTGGGAAGGTTCAGAGCCTTCCCAAAGAAAGGATATACTGGAATGCTCAGAAGCCATTTTTTGATGATCCACTCAGGAAGAGAAAATATTGGCTGCAGTTGTCTGATGAACACACCTCTGAAGAATGGCCGAAGGGTGGGTGGTTTCTCTGCAGAACGGGCAGTGTTTGCCTCTGAAAGCAAGGAGCTCTGCAGAGTTGCAGTTATTTCTCAACTGATGGTGAAACTGGTACTTAAAATGGACTCCTTAGGTTCCCTGGTACTCCTTTTCCCTCTTGGCAGTCTTTCTGACAGACAGATACCCTCACTGCAGACTGGGCTCTGCTTAGAAAGTATGCGGCTCTGCCTGGGTGTGTTACAGCTCTGCCTGGTGAAAGGGGATTAAAACAGAGACCATTCATCCCAAACAGGATCCTTATTCATGGATCAAGCTGTAAGGAACTCAGGCTCCAACCTCAAAACGTTAATTGGAGTACGAGTGTAATTAAAACTGCACTCTTGCATTCCTAAGTCATTTAGCCTGGGCAATTTGCAGCATGTAGGTCCACAGCTCCCACTTTCTCAAAGACCACTCAGTGTAGGAGTAGTGAAAATGGGGACCAATTCAGAACAACCAACGGACTGTTGTAGAAGAAACTGATGGAAATGATGTGTAAATTGTGTGGTGGACATATTTTTTTTTTAAGTACATAAACTACTTTGAATGAAAAGGGTCAGAGAAGGTCAGTGTTTTATTAGCAGCTATAAAACCAGATGAGCGCTTACCATTTTTCTCTACAAGAAAAACTATTTTGAGCTCCGTGTAAGTATGAACTCTCTGTAATGGCTGAAGCTCTCTTCTGGCTGGCTGCCATCTCAGCTGGAGTCCAGTGCCATTTTCTTGGCGTTTCTTTCACAGCAGTCACAAGACAATGCTTCAGAAAAATTATTTCTTTTCCTGTCATGTGGGATCCCTCCTGATTTTGTTTCCCCATTCAGTGGCTTGAAAAAAAAAAAAAAAAGTCATTTTATGCCTTTTTCCTCAAAATGAATTTGGAAATAAAACACATCTGCGTTATCTTCCAGCATTTTGGTTTTTAATTATGTCAATAGCTGGCTTAGATTTTTAACTGATGGGGGCTTGGGTGTATTACCGAGGAACAAAGGAAGGCTTCTGTAAGCTCAAGCCTTTTATTTAGAAAACTGGCAAGCTGTCAAAAACAAAAAGGCCTTACTGCCAAATTAAATTAATAGCCTGCTAAAACCATCAGGGATAGCATGAGGGATGGCAGAACAGCGCAGCTGGGTTTGTGCAACCCCCAGCTGTGTCTAACATGTGGGGTCAGCCACCTCTTCCCTGCTCTGTTTGGTCCTTTGGGGGCTGGAAGAAGCCTGAGAGGGAATTCTTGCACACAGCTCAGGTGACATCAGCTCCTGTGAGATTGTAGGTAAATCCCCTTAAGAAGAATAAAAACGTTCTCATCTCTTTTTAACTTGAAAAAGTTGGCAAACTTAAAACCACAGTTCTGGAATGGATGTGTAGCAGTTTTTGGTTTCTTGTATACCCCATTTATTTCAGCACTTGCATCTCCTTTCGCTCCCATCTCAGGATAAGAGCTGCCAATCTCCAGGTAACCCACAGCCCTGTCCTCCACTACAGCAGCGAGCCTGCACAGTGCAGTCTGGCTCCAACCATCCCATCTGCTTCCAGCCCTTTCCCTGTCATCTCATGATAGAGATTATTTTCATTCCGCTTCTGTTCTGGCAGTGGTTTTCTCCCACTGCTGGCAGTATGCCACAACCTTCTTGTGACTCTGATAGCAACTGCTTTGGAAACGACTGCACTTGGTGCAATTTCCTTTATTTCTGAATGCATAGAGCATGTGTTTGGTGACAGTTTTTCCAGTTACGCCACTTCTTTTTTTCCTTTTCATTTTTCTAAGCGTGTCTCCATGCTATTAACACTGGGCAAGCCTGCGAACATTCAAGCAATGAATCCGTTAGTGTAGTATTCTCATGTGATCAAATCTTTGTGTGAGGTGTAAAAAGAAATGGAAGCTTATTTATTTTTCATTCTCCCGTATCGGTCTTCTCTATGACGAGTCACATCCAGCACAACAATTTAAAGGTAAAAGAGGCTGTGGGAGTAGGAGGGTCTTCTAGACTTATGTTCTTCTTTGCAAGGCCACAGGAAAATGCTGAGAACTGTGGAATGCAGCCTGGGATAAGAAGTTCAGTTTCCTGCAGGGGCAGCTAACCACATCGCATAACCCCTTCTGAGACTCACCTTAAGGCCAAATAGGGTCTGTCCAGGGTTTTTGCTCCTGCTGTTCCTACTGGAAGGCTGTCTTTCTATTTCACTGCTCCCGTGGTTACAAACCAAATTTGCAACCTGATTTTTTTCTAGGCCAGATTATATTAATTTGATCCGGTGCCAATATTGTTCTCCATGTAGTTATTTCCCTCCACCTTGCGTTTAACCCCTTAAGGCATTCAGAACAACTAGAATCACAGAACGGTTTGGATTGGAAGGGACTTTAAAGATCATCAGTTTCCAACCCCATGCCCTGGGCAGGGCTGCCACCCACCAACTCAGGCTGCCCAGGGCCCCATCCAACCTGGCCTTGAGTGCCTCCAGGAATGGAGCATCCACAGCTTTTCTGGGCAGCCTGTGCCAGCGCCTCACTGCTCTCTGAGTAAAGAGTTCCCATCCAACATCCAATCTAAATCTCCTCTCTTTTAGTTTAAAGCCATTCCTCTTTTTCCTGTCACTATCTGCCCATGTAGAATGTTGGTCTTCCTCCTGCTAGTAAGTTCTCTTTAAGTACTGGAAGTAGTCTTCTCCAGGCTGAAGGAAACTGGCTAACAGCCTGTCCTCACAGGGGAGGTGCTGTGATCATCCCTGTGGGCCTCCTCTGCACCCTCTCCAGCAGCTCCATAACTTTCTTGTGGAGCCTCAGGCCTGGATGCAATACTCCAGATGGGACCTCACAAGGGCAGAACAGATGGGGACAATCACTTCCCCCTCCCTGCTACTGCCCCTGTTCTGGTGCAACTCAGGATACTGTTGGCCTTTCAGGCTCCAAGAGCCCATTGCTGACTTATGTCAAGCTTTTCATCCACCAGAGCCCCCACATCCTGGTTAATACTTCTGCTCTCACTTCTGTAAGCTTGTTTCAGGAGATTTCAATTCTTTAGGACAGACTCCGTTACACCTACTTGCCCTATTCTTGCATATTTACAGTTCAGCTCATGTTTCCTGTAAAAGGAGAGAATATAGGTCACTCCAACAAAAATACATGCAGAATTCCTAGTGCGATCTCAGTAGGGTTTTCATGGTGGTATTTAGCACTTCGTCAATTTGCTGAAAGTACTTTCCCTGCTGCAGCCTCCCATAAATCCTGTATTTGGGATCAGATACAATAGGTAGGCTTTTGTATCTGGGAAGACCCTAGGGGCTCTGATGTGCTTAAGCTCTGTTTTGTTTACCATTTGTACACCATTTTCTAGATTACCCGGTTGCTCCTGTGTGACTTCCTTGTTGTCCTCCATTCTTTCCAAGCTTGTCTCTTTGACCAATACTGTCCTATTACTGTGTTCACTTTAGCAGCCATTGAATTCTTCTGCGTCGTCTTCTTGTCCTGTTGATGCCACTGGAACAGGGTTTTCAGCAGTCTTGCAAAGAATGCCTAGCTGAAAGCTTTCTGCCGTTGGATATTCTTGCCAGTTCTTATTGTTTGAGGTGAGCCATAAGTTACTAGAACTTTGTCATTGACAAGTCTATGCATTTTGCTGCTTCCATTATGTAGTTACTTTGACATAACACAGACATAGATCTATTTCACTGGGATTTCCATAGTGTCTCTGTGCTTTACATTTAATGTCATACTTCTGTTACAGTCTTTGCAATCTGTCCAGCTGCTCATCACGAGAAGAGAAATTCTCTTCATATTACTTCTCTTCAGCCAATAAACGAGACATGAGAAACCCAAACAGGAACTTTTGGGGCAGGCTGACATCAAGGGAGAGACAGCCAAAGGGTTGTGTAGCTCAATAGAATTAAGAAATAATAAAGCTATGTCAGACAGCATTGCCTGATTTATACAGGCACACTCCAAGCTGGAGGTTCTGTTTGCCAAGGCCTTGGCTTGTAAAATAAGTCATAGGTAACTTTTCTGGTGAATTGCATGGATTATCACGATGGCAATTCTTGCTGTTTGCTGTAGTAAGATGCTAAAATAGGAGACAGCAAAGTAACGCTGCTCTAGGTGCTCTGCCATCCAGGCAGCGATGGCACTCACACACCCAAGGTGAGAGGTGCTCCCAGCTGATGGATGGTGGGGCAGTAACAGTGGGTCCTATTCTGCCTGCTCATTAGCATCACCTTAGTGCTCACCAGTCCATCAGAAGAATCCTCCCAGGCTGAGGAAAGCTGCTTATCTTCTGTACATCATCAATCCTTTGGCCTGACTGATGCTTCCCAGATGCTTAAATGTAGTCACTGACATCTTTATTTTTCTATGATTCCAACTCAGAACTGCCAGATTAGGAGGGGACATGTACTGGAAATGTACCCCCCAAGGTCAAATCTTCCTTTAATGACCATGGATGCTACTTTGGAGGCTTTGCGTGTGTGTGAACGTAGAATTGCCTTTGCTATTTTTTCCTTTTCATGCTGTCAGATACATTTTGAATATTAAAAAAAAAAAA
>VXAB01001569.1:77001-95107 GCA_013399175.1 Odontophorus gujanensis
CGTTCCAGGAAACGTGCTCTGTTTCCTTCAGTGGGTGCCCATGTCTGCTGGTTTCTGTGCTTTCTGTAATTGGTATTTCCCTACAGTTGTTGAATTTCTGTCTTTGTATCTAGGTAACCTTGTATCACCTGCTGAAGCTTTTTCAGTCTGACACCAATGCGATCTTGGGAAAGAAAACTGTAGTTTCTGAATTCTATGATGAAATGGTATGAAGATTTTAATATATACTGAGCCTTGCTTTATTTAGAAAAGTATTAGTGATGCTGTGTATTTTTTGTCCTTCCTTAGATATTTCAAGATCCTACTGCCATGATGCAGCAACTGTTAACGACGTCCCGTCAGCTGACACTTGGTGCTTACAAGCATGAAACAGAGTGTAAGTGCAAGATGAGAATATGTTCACTCACTGCTGCTTACTGCTAATGTTTTCTGTAGGGTGTGATCATACAGTGGGTTTAGCTGCTGCTACAAAGTGATGTTTTGGCACTAAATTAGCATTAATGTTTACAGTTATTAACATTTCTCAGAGAACTTTTAAGATTTTGAAAGAAAAATGTGAATTTTGAATAGCTTGGTATTAGCAGTGATGGTATGATCGATGTCTAGTTTAGCTAATCTTTAATTTTTGGGGTTTTGTTGTTGTAGTTTTTGTTTTGTGCTCTGGCAGATGATACTGTGAATTGCACTGTTTCAGCCACAGAACTGATGGACTGAACGTGGTTCGTGTGAATTGCACTGTTTCAGCCACAGAACTGATGGACTGAACGTGGTTGTCAGACAAACTTTTCTTCTTTAACCTTTTTTTTTTCCACTTATCATTTTTACTACTGTTGTTGAATCTGTAAGACTAAAAGTAACTGTTCTTTATTTTTTTAAGGACACATGCTTTCCAAATTACTGTTCACATATACAAAGAAAAGTGGAAATTATTGAAAATAATTCATACTTCTTTTTCTTCATTGTCATCACAGTTGCAGATCTTGAGGTAAAAACCAGGGAAAAGCTGGAAGCTGCCAAAAAGAAAACCAGTTTTGAAATTGCTGAGCTTAAGGAAAGGTTAAAAGCAAGTCGTGAAACCATCAACTGTTTAAAGAGTGAAATCAGAAAACTTGAAGAAGATGATCAGTCTAAAGATATGTGATGAGTGATGACTTGACAAAGAGCCTACACTGAGAATGAAGGGACTTCGGTTGTGGAGTTACCTGTTCTCTCCAATTCTGTAACGGAGACTGTATGAATTTCATTTGAAAATGACTGAAGTGTGTGGCAACTGACTTTATAAATGGGAGAAAACAAGAATGAATGTATCTTCATTTTATAGGTGAAATCTATGGGTATGTACTGGTTTATTTCAAGGAGACGGGATCATTGAGACTTGGAGGCCAGACTGCTACTTGTCTTGATTACATTTGAGTGGTGTAGGAACATTTTGTAGTAGGTCTTGCATTAGTTTATGGAACACCACTGTTTACTGTTTTTGGTTTTTTTTACTTTTTCTACTGCATCTTTAAAGTTTTAGAATTTGAAAATAAAACATGCAGGTTTTTTAATATTTTGTCTCTATCCAGTTTGGGCTTCAGGTATCACCATTAATAGCACAACCTGATTTAAGTCAGAGGTTGAAATGTAATGGTATTCAAGATGCTTAAGTCTGTTATCAGCAGAACAAAAAAAAAATCAGGAAATCAGGAAAACAGCATTTGTAATAACTTCTTTATCAACAGATAAGAATTTCTAGCCTTGCATCTGCTTTCACTTGTGTAGTTGGTGCCTTTATATTTTTTGAGTTTGGATACAGGGAGTGATTCCCACTCTGTTTTGATGTTCTGTTTAATACTTGTACCATGCTGTGCTTAGCCTTTCCCCATCAAAAATCAGTACGTGATCTTTGGCTTGTTGTAAATCCCCCTCTTCTTTTGTAGCCTAATAGAGATGGCAGAACTCAGGTTTTGAAAGGCACGGGCATCTTCTCTACTGCTTTGAGATTCTGCATTGCAGTAACCTCTGCCAGAGAGGAGAAAAACCCTCGGAACTCATCCCCTTCTTCTATAGAAACGACATTACTAATGCTTTGAGATCAAAGCACTGGTTTAAAACTGAATTTAGCATTTAACATTGCTTGGTAAAGATTCAGAACTGAAATAGTTGTAACAGCATGAACTCAGTATGGAGACTTCATTAAAAAAAACAGCTGTTAAAATTGTGCATGCTTTGTTGAAGAGGATGGGGCAGCTTGCACTAGTGATGCCCATACAGATCCCTCTGAGATCTGCAGACCAATTTTTCTGGCACTGTAAGTGCCATTGCTGCTGATCACAAGGAGCAGCTTTTTATCAGCCACAGACAATTTTCTTGCATTATTCTCCAAGCATTGTAGGTAGGTATAGATACACTGGCTCCAGAGCACTTTGAGTATACTTATTAAAAACTTAAATGGAAGACAAGTTTGCTTTGCTTGGGTGCAGAGGACGTACTTTATTCCCACCTGCTTTTTGTTAGGGGCTATGTTCTGAGGCTAGAACTGACTTTGACAAGTAGAGGAACTGGCAGCCCAGCTTTTGCTATCAAAGGATCTTTCTTAACAAAGCTATCTGTATTTTAAGGTTTGGTTTATTAGTTAAATTTGCTTTTAAGGAGTAGTGAAAAAGACTACCTCAGTAAAGTAGACTGTGGCATTTTTGGAAATGTGGATTGAAAATAAGATTTGTGTGGGCTGCAGTATATTAACACATTTTAAGGCTGGGAGAGAACATTTCAGTGACAAGTGAAAAATATTCATTTTGTGTGTGTGTGTGTTTGTGATGCTTTGTGTCAGTCCAGGTGTTTGTTTTATTGCTTCTGAAGGCTGAGGGATTGTAATGGACAATTCTAAGTATGCTCATTGGAAATCCTAAGTCAGACAGGGAAAAATGTCACTAAATGGACTAAACGTCAGCTTCAGGGCAGTTAAAGATGGAATTCTTCATCAGTTTGGTATCAAGGAGCATTATTAGAACTGTAAACTTATTATAATTCATAGCTATTAAGCAAGACTGTGTTAATTTCTGAAGCTTATAGTGTGAGTGGTACCATACCTGGGCTGACAGAGGCCTCTGGGGCTGCATTCCTTCCTCTTACTATCATAAGTAGCAGATTTTGGGGGAACAAACGTGTACTTGGGCTATTATGAACTGAGTTCTTTTGAGTTTATTCTCTTGGCTTCTTGCAGATTTATTCTATTTCCTGAATGAACTTGCTTTTAGGATCCATTTGTGCACTCTGAAACAAGAATAGGAGTGGAAAACACAGTTGTATACGACATTATATTTGCAAGTTTAAATAACATTATTGCAGAGTAACTCAGATGGAATATCGGATATGTTCTGTAGGAGCTTTGACTAACAAAACAGATCTGTACATCCTGCGTGCTGCAGCAGTGCTGAATGGACTGGGAAGGAATGGAATGTACCTTTTCAAGCCGTTTCTAATAACATCCTTCAACCAGCTTTAGGAGTCAGCTTTGCAGAAGCAATGATTCTGGCTCCACTGTTGGTAGCCATCAACACGCTGGGCCAGGGATGTCGTTTTTGTTTGTGGTGGTGTTTTTTCTCTGGCTTTTTTACTTTTTGGTAATTTTTTTTCTCTCCTGTAAAGATTATACAGTAGTCATTCCCCTAGTTAACACTAAGGGAAGAAAATAATCCTAGTGTATGAATAGTCCTTACAGTCCTTTGAAATCCTGACTGCTTACCCACTGGTAAATGCTTAGTATTTTTGGAGACATTGAAGAAATACCTGATATTTTCCAATCCCTATTCCTTTGGTTTATTTTTAAAGTCTCTCCTATAACTTACCTCCTTCCTTCACCTTTGGGTTTGCCATACAGCTCATACAGGGCTGTACCTGTCCTCTCTTTAGTGCTGCTGCCTGTGCACACGCAGTTCAGATTTACTCTTGCTGTTACTAGAGATGAGACTGGAAGGAACACTCACCCTGTTCCTTCCCTTTCTAGACAGATGCTGGTAATAGCTCACACCGAAAAGTACTTCTGCTGACGACGCATTTAAGCCAATTCATGTTGAATACATCACGGGTTTGTTTGTTTTTAATGGGAATATGGATGTAAAAGCATTCCAGGCTGTCTTCCAAACGCCAGGGGGCAGCTCTGTGCAAAGTGCTCTCGTGTCCCGCCGGCCTTTTAATTATCGGGATTCTGGCGGGTCTGAGAGGGCTCAGGCTGATCTGATTTGGTTAAGCAACATGTCCTGCTTTCTGTAGAGATGACCGGTTTCAATCTTGCAGCTTATGAAACTGATCAGAAATTCTTGTTATATGTGCATCTTGTTCTAACGAATTGGGATTTGATAAACATTTGTTTACATTCGTAGTATCTCCACTTTAAAATAGAAAAAGGTAAAATGTGAAATCATGTGATTTTCAGGTGGAACACTCTTGCCTATGCACCTGAACAACTTTCAGAGGAAAACCCTCTTGAAAGCCGAGAGATTAAGCCACCAAAAGAACTCATTAGCATTGGAATATGTAGTATTTGCCCTCTTCCTCCCTGGTGATTACTATACTTTCTAGGGTGCTCATATGCTAAATGAGTGGCTGGCACTTTTTATTCTCAGGCCTGTGGGGAATTCTGTCCCCAGGACAGAAATAATTTTAATCTGGACCACTGGTGACTGCTTTGTCAGTACTTCCCCTGAAGAGATCAATACATTCTTCAATGTCTAGCTCTGCAAGGCTTAGCAAATCTCAACATTTTTTTCTTATTTTATTCATGCCTATGCTTATTAAAGCAATAACCCAAGTGATTTTATTTTAATCACTGACCTGATCACAGTGATGATTACGTCCCATCTAAAACCCAAATCAGGTCCTAAACCCCTTGAACTCTTTGTAGCTAACATGAAGAACCTTCAAAAGTTAGGCTTGAGGAACTTCCAGTTTGTAGATGTTATTTCCTAGATTCTGTATGGTAGGCTGTGTAGTAGTTAGAGCATTCAACCTCTAAACTAGAGAAAAGGTCACCTAGGAAGACTGAATTTTCATTCCATGTTTTGTGCAGCTTCATAACCATGAGGTCAAGTTGGCGTTCTTTGTCACTGCTATTCACCATAGCACAGAGTCGGATCTGCAAGAGATCTCTAGAACTGGACAGGGAACAAAGGGAAATCAAATGCTAGTGATTTGGGCATTGGAAACAGCAGAGGAAATCTTTTTAGAACTGATACTGCACCATTCTACTGGGCAGATATCCTTAGAAGAGGGTTAGAGCCTCAGTAAATGAATGTGTCACCAGCCAGGAGGCAGTGTTAGCTGAAGGCTGCAGTTGCTCTGATTACTGAAGGACCACAGAATCATAGAAACTTGAATTGGAAGGGACCTTTAAAGGTCACCTAGACCACAGCTTGGTGTTATTCACAAGTGCATTTGATCCCACTGTCAGTATCATTGATGAAGATGTCCTGTTGGTCCCAGTGCTTACTCCTGGGGCACACCACTTGTCACTGATCTCCATCCAGTCACTGAGCCATTGACTGATGTGCTGTGGGCAATGTCAACACAGTGCAACAGCTCTGGTACACAGCTGACTGTGGGGCCTCAGTCTGTCTGCTCCTGGGACAGCACTTGTTGCTCTGAATATCTCGTCCCTGCTCTGTCTGCTTGTCCTGCTTCCTGCTAGACTCATTCTATGGTATTTTGCAGTCAAGGATCTGTTTGTAATCTCAAACAGCTAATGTGATCTCACTGTATTAATTAAATTGTGTTTCAAGTTTTGCTTACTTTTTATTAACAAACAAGCAGGGAATCCTAGTTTTTGTGCATTTACTGAGAATAGAGAAGATACATTTCTAAGGTTATGAATTCTTTCTAGTGCTGTTTTTTTGGTTTTGTTTCATCAAGGATAAAAGGCATGAACAAAGCTGTTACTGTAAAGATGATTAAATTGCTTCGTATGAGTTTGTGTTGCATTCTCGGAACACACTGACACTGTGTGTGCATTTTTAAAATGGAGAAGCAGTAAAACCTTTCATGGTTTCACTGTCTAAAAAGTGAAACTTAATTAAAGTTTGTTTAT
Organism: Odontophorus gujanensis; assembly: GCA_013399175.1. Lineage (NCBI taxonomy): Eukaryota > Metazoa > Chordata > Aves > Galliformes > Odontophoridae > Odontophorus > Odontophorus gujanensis. Next base: position 83,069 of record VXAB01001569.1, read on the forward strand.
AGTCTAATCTGATCCTATGTGGTACTGAATGCTCACGGCATCCTGCCTGTGCATTTGGAGCTGGAAATGCTGCATACTTCACTAAGACAGTCTGACTTTCAACTTGTGAAATGGGTGGGTTTCAGTCAGACCTCTGGTGTTTGGAGGTAATGAGTCAATAAATGGAGACACCACGTTTTCAGTTGAAAGGCCACTTCAGTAATGTTTTATGTGTCACAGTAGGCAGACTTTACAGCATTTCTTTTCAGGGATTAAACTCAAGCTCTCAGGAGCCTGGTAGCACCTATGCATAAGTTTAAAGAAATATTTTTTCCCATTTGCCACCCAGCCACTGCTGCTGTATGCCCTCATATGGACTCTGCATTTTCTGGTAGTGTATTCTGTATATTTGCCCAAAGAGCTGCCCTTTCTAAGTTCCTCCTCCCTCCTCCGTTCTGTGCAACAGCTCCTTTATCATTCTTGACAAACAGTAAAAAAGCAATGATCTGTAAGACAGAAAGAACTTGGTTTTGTTGCTGTTGTTAAGAGTTTTATCTGGCACTATAGTCCTCTAGCTTCAGCTTTACCTGAGTCCTGAGATGGTTTGTGCAACAAATCCGAATACACTTCGTAGCCACCTAACACTTGTACATAAGCAGTGCACTGTGCTTGACTGACAGACATTACGCCTGTGTCACCCTGTGCAAAAAATGCCCAAACCCAAACCCTGAGGCTGAACTTCTACTGACGTGGCTCTGATACTAAAACAAAACTCACCAATCTAGGTGGTTTTTTTTTTTTTTTCAGTAATAGCAACATTCTGTAATCTGTATCTAACAGTAAGTGATCATTATACCACTGTGTTAGACACTAACTCACTATCATTACAGTTTGGTTGGAATTTCTGCCTTAAAAAATACCACCAGCAAATAAATCAGCTGTTACTTGGTGCACTGTGATCTCTTTGCTATCCCACAGTCGTTTGTCTTCCCAAGGACTGCCTGCAGCTCACTCCTGTTGGGCCAGAATTGCATCCAAGCTAACTTCAGCGAAGAGATTTAGTAATTGTGGAGTAGAACTGGATTTGAAATAACGTTCTCATGATCAAAGATTCTGAGAACCTTTTGTAGTAATTGGAGAATAACAACTATATAAAATGTGTTTGCTTCTCATATTCAAATTAAGCATAAAGATAAAATGCATGAGAGCCTTATTAAATGAACATACAGATATTGCATCTGATAAGATCAAAGCAATTGAGTGGGATTTTAATTTAGACATTTGACTGACTGTCTTTAAAAAAAAAGTGTTTGAAGTAATGCTGGCTTTGTTCCATAACATCCGAAAGGTTCACTCAGTTGTGGATTGCTCCACTGGGAACAATTTTCCTTTCTGCTGCTATAATATTATTTATATAGCACCCTGAGAATACTGCATAGTGCACATGCAAAGTGTGCAGGCATGGTTCTAGGCCTGGAGACTGCAATCTAAATGGCCAGTATAGGATGGGTGGTGTAATAAGACTGCAGAGCTGTACTTGAACTGTAAGCGGTGTCCTTCAGCTTGAAGATTATCACCTTTGATCTGATGAAGCATTTAGTGCAGTTCAAATCCTTTTGGGGCAACAGACTATGAGGAAGCTGGGGCTGTTCAGCCTTGGCAAGAGAAGGCTCTAGGGAGCCTTTCAGAGTCTAAAAAAGCTGTAAGAAAGAAGGGGACAGACTCTTCAACAGGGTCTGTTGTGACAGGACAAAGGGAAATGGTTTCAAAGTAAAAGAAGGGAGGTTTAGATGGGATATAAAGAAGAAGCTTTTTACAATAAGGGTGGTGAGGCACTGATACAGGTTGCCCAGAGAGTTGGTGGATACCCCATCCCAAGAGATATTTAAGATCAGGCTGAATAAGGCTCTGAGTAATCTGATGTAGCTGTGGGTGTCCATGTTCATTGCAGGGGAGTTGGACCAGATGAATTTCAAAGGTCCCTTCCAACTCAAACAATTCTATGATTCTAACTCAGCCTGCTTGGAGTGGGTAAGTGAAGTGAGCGACTGCTGTGCTATGGGTTTCACTACCTTTAAAAAAGTAGGCTTCTTTTTAACATGTAGTATTCCTGGAAGTCTCTGGAATGAAGGTTGTTCATCTGGTTATAAAAAAGGAAGCAAGAATTTAGCCCAAATTCTCTGACAATCTTCCATTTGTATCAAATTGGCTCTGAGCTGGGGAGATGGGGGAAGACATGCAGTTGTTTGGATCAGAAGCAAATCGACTTGGGAAGAAAATGTCAGAACAGAAGCTCTAAGCACCTCACTTCATTACTTTGACAAAGTAATCCTGCATCAACCAATTCTGAATGTAGAACAAAAAAAAATCCAAACACTTCACATTGACGCACAGAGGTTTGCACTGACAAGTGGATCTTAAATAAGATGAGGATATGCTGCCTGCTCTGAGTGCTGACATGAGCGACTCCTTGAGCCAACTCGGGGAGGGATGATGGTATGACAGAGAAGGAAAAAAACACCACAGATCACTGTAGGCCACAGTTACCAGCCCAGTTCTTCTGCCACAAGGAGCTCACGCATTCTTAACAGTGGGATGAACTTCCCCAAGAGTCAAAGGCTCATGAACTTTTTTCACTTCAGCTAAAAGATCTATTTCTTTAGGGCTCTTGAATATAAAAGCAAGTCATTTTTTTTCATGCCTTGTTAAAGCAAAAGCTGTTCTGTCATCCTTCTCTCCTCGTGCTATGAGGCGGTGTGGATGAACAAACAGAAGGGCCAAGCATCTCCCTATAGTGGTTAGGGGGTCCCACCTGAGCCAGGCCATCCTGACAAGAATTCCATGGTCTACATCCTCCAGGCTCTTCTGCACACACTTTTCTTTGTGAGAGAATGATGGTGGAATACATTTTGATCCCGTCCCCGATCTGGCTTAAAATCTATGTTGTTATAAGTAATTGAAGGGAAATATAATTATTTCTGCTAAAATAATTATTACTTAAAATACCATTAAGTTAACAAGTCTACTTTTATTTCCCTCGTTTTTGGCAATTATGTAGTTTCTTTATACCAACTCTGTGTGCAAATTTTGGCAGTTCTAAAGGTGAAAAATAATGTGTTAGATGTAAATGAGGCACTGCTCAAGACCTTTACACCCTATTACCAATAATTCTGCTTTGCCATACTTCATCCATTCTTGTTCTGCACTTCTTCTGAGGGAACACACTCAACGTTATCCTTTGCTGGCTGTCTTGGCTCTGATTTTGAAGTTATTTTTTCAGGGGCTGGAGTAATTGCTCACCTCAGATGGCCCATTGCCCTCACAAAGCAGTTCCTGCCCACATTGCTTCAAAGGTTCTTTCTTTCTTGAAGAAGCCTACTCCTTATACAGTGGGGATAAACAATAAAACTTACATTGATATTTTTCTTCTCTGAGGACATCAGGCTCTGACCAGCAGTCTGGTGAGGTTGCAGAAATAGAGCTCTCCATTGAGCAGGGTGGGACTGTTCAGCAGAAGGCCCAGTGGGATCCTCCACAGTTCTATGACTTCTTTCTGTCTCCCTCAGTCCCAATGCTCAGCTCTCCACTCAATTCAAGTTGTGCTTTTAGAGTACGTGGGATGAAGGAGAGCAAAGCCTGGAGCACCCGTGCTCAAAACTGTTGATCTTGCACTTTCTCTGACCACTGCTTTCACTAACAAATTATGATGAAGAGTCAGGAAAGGAGAACAACCCTGCCAGAGTGAGCTTGGGTTCCCTCTGCACGTTTATTGCTGAACAGGCAGAGCTGTTTGGGAGGGCAGAAGGAGAGTGCGTTTTACTGGTTTTCAACCTGAGAATTTGACTTCTTCAGAGAAACTTTTATTCCTTGCATTAAGTAATATATCCACCCCAGGGAAACTGCACAATGGCAGTGTGGGGCCAAGTTACTTCAATATTTACATCAAGATTAACTCAAGCAAATGTATATATCTGTTCTACCCAGATAGGAAAAATACAGGATGGAAACAAACACAATTAGAACTGATTTTGCTGCATCTCAGACATTTTAACAATCTCTGTGCGTGAAGAAAAGGCAAACAGCAGATCCAGAACCTGGAAAGATTAATCCATCCATTCATGAAAAGCATCAGAAAGGTGCTCTGGGGGGTCCTGTAAAACCACTCTGTAAGACATTCTGTAATTTTGTAAGCTGATGGCAAAATGCACACCAGAATGGCCGTGCTAGGAAGACATCAGTTCACCAGTTTTCTCTTCTCTCTGTTGCAGATCCTCTGTGTTGCCATCCTATGACAGAGACCTTCAGCAAGTACAATGCTTTTCCCGGACTAGCAACTACCTCAGGACATGTGCTTTAAGGATGCAGACCCCAGGAAGAAAGAAAAGGTGTTATTTTTAACAGTTTCTCTCTAAAAATCACTGTTCGTAACTTACAGCTTATGCTGTGTAAAGACTGAGAAAACCAATGATTAATTTAAATGTGTGTTAATTTTTTTTTTTACCAAAGGCAAAAACTCCACACAGCAGTGCTTAATCATACTTTGCATCATGTACAAGCATGCAGCTTTCCATACAAATTCCATAAGATGCTTAATCTGCTATTGCAAAAATACTTATTTGCATACAATCACACCCTACTGTGGTTTAAAATGTTTTCTGAGAATACATTTTAAGCCTATTATCTTAACCTCACTGCCTTTCTACCCACATATAGACTAGCAGACATGCAAAGCCTGCAACTTAATTGCAAGCAAGCCTGAATAAAAATTAAAATGTATTTGTTCTTTAAAACTATAGGACTCAGCTTCTTCCATAAGCACTGTTTGTGAATAGACCGAGTTCAGCTGCAGGGCTGTAGCACAGTCTGCATCTTAGAAAAGTTCTTATTAGAGGGGAAAGCAGCGATGGGCAGTTTGGAGTATTTTTGTAGTGTGAATTGTTTGTTCATGCCATGCATGCCAGTTGCTGAACATAAATAGTCACAAAGAGCACAAGACTATCTTTTCACCCGAAAATCTTAACACAAATACTAAGAAGCACTGACCATAGTTAGGGAAGTGAAGATGAAGAACATCTTTTTGCAGGCCTTCTTGATCCAGATGTGGAAAAGGTGTAGCTGCAAAACTGCATTATGTGCCATGGCAGCACATGCTATGCTCTTCCCCCGTCACTGTGTCTAACTAATGATACACCAGAGTGCCTTGACCCCACTGTGTTCTTACACTTAACATGGATCAGTTAACCTAGACCAAAAATATTCTTCTTCTATCCCTGATCATATTGTATGGAGTCGTGTACACACAGCTGCTCAAAGCAGGGCTGGGCAGCACGGCAGACTGCTCAGGACCACGTCCAGCCAAGCGTGGAATATCTGCCAGGAGAGTGGCTGCACAACTCTGGGCAACTTCTTCCAATACTTGACTACCTTCATAGTGAAAAATTAAAAAAAAAAACAAAAACAAAAAACCACAACTCCATACATTAGCAGTATTTCCCTCACCTTGTTCCATTTGCCAGCTGCCAACAGCACCTCTGAGTTCAATCCATTCTTTAAAGCAATGATAATTTCAGCCTTTATGTTCTGGAAGCAAAGATCCATAGTCTAATTCTGGAGCATCTGAGAAAGAGACTGCCTTTTGGTTGCTCTAAGCCAGTTGTCTGTTATTTTCCCTGTTACCACTTGCTAGAAGTTTATGACAGCTCCCTACCTTCACCCCACAACCCATCTTTTTCTACAATTCAACCTCTTTCCCTCTGTCACTCCAGCATTGTCTTTGTCTTTTTCAGTCTAAAAAGTCCAAATGCTGGTGATCATATGTTAAACAGAAACCGTTGTCCACACTGTATTCACCTTCTTCCTGACATGGGAAAACCAAGTTTATGCAGTTTCCTAGCTGCAGCCATACCACTGATCCCCACAGAGATATCACAATGCTTTTTGCTCCATTCAGCCTTCCCTTTCAAATAATTCCTGATATTTTTTTACTTGGAGCTGGCAATGAAGCTTCCAAAGAACCACCTACAAAGATTCTTAAGAACTCCTTCCTCTGCAGTAGCAGCACTTGTGCAACTATGCACTTGTAATTAAGATTGGCTTTGCCCAGATACATCCCTTTACATTTACTGAGACTGAATTTCAGCCTCTAGTTTCACGCCCAGGCTCAGCAGGATGGAATCCCTGCACAGCTCCTTGCTGTCAGCTTTATGTTCCTCTGCTGTATGGGATTTCGCATCAGCAGCAAACTGTGCTGCTTCCTCACTCACTCTCCTTCCAAGACCATTTTGAACATGCCAACCAGTGCAGGTCCCAGCATGAATCCCCGTGGGAGTCTGATTGTAACTTTCCTGCAGTGTAAAAAGTGGCTATTTATTGCTTCCCATTAACCCTTCTCTTTCGTCTAGTTACTGATTCAGAAGACAGCCCTCCCTCTAAACCCAGGACTGCTAACTTTCCTCAGCAGCACTGGTGTGAAATTGTGCCAAAAGCTCTTTAGAAATCACTTTATCAGCCTGGTTTATCAGTTTGTTCATTTTGTCAAAGGACTTCATAATGACAAAGCTTTTTCTATCTACAAAAAACGATGTTGATTTTTCCATGGTCTGACGTACTTGTCCACACGCCAAAGCCTCACCCCCAGCTCTCTGTCACCGATCTGCTTGCTTGACCTCAGACAAGACTACATCAGTAAGACGTCTCTGATACCGAAAGTGAACATTTATGATCCTTAAACCCTCACCCAGTTGCTTTCCAGCTGTGAGGTGCTTACATTCCATGAATTCTCATTTCGGTGACTGCGTCAGTATGTAGTTCCCAGCAGCCCAATCCTGCTCCTATGCACAGTCAGTTGCAACTGAACGTCAGTGAGTAAGTTTAAGGAAGCAGTAATAACTGTACGATGGTTATAGCACCCCCCAAGTGAAGGAAAGTAGAAATTTATATTTCCACAGATAGAAGATGAAACCAAACCCAGGTAGCATAAGGACTGAGTTTTGGGGTTTCTAATTACTAACTGCAGGAAAAGGAAGTTTTCTCCTACCCCTCAAATTCATGTCTTGTATAAAGGAGTACCCATAAGCACCTAATCTGCTGAAGTGAACTCAAAGTAGACCACGCAGCTCTTTGCAACTCAGCTTTACTTTTGAGGGTATCAAGACAGACATTGTAAATGTTGCAGCTGTGCTTACCAGCTCACTCTGCATCTAAACACCTCCCTGATAGTGGAGTTGGCAAAATTTGTCATCATCCTCATCATGTATTTGCAGTGTGGTCCTAAGCCAGATTTCCCAAATTCCCACTGTAGCAGCTAAGGCAAACGTGCACAGTCCCTCTGCCAATTCTCCAGCAGCAGCCACCATACCTACTCATGGGATGCAACAGAGAACTATATTCCAAGATTCCTTGGCACTAAGTCCAAGTGCTGTGCCCATAGTCACACAGTGTCATTGGCTCCTCACAGAGGGAGGTTTAGCCAGCTTCTTGATTGGATCCTGTGTGATCCCATTCCTCCATGTGTCTCCACCACATACCATGTGGGAAACCTGGATTGAGTACCACTAATTCCACCAAGCAGCATGATCTTTTGAAGACCAGTGCCACAATGCTGAGCCACGTGGCACAAAGACCCCTGCACACCCAACCCACGCTCCCCTGTAACTAACATGCAGCTGTGACTCTTTCTCTGGAAGACAAAATGCAGAAATAATCCCACTAATGCTAATGACATATCAACTAATACAATGATAAATGCTCTAAGAATACCAAACTAGTTACTCACCGAATGAATAAATAAATAAGGCAAAGGGCACTTGCTGTATGTAGAGATTTAAAATAACCAGCTGCCTTTTCCTGTGAGAGGCATCCATTCTGTGTCCTGACAGAGGAAGGGTTTCCAAACTACAAAAACTGAGCACGATAACATGTAGTTAATTCCCTCTACTTTGTGTTCACAAGGGAGTCAATTTGCAGTTGCACAAGATGCCTAATTTTTAAAAATCTGGCATTGTGTTGATGCTCTTCAAACACTGTTTTGTACAAACTTCTCAGTTAAATGTGCACAGCTCTGAGGTCCTGAAGGATATGGCAGCAGTCTCCACATGGAACTTCCTTGCTTTCATCCAACAAAATCTGATCTATAACGTTATTGCAACATACTGTAGCTTTTTCACTTGAATTAGATTTACATCTCACTTGGTTATCATGGGCTACTTGGAAACAGCCGTGCACATATTCTGCAGTCAGCACATTGGTGCTGCTCCTGGGAGGCAGCCAGCAAGAAATTACAGGAGCTGCATGTGGCAGCCTTTGCTGGGGGAAATGAAAACAGTTCAATTCGGTTAAGCAGAACACTCACTTGTGAAGCAAACTGAATTTGTAGAACTTGGGAGGCCCAAAGGACAGCTTCACTTGCAGTAACAATGTCTTTAAGACTTATGGTGTTCAAGTGGGCAAGGGACTAAGTATCCAGCATCTGAAGGAGTAAAATACATAAAATCTCAGCCAGTAAGCTTAGCCTAAAATAAGGTCAGAGAAAATACAAGTTTAAAATTATGTTTTCACATCTCACTGCAGTATCTGAGACTGTTTGCTCTGGAGAAAGAAGGCTCAGGGGAGACCACATTACTCAACACAATGATCTGAAAAGAGATTGTGCCAAGGTAGGGATCGGCCTCTTCTTCCAGTTAACAGCAATAGGATGTTAACTGGATATAAATAGATGAAAGGCCTCCTGTTGTGTCAGGGGAAGTTCAGGTTGGATATTAGGAAAAATTTCTTCTCAGATGGAGTGGTGAGGCAGTGGAACAGGCTGCCCAGGGAGGTGGTGGAGTCACTGTCCCTGGGGTGTTCAAGAAAAGGGCAAACGTGGCACTGAGGAACAATGTTTAGTGGGCAAGATGGTGCTGGGTTGATAGTTGGACTTAGTGGTCTTTTCCAACCTTAACGATCCTATGATTCTGTCTGTGAAATTCTATAGATCAGTGTTCACAGTGATAGTCATCATCTCCATCACAGCACATTAACTAGAGCTCATTAATTCCTTACAGAAGTACATGTGTACAAGATGAAGCCAGTGTATACACCTGAGGAAAAACAAATTGCAACACCAACAGTGATCTGTGTAATTCCTGCTCCACTCTTCCCTGAATGTCACAGGAATAAGTACAGAAGACTTGTCAGATTCCAGCAATCATTTCAGGAGAGGTTTCATTATGTGAATTAAACTGTCTAGATGCAAAACGTCTTTACTTATCACTGGATTTCAATTTTTTTTTTCATTTTTAACCAAAATGTTGACAACTTAACTAATGATGAAAGTATTCATTGGTTTAAATTATTGGCTCAAACTTCTACCTGTTTAAAAAAAATATATATTAACCCAATGGGGATGTTTTTGTTTTTTTTTCTAAAGAAGTGCAGATCAGGCCGTAAGTGGCTGCTATATGGCCCTTACTGGACACAAGGGCTTTGTTCGATTGTGAAAACAACAGCTTCTTGATTTGACACACAAAGGGTCATTCTACTTAGCATGCCACACAGGAGGAGAGGCAGAATGTGACCAGTGTTACTCTGTTCAGCTAGCACAATAAGTCCCGTGCTCTCTCTTTGTAAATCTGTTTTCCAGCCCCTGAAATGTTTGCTATAGACTGTTATTATTTTTTTAGTTTTATAATTTTTTAAACTTTAAATAAGTTTTTGATAGTGTCAATTGGATTTTGGAACTGATAGAATAAAATTCCACTCCTAGGTAGCATCTTACAACAGAGAAAGAGAGCGAGTTTCAGCCAGGAACATGCTTTTGCTGCCGAATCGCAGACTCTGAAAGGTGCTATTATATAAGAGCCCTCACCTACAGCTGAGTTAGATGATGCCTATAGCAATATCAAAGGCCTTCTTCCTCACAAAATACAATGACTGAAGTTCTGTGATTTGTCATGAGGCTGTTGCTATAATTTTATTCTTAGGAGAAACTGTTTAGTCTCTTATATTTCAATTCGTGGGTATCCATCTCCAAAAATACTTCAAGGTTTTGGTCAGTATGAAGGATACACAACTTATGCTGATTGGAAAGGGCTTCCCGCTACAGAAGACATGAAATGGGATAGAATCCAAAGCAGTTGTGAGGAACAAACTCTTCTCTTCATACTCTTAACAAGTTTACTGCCACAAATTTCTAAACACATGAAAGGACACTCCAAAAACACCATCTCGCATTCCATTCCCTCAGAGTTCCTTCTTTGTCAGACCAAGGCATTAAGAGTACAAGATGAGTAAGGAGGAACTTTATTAAGGAAAAAAATATGTTAAAATTTTGCATGTCATTGGGCTGCTCTCTTGATTACCAAACTGAATAGTCTTAAATTAACAGGCTATAGGCAAGAGCAATAATCTACTAAGTCCAAATTCCATAGTTGATCCTTTCTTGTCAGGATCTTGGAACTGGAATGACACCGGCCTATGAACCAACACTGAAGGGTACTGGGATAGTGAAATGAGAGCTGCTGGAAACATGAGCTACAGTGTAACTGATGTGGTTCAATCTAACTTCTTCTCCAAAGACTTTTCAAAATATTTTTATGGCCTCCTAATTTTTAAATAAAAAAAAAAGAGTTGCTAACCTGAAGACTTTTATTTGGGGTGAAAGTGACATTATCAATAAAATAGCTGTTCTAAGTAAGATTAAAAAATAACACATTTAACATAACATTTAATTGAGTAAATCAGTCATGAATTAGAGAATGATGAATTTTGTTGCCACAGAAAACCATGCATTTAGCACCTCCAGTATCCACTGTATATTAAAAGGCTGTATATGAAATGCCCAAACAAACACTGAAATGCTTAGTTAATAAAATAATGGCTGTGCAAATGTTATCTATGGGACAACTGCTTACAGAGAAGCTTTAACGGTGGCATTAGTAGCAGCATAATGAGATAGGGGGAAGAAGCCGTCTCTGATTTCAAAGTTGATCAAAAGAAAGTTTGCAAAGATCCAGAACAGAACTGAAGAGGCCATCAAAGGATTTAAAGCAACGTTTGCAAGCAGATGTTGTCTTCGAAAGAAAAGCATCAATAGTGCATCTTGATGGGCCTGCAATCATCTCAGTTTGGGATGACAGAAAATGATAAGACCAGGAACCAGTAGAAGACGGAGAACTTAACTGTCAAAGAGACAATGTGCTACCCAGCCTGGAGCCACACTTGACATACAGATCAAATGCAGCTGCTTGTAATGAGCAGGTGAAGGCATGATGAGAGCTGGAAGGAGCAGGAAAGAAAAGAAGCAGCAGAAGAGTGCTGTGCAGACCTTTTTTATTGCTTATCCAGATGCTGCTGAGGAAGCTACGAAAATGGGAATACAGTAATGGTTGGTTGTAGACTCACAGTTTGAGATCAACAATGGTAGCTGAGCCAATCTTAGCCAACTTAAAGGCGAGTCTGCATATCAAAGGACCTAAAGGACACATCAGTGCTGCAGATGTTTGTCTTGAGAGCAGCTTGTTGCTTTGTAGCCCATGAGATACGCTACATTTATGGGACATGAGCACATACAGCACGTTTGCAAGTGCCTTCACATCGCGTGACCCAACTACAGCACAAACTCATCTCCTACCCTTGTTCCACGGGCTCACACGGACAGCAGCCAGCAGCTGCCATGGCACAAACCCTAAACAGCAGGCAACCCTAAACACTCCCTCGCAGGCATCGTCACCTTTCCAGACTGTGAGAAAACCTCTGCAAGGCATTCAGCTTCTCCAGCTCCCACGCTCCTACAGGCGGCGCGGGGTCCAGGCAGGGCAGCCACCCCGTGCGGGGCTTGGCGCGTCCCGGCCGCCCCGGAAGGCGTTCCCGCCGTGCCCCGGAAGTTGTGCGGCAGAGTCCGGCCCAGAGCGAGGCCCTGTCGCCGCCGCTGTCGGGAGGCGCCGCCGTTCCCCGCCGCGGACGCGGGGCCGCCTCTCGCCCGTGGTAGGCGGCCCGGCCCCGGGCTCGGCGGCCGGCGCGGGCTCATGGCGGAGGTGAGTGCGGGCGCTGCCGCTGTCCCGGCCGCGCCTCGCGGGGGTGCCC